>OY744475.1:234236055-234668068 GCA_963556175.1 Tipula confusa
GGCGAAATTGATTGTATTGTAACTGTAGTATTAATAGGATTGCCTTGAGTTTGTATTCCTTGTAATACTACTTCATCATGTGCTACGCCGTTTAATTGAGGGGTCTGGATAAATGGTTGAAGGGGTACTGTTTGCCCGGTTGCTGGTGGTGCGCTACTAAGTGGATAAAAAATTTGTGCTGGTTGTTGTAGAACATTAGCAGCTTCAAGATTTTCAGCATCTTGATATTCTTCATCGTTTTCGGAACGGGCACCACTTTCACCATCAACCTCTTCATCGGAATAAAAATCCTGATATCGAAAATGTCGTTGTGCACATAGTATTTTTTAGGTGATTGGGCAGCCAAAACAAAAGTTTGAGTAAAGCGGCGCATTGGTTGACCATCGTTTGATAGTTCTCCAGTTACTTGAACAACCACACCATCGCCGAGCGTAGCCTGCGAATCAACTTGGCTAATCTTAGCATGACAATCTCGAAAATTTAATTGTTGAATTCGATTGTGAATATCTTTTTGTCCAATAACAATGGCAGCTTCACGATTATGCTGATCAAGTCCTCCATGCACAAAGCTTGAATGATTATTATAGAATCTAGAAATAATCTCATTAAAATGTGTTTTTTTGAACAACTAATAACAATATACAACTATAATCTTACCGATGTAAATGATGTGGGGCCTTGTTTAAAAGTGTATAATATTGGCGCACAAATTCGCGACCAACAGACAGTGGTGAAGGTGTAGCATCCATGACCATTTCTCCTCAATGATTCAAATTATATTTTAGCCTGTAACGAGAGAAATATTTTCAATCCACACGTGGGAGTTCCAAATTAATTGGATATTTTTTTTTTTTTGTTTTACAAAATGATAATATGGCAAATTATCTGTCAGACGTCTGACTACCAAAGGATTTAATTGTATTTTATTACATCATCGATTCGATTAAAAACGCAATTTATATGATATTCGTAAACATAAATATATTTTTATCGTAATATTTTGTTTTAGTGTTAGATGTGAACATGATTTAGATGATCGAACGCAAGCAAAAAGCCAATCGGAGCCGATATGATTACCACATGCGATGAATTTATTTCTCTAAATACGGGTAAATTGTTTAAACCTCGCAATTTATTTTTATATGTCGAAATTTTATTTTTACTTTTGGCTTTATTGTGCGATAGGCATAATAACGAAATAAAAAAATATAAAAACGCATGGTAATTCATGGCGTCCAGAATTTTATTTTCGTCTAAAAGGAAAAAATGTTAGACGGGCGTCGCAATTTTTTTTCTTCACATCACACACACACAATAAAAAACCAAAATACAAAAAAAAATTCTATTTAAAGTTTTTATCATTTAAATATTAATAAAAAATATTACTAATTAGTTAACAAGAAATAAATACGATTACGGGACATAAAATAACAAAACAAATACGATAAATAATATTATGAATGTTGCGAGTGAGTACACGGAAAAAAGTTGCAAAATTTTAGGTTAAAAATGGCATCTATCGAAACAACTAAGATTTTTTAATTTACCTTTTTCAAAATATGAAATTAATTTTAACTAACACTATTTTAACTTTTTATTTTAAATAAATTTATTTTTATTAGGTTACTAAGTATATATAATAATATTTATAAAGAAATAATCACAGAATTTTTTTTTTATTGAAGTAAAATGCAAAAAACCACACAGGAGAACAACTCCAGACGTAATTTTAACGTTGCGACTTGATGTGCTGGTTTGTGTATATAGTATAGACATACGTTTCAATATTAAATATTGGAAATGAAAGAGATCGCGAAATATAAATAATGTAATGTATAAGCAAGATGCCTATATAAATTTATTTACCACACTAAAATGGCGGAATTAATGGTGAATCTAATCAAACAGGATGATCATAAAGTTTAGATGTATATAAATTTTTTTACCCTCATATTGGTAGCACAAACAAACTACAAAGAAAATACATACTCAGAATATTCGGCCATATAATTTTTCTCTTTAAATAGAATTAAACACTCGGTATAATTTGTCATAAATATATTTTATTTTTATTCATTTGTATAATATAAAATTTTTATATTTTTATACTGCTTTTTTATTTTAATGGTAATCTTTTTAAATATAAATTATATACCTAAAATATATATATATACATGATTATGTATTTATTGGAATTTTAAATATGTATCAAAAAAAAGTACATATTGCCCATATATTTTTAATTATTAATCGACCTTAAATAATTACTAAACTTAAATTTAAACGAACAAATGCACTAAATAATTGTTGGACAGAAATAATTAAATAAAAACACAAAATGAAAAACACTAGATAGTTATTTTAAATAAAAACATATTTACTTAACTCATTAAAAATTTGTTTAATATATATTTATTACAAAAATACTTAAAAATTAATCCATAATTATATAATCATGTATTTATTATTATTTGTTTTATTTAATTTTGTGACAAAAATGTATTTTCAATTTAAAAATTAAAAATTAAAAAAAAAAAAAAATTTAAAAATAATTAAAATATATATATTATAAGACTAAACCTACAGATTTCATTTTTTTCTTCAATTATTCTAAATTTAAAAAACGACCTTTTTGTCACAAAACTATAATATAGTGTAGTATAATAATTAAAAATATATAATTATTATATATATTTAATTATTTGTATTTTATTTTTTATATAAATCTTAATCAAACCATGACAATTTTTGTACACTTCTGTTTTTACCATTATTTATTTTATTAATTAAATTCCAAATTAAAACTCGTAGAAATAATTTTTTTTGTTTTGTTTAGTTTTTTACTATTTAAAAATGGACAATTTTATAAACTGTATTTCATTAAATATATCGAATGGAATGATGAGGATGAAAGATGATTTTTTATTATTTTAGTTTTTTTTTTTTTTTATAGATGCTGCTTCCTATTAAATATAAGTTTATGATGATTCTAGAAATATATAGCAAGATATTGGAACTAGTCGCGAATTAAACCCGTCCCCCCAAATGTTCTACTTACCACACATACAATAAAATATAATGTTTTTTTTTTGTTTGTTTTAAATAAATTAATAGGGTTGATGCCTTTGTTGCCGTCCTCCACCTCTTTGTTTTCCACCTTGACTATAATTTCCTCCTATACATTAAAATTATACAAAAAAAAAAAATAATTAATTCGTATTTGGCGCATTTTACCAATATATAAGAAAATATTTGTTAAATTTTCTTTAAACTAAAAACTACTTGTTTAACAAACAATAATTTTGTAAGCTTGTGGCAAATGATTAACAAAAATATATAGACCAAATCAGGCATGCATATAACTTAAAAATTAGACTAGCCGAAATTTTGAAGTTGGAATGATTTAAAAAAAAAAATATATATATATATATATATATATATATATATAGGAAGTTAATTGTAACACTTAATTAAAAAAATTAATTTAAAGAATGTTTTTCTAGTGGAAAATGTTTTAACTAAATTATTAACCACCACCATATTTAAATAAAGTATTAAATAAAAATTAAAATGAATCTAAATCTTGAAAGCATGTTAAAAATGCACACGCAAGCAGGTGGTGAGAGGTAGTGTACAAATACGAGCTGTACCTTTACCCCCGCCTCGTGGCCCTCCTGTTCGTGCTCCACTATAGCCTCCATCGTAACCGCCGCCAATGCCATAGTCTGATGATAAGAGATAGTAAATCATTTGTTTTATATCATTCACATTTTTAACGTCAACATAAATATTTTTTTGGGGAATCAACCGTATTTTGTTGATCAACAAAAGATTTTTGATTTAATTTTTGGTATCAAATATTTGAAGGGAAAAGGTAAAATAAAAAAAGAAAACAAGGAAATTAAATATATGCGAAACACATTGCTTTATTTGATTTTGATAATAACATTTCAACAACTGCTTTAATTTAAAAAAGCCTCATGTTTCACAATGTATTTCCATATATCACATTACCTTATTTTCCAAATGCGTCACCTCACGTAACATTAATTATTACAAAAAAAAAAAAAACTAAATTAAATTAAATTAATTATAAATCAAAATTGAAATTAAAAAAAAATTAAATTGAAATTAAAAAAAAATTAAGTGAAAAATTATTATACTAGTGAGATGTCACATTTAGGGGAATTCGGTATCACAAAAACAAAATATATAATATATAACATTGGAAACATGCAGAAAAATAATATTTATATAAACTAAAGAAATATAAAACATGAGTGCTATAAGCTAATATAAATCAAATAAATTGAAAAAAATCATTTGAAATACATTTTTCTTTTGAAAAAAAAAAAAAAAAAAAAAAAAAAAATCAAAATTTTGTAAAATGTGCTAGGCTACCACCTCCTGAGTTCGTTTCCATTTCTTTGTTGTATTAATATTTGTTTTTTTTGTTAATATTTTTTTTTATATATGTAATATTACTTATATTTTAATAATAGATAATAAAAAAAAATCATTTACATATTTACATTATATTATTTTGTGTGAGTGAAACATAATATATATATATATATATATATATATATCTATATATATACTTTTGTTATTTAATATTTCTTTTCCTTAACTATGCACTATATATAATCATATATTCCTAAAAATAGTATATTTTGTATTAAAAATAGTTGTTGTATATGTATTATATTTATATACATATATATATATATATATATATACTGTTTCGAAACACTTATTTTATATAATTATTATTATATTTATTTTTAAATATATGTTGTGAACATATATTTTTAATTTGTATTGTAATGTGTATATTGGATTTTATTTTTTTTACTTTAAATAATGCACTTTGTCATTGTAAAAAATATAAAATAAAAAAATAATATTGTAATACTGGGAAAAATTATGATACGGATAATGTAAAATAATTTTTCTTAATATTTAAATAATATTTTATCAAATTCTATATATATTTATTATTATTATTTTGTAAATATGTTTGATTTGGTGCTAATATTATTTTTTTTATTATATTATTTATTATTAAATCTACGAGGTATCTTAAAAAAGTGAATTTATTTTTTTTTGTTTGTTATCTCATAATCGACTTAAAATAAAAAAAAAAGAAAATAATAAACGAGAATAATAAAAAAAAAATATTAAAACAAAAAAATTGTAGAAAATAAATTCACCATCCAAGCACACTCCATTCACCAAAATAATATTAACGATTATTTCTTTGTGTTTGGTTGCTTGGATATTTACCATAGTTTCCATATGTTGTGTAATCGTAACCTCCATAACCGCCATAACCCCCACTGTAATAGTCATATCCTCCGTTTGAGGGATATCCATCATAGCCTTGGCCGTAACCATATCCATAACCATATCCGCCCTGATTACCCCAACCTTGACCATACCCACCTGGAATTTAATAAGAAAAAAGAAAAATTAGTATACATTGGTCATAAATCGTGCTAGTAACAATTTATTCACCATCACCTCTTTGTCCACCTCGGGTTGTTCGGCCACCACGCGCACCTCTCATTATACCCATTGGCATGTTATCAACCTTTGGAGATGCTTTTTTGACATCGACCTCTTTGCCCGAGATTGTTTGTTTAGGTGTTTTTAGTAGTTCGTTTACAACTTGTTCTGAATCGAATGTAATAAAGCAGAAATTTTTCCGTTGGTTCTTTTGTTTGTCGAATGGCATTTCAACTTCCACAATCTGCAAGCATATAATGAAATAAAAGTAATATATTAGTAAAACACTAATGATTTATAATTTAAATATTTACATTTCCAAATTGTCCAAAGAATGCTTTTATTTCATCGTCACTGACTTCTGGTGCTAAACCGCCTACAAATATTTTGCCATGTCTTGCTTTTGCCTTCTTTGGATCTACTTTCTTATTATTAATTATGTGATCACCAGCCGCGGAAACTTTGTCAATTGAATCAGCTGATTGGTATACAATAAACGCAAACCCTCTTGAACGTCCTGTGGTGGGGTCTGTTTTAACATTTATACTTTCTATTTCACCATATTGTCCAAAATGATCTCTTAGTTCCTCTAAAAAATGAAATGTTCATTAAAAATCGGAGGAAACACCTTATTCGCATTCGACGACATTAAAAAAAAATTCATTATAAGAATAAGAAATAAACAAAACACGAAGGTCAATAAACACATTCAAGGTTATTTCATTTTTAGCGGGCGATTTTTTATTCTTGTAAAATGAACACGTATGCGTTGAATTTTTTTGAAACGTTACAATTGTTAAATGTTCTCATTAGTAGCTTGAATTTTCACATAAATTGAAATACGCGTTCAAAACAACGAATGCAATATATATATAATACATATATAATATATTTAGAATATCGACCGACATCAACAAATTCAACCTACTAAATTAAGCGAACAAATAGTATATATTATATGTATATATATACATATATAGGGTAGCTCGGAACTATCATTTCCTAGACACTCTATAAAAATAAATACATACTACCTAATCAGTTGAATATTTCAAGATTTACTTACTTTCCGTTGTTTCCCAACTTAGTCCACCAACAAATAATTTTCTGAAAATGAAAATTTGTGTAAATGGAAATACTGGTTATGTTGGCATTTGTGTTAAAAACAAAATTTAAAACAAAAAATGAATTAAATTAAAAATAGCAAAAAATGTATCAGTTACTCTATAAAATTTTTAAAACCAAATTCTTAACAATAAATATAAAAATTTAAATTTCTTTGACTTTTTTTTAATACAATATTAAAAATTTAAAAAATTTAGAATACAGGAAAACCGGCAATTTGGAAATCTGCAATAATTCTTCTTAACAAATCTGTAAAAGTTAATTGAACAAATTTTCGTCTTTCTTTAAGAGTAAAAAAGTTAATTTTACAAATTAAACATTTTTTAAAACAAACAATTTTAAACAAATTTAAAGAATTCTTCAAATGCAATATGTATGTGGAGGACTGTAAAAGAGCCTCGAGAAATTTTAACAATGCTAATTAATTTTACTTTAAACATTAATATCACAATAAAATTAAGAGAAATTAAACCCGATTTTAATGTTTTGTAAAAAAAAATTAAATTAGCGGTTTACAAATGAGAGTAAAACCCCGTGTGTATATTTTTGTATTCCTTTTGATAAATACCATGATGTTTTCAGGTTGTAGCATATCCGCTAATGGGATGTCCAGAGGGTTCACTCACAACACCTGCCGGAGAGGAACAAGGTTAGTTCACTCTATACAACAGGATCCTATACAATATACAATAATTCCCTGATATACTGATATCAAAATACTGTATTTTTTAAAATTTTTATCTAAAAAAAAATTTATTTTGACTCAAGCAAGAACCATCCAAAAAAACTATTATTAACTTTTAAAAATATTTTCGAGAAAAGATTCAAAGATTCCCGTTCATTTCACAAAAAGTACAAAAACCGGACCTTAGTTTTTTAATATTCAAATATTCTATTATGGCCAAATCTATAAAAAAATATACAAAATTAAGAGAACAAACTTATCTTTCGATTTATTGAATGATCGATATTTTAAAATTAATTCTTGTATTTTGCTATTGAAATTGCAAGCAAATTATCTTGTGGGAGCAAGAGGAATATATAAACAAAAAAAAAAAAATAAACTTAGGCTGTGATTAACAAATTGTATTTTTATGAAAAAACTAAGAAATCTAACCAAATTCTTATATATTAAACATGAACAATTGCAATAGCAAAACTCAATTGTCAATATTATCATGATTAGTAATTTAAACATTCGATTTTTTTTTTTATATTTGTGTATACGATAATTGACAAACACTTCGAAAACAAAAATAAAACTACCGCCATTTTATAAAAAAATTTATAATAATCACGCTTTTTTATAATACATACAAGCAAAAAATGTAAAAGAATCATGACAAATCGGCATTTTGAAATGTATTTTAAAAACTCGAATTTATCAATAATGCATTAATTAACTTTAAAAATTATTAAATTTCTAAAATTTAATTCGATTTATTCTTAAATGTAGATGATTACAGATTTTATTACGTTATCGAATAAAATTTTTTCATATTGAAATTTCGACGCCATTTCTTTCAACTTTAGGTTTTGATAAAAATATATCTGAACTAATTCTATATAATTTTTATGTATATATCTATAGTATAAATATTAACAATTACCTAACATGCTAATTATTTATATTTTTGTATATAGTTTATTATTGAGAAACGTATAATAAAAATTAAAACAAATACCTGTCATCATCACGACCTGGGGCTTCCGCGCTACCATTTTGATCTCCATTAGCATTTGCAGAATTCGATGCATCACCGGCACCACCTTGGTCCCCATTCATTTGATCTTCATTAGTTTTCACATCTCTAGAAAAATCCTCACCGTTCATTTCACATTCTTGATTATCAGCCATTGTGTTTAATTGTTTATATTTTTTTTTTTTTTAATAATTATTATTATAGATAAGTTAATTAATTATAATAAACTTAAAATTAAAATTTGTATTAACTATAGAAAAGTTAAAGTATTTAAGATACACTAGCACGTTTGTAATTATACACGATAGTGAATAGTGATTCTGAATCGAATGAAAATGCCGGAAGAGACGCCAAATGCCGGGTTTATTTTATTGTAGTTTTTACAATGCACGATGGGTATTGCTTTATTTTTTGTAGTTTTCGGATTTAGCGCTAGAATATATTTTGTATGCTTCAACTATACGGGCATAACAGAATGACGGAGTTGAATCGAACTAATTTTTTTAAAAATTCTTTAAAATCATAATTGTTATTTGAATATTCATCTTGGCATTTAGCACTCGCAAGTCTCATTTCTAATTATTTATTATTAATTTACTTGACAGTAAGTTGGTTCGTTGGGTTTACAACCCGCATACGTAATAAAACTAATTGTTAAAAATATCAATCATTGACACGTGTAAAACCCATGAAAACTAGATTCATTTGATGGTACAAACTTTATCAGCCAAAAGGCGACTTCCGACCTTGAATATAATGCTAGCATATTAAATTCATGCTCTCGGCCAATCACATCAACTAAATATGAACCGAGGAATTGGCGCAGTGGTTAAAGGTGCAGTTTTTGGGAAGGGAGGTACCGGGTTCGAATCCCAAAGGGGGGAAGGGTTGCAAAAGGCAGTTTTCATCACCTGATTAACGATCGCAATGCATTTAATGCGTTGCGCAGATCGATATTAAAAAAATCGCGAACCTGATTCGTGCGTCCTCGATTTGGTTCTCGTTGGCGTAAAGTGGGACGTTAAAATAATCGCGAAAGATTGGAGCTTCGGCCCCAGAAAAGATTGTAGGGATTAAAAATAAAAAAAAATAAAAATTTAGAAAAACCACGCCCCTACGAGTTCAAACAGTTGACATTTGTATGAAATCACACAAAACTCAAAGTTTTTTGTTGATTAAGTTGGTCGTCTGTGAATATTTTGCTGTTAGAAATTAGTACGTATATACTGGAGGTTCAACCTAGGTTGAGCTCAGGTTATCTTTTTACTATATACAGAGTCGAGTTATCTTGTAGTTATCTCGACTCGACCTATCAAATTTGTGGAGTCGAGTCGAAATACAACAACAAAAATATATAAATATTAAAATAAATCTAAAGAATTAGAGCCTCACCATTTGTTGTGATTGAAGATAAATGGAAACAATATTTTGTACTTAATATTAACTTAGTTTTATAATAGTTTTAATTTATTATTTAATTTTCCTATAAAGTAAATTTTATAACCATTATAACTCGACCCTAACGTGAAAAAATAACTAAAGGATGATATCAGAAAATACTCTAAAGCTAACTACAAGATGATTCGACTCGTATATACTTTGGACAATGCCTAAATATATATACTGGCCAAGACATAAGATTTGTAAATATTAGTAACATGGTAACCATAAGAAATAATTTCATATGAAACTATACACATAAAATGAAATGGGTTTTAAACATGTATGTTTAAATTACATTTTGTTGTTATTTACCGTCACATTTTTATTTGTAATTGTATACTAATTAGATATACAACTTATCTTGTTATAATAACGTAAAACTGATAATATAACATCAAATGAAAATCAATCCGACATATGGAAAAATATGTACTCCTGACATGAATCAGCTACTGGTAAATGGAAATAATACTTTACGATTGCCCACTAAATCATAGTGACTAGCACGAGCTTTCTTGCTGAACCTATTCACTTGGAAAGCTCGAAACATAGACTTACCCGCTTAGGACGGTATAAAGTTAAATTGATAATGTGTTAGTTCCTATTAAGAGACGGCCTCGTGTTATCCAACCGGTCACCGGCCATATAGCAATGGGTATATTTTTTAATTGGTTAACTGACCGAGTGCAATCAACCTTCCTTTAAAGTTTTCTGACAATTTGTTAAAAATTCGTTTATATATTTATATACTGTCCTATTATAATACTGGTTTTGACCTATGTTTATTTTTATAAAAATATGTCTAACGGCGAGAGGCATCACAAATCACAATAGGCTCAAAATTAAAATCGCATTCGACCATTTTGTTTCTTTGCAAAAACCTTTTTATAACAACAGAATTAAGTTTTTATTAAGTTTAAATAAATTTTACAAAATTTAAAATTTTTAATTACAAATGGAAAAAAAAGTTCAAGGGGGAGAAGAGGATGTCAAATTAAAACTTCATGATGTTTGGCGAACCTGTAATAAAATACGTGCTGCTGTATTCAGAGTTGGAATAAATTTATGGGACTATTTTAAGCCATTAGATCCTAAACGTAATACTTTAATTTCCGAATCAAAATTTATAAATGTTCTAGCGAATCAATTGCGTGGCGTTATTGGGCTATCGGGTGAAGAAATCGAAGAACTTTCTGACTATTTTCGCGTTCAAGATGGACGTATTTTATATCATCAATTTTGTGATGTTATTCATTCGAATAATGCCGATAACACAAAAAATCCGGATTTAGTTACGGGTCTCGAATGGGAAGATCCTTTACAAGTTAACCGTTTGTCTCAAAGTGAAAATCGACGTCTATGCGTGCTTTTAACAAAAATTGCACAAACAGTTCGCTTACGCGAATTAGTTTTGCGGCCATATTTTCAAGATTATGAACTAATTTCGAAAAATAATGGCACTATAACTTTGGCCCATTTTTCTCGAGTTCTTCATTTTCTCAAGATCTATATTTCATCGGAAGATTATCGTTTACTGGTGAAACGATATATGAAAGACTCGTATACTGTCAATTACATAGCATTCGTTGAAGACCTAGAAGGCATTGTTAGGTATTTCGATAATCACCGGTTAATAAATTTATCGGAGGTAATTTAATTAAATTAATTATTGTGTTTTAGCTAACTGATCATAGTTTCTAATTATGTACAGGATATAATAGAAAACTTCCCCGGCCGATTATTGGATGCGGAATTGCCAAAACTTCCAAGACCAGAAATTGGCACAATTCGAATTGCGGATGTATTTGGTAAAGAAACGTCTTTTCATCCAGTACTTAAACCAAAAAAAATTCAAAAAGATGTTAATTCCATTTTACTGCGAATCAAGAAACATATTTTAGAGTATCGTTTGCGCACATGTAATTTTTTCCAAGATTTTGATCTATTACGTTGTGGATACATAACCAAATCCCAATTTACCCGTGGACTAGATCAACTTTTATTGGCAGGTTTGCATCGATTGTATCTTTCGGAAATCGAACTAAACGATATATGTTCGGTGTATGCAGATGAAAACGATCCTAGTCGTATGCATTGGAAACAGTTCGAAAACGATATTGATGCTGTATTTACTATAAAAAATTTAGACAAAAAACCATTTGAAATAGTGGTTGTGCCACCGCGGGAAGTAACCGATTTGCATGGTGAGGGACATGCCGATTGGCAGAGTCAAACACATAAAATGCGAAATTTATGTGATGAAACATTATATAAGTGCAAAGCACAAATTTCAAAACGTAAATTATTTCTTGAACCAATTTTCAAAACATTTGATCGACACAATAATAGCCATGTGACTCGAACACAAATGCGTCAAGTCCTTCTATCAAATGGTGTTTTGCTGTCAGACGAAGAACTTTTCGCCTTGGAACGAAGATATAACGATGATTTAGGATTCAATTATATTTGGTTTATAAATGAGGCAGATCCCAAAGACTATGCTATTCCTAAGTACGAAGAGTTCCAAGAAAAGATGTTGGCCATTAATAAAGAAAAGTCGAAACGAAGGCCAGATTATCTTGAATTAGATATTGTTCAAGTTTTGGGAAAAGTTAAGGGACAGGTAGTCCGAAAACAAGTGCGCATTAAAGAATTTGTAAAAGATTACGATCGCCATAATGAGCAATGTATTAGCGAAGTCGATTTTCGACGTGGTTTAAGCAATGCAAATATTCAAATTTTAGAGCAAGAAGTAGATTTGATTTGTGATGTATTCAAATCACCGCTGCGTTCTGGTTATATTGACTATTTTCGTTTCTGTAATATTGTTGAGGAAGCATTTCACCAACAATGCCTTGAACGGGCACCTCTGGTTGTCCCTCTACAACATTTTCCGTCCGAGGATAATCCTTTTAATTTCTTAAACTTTGATGAGCGCACCACATGCTCGCTCGCCCTACGAAAATTGAGTAAAAAACATGATCAAATTTCTAACTTAAGTTCGATATTTGAGGATTATGATCGTGTTAAGTGTGGCACAATAAGCGAAAATCAATTTATGCGTGCACTTACCACACGTGATCTGCACAATGTAATTTCGAGTCATGAATTTGGGGTAGTATGTAAATGCTTCTCAGTTCAAAGAGGTAAATCATATATATTATTTTTGTTCAAACAATTTACCTTACGTTTTATATTTATAGGATTACGATGTGAAGTAGATTATCGCCGATTCTTAAGTGTTTTGGATTTATTGAATTCATGTACTCGAACTTATCCATTTTGATAGGAGTCAACGTTTTCGCGATTTACTAAAATATCGTAATAAATTTGATAAAATTCGAATTTGTTCGTTTCACTTAAAATAATCTGATTGATAATCTGATAATTGTATATATTTAAATACTGTTAGTTAACTATCGATATTGTAAATACTTAATTAGTGTTTACAGCTGATAAGATTTTATTTTGGAATTGTTCTTTTAGAATTGACATTTTTAGTTTTTTTTCGAATTAGCTATTTTGTTATTTTGTCCATATTTAAGGCAGCTACATAAGGACATGCAAACATGACATTCATAAGTTCAGTTTACATAGTTGTATATTCTCTAGTGTTGGTTATGTTTGTAAAAAAGTAGCTTTTCCATGCAAGATGAATATTTTCATCTAAATAAGACGGGCACACTTGATTTTTTATATATGTAATATACTCCACAAAACCTACTGTTAGAGAAATCAACAAGTTCAATCGGACTACTATTATAGATTCAAGTTATGTTGAATTATCGATTTTGCATGTAATACAACTCGAATTTAAGTTACAAAGTTGAGATATTTGAACAACAGCATTTCGTTCAATTTCCATGTGCTGGTTATTGGTTAAATAGTGAACATAGTCGTGAGTTCGACATATATTTCAGTTTTGGTGCCTTTGTTCTCAGGGGCCCTATTATGAAAAAATGCGATTTCGTAATTTCATACGATATCGCATAATTGTATTATAAAACAACATTCTCGCATAAATGCGAACGACGCACCGTGTTATAAAATGCTATGACGCATTTTTGCGAAATCAAAAATTATAGTTGTAGACCAACTTGAAAGATAAACTAACACAATCCATTTTAAGATTTATATTTTTATATTTATTGAAATTTAGTAAAAAAACTACACTCAGACACTGCAATTTTCGAATCTAATTGAGGTTATAAATATTGGCAGAAATTGTTATTTGACAGTCGGCATGGGAGTAGTTACGAATCACATTCATTAGTTTGGGTCTAAATTCCTAGAAAGAGATGGTGGATACCACTATAGTAAATAGTTAGAATATAGAATTGAATATATATATATATATATATATATATATATATATATATATATATATATATATATCCCCACTTAATTCTGTTGAAATCGTCTGGTTTTTTGCAATCTACTTTACTATTACCTAGGTCAATCGATTATAGTTATTGGATGTAAATGTGTACTATCAACTATATATTCTTATATGAACATAATTCTAACAATAATTTCAGTGTGTGAATTATGAAAAACAGATGCCATGAATTACCCTCTTCTAACGTATATTATATTATTATGATGTGTCATATATTCCCATAGTTTAATTATTTTGACCGTAAAAAAGGATCGTATAAATATTTTATTAGTCCTATCGTTTCTAGCTTCTTTGGTTGTGTATGTTAAATTTTACCTATATATATTTTATTTTACAAATTACAACTCCCAACTTACAATCTCACATATCGAATGCAACCAACGATCCTATACATGTATGTATATGCCTTTTAATCTTTATACTGTAGAGCTGAAATAGAAACTAACTAGGGATACTTAGGTAAATTTAATACCTATTGAAAATTTTGTACTTCGATCAAATGCGGAATTCATTCAACAATTAACCTCAATTTGAGATCCCATATAATCATATCGATCATTTATAAAACTTTATAATTCGATAACTGCCATCAATTGATTAACACTAGTGCGTGCAATGCGTAAACAACTTTCAATGAGTTGTAAACAAATAATTTATTAATAAAAAAAATCGTAACTATAAAAGTAGTCTATTATTGGTATAAAGAGTAGACATTTTTGATTGTACATATGTACATAGAAAAATATTTGATAAGATGTACCTGCAATATATTAATGTTATACGATACCGTGTTAATAATATAGTCTTATCGTGAACCGTAAATATATATATATATATATATATATATATATATATATATATATATATATATATATTAATATATATATATATATATATATATATATATATATATATATATATATATATATATATATATATATATATATATATATATATATATATATATTATATTGAGATATATACATTTACATAGATTCAACCAATTAATAAAGTAAAAGATATATTGGTGATACCTAACATTTAACTAAAATACCATTCGGGAACTCACAAACAAATAGCACATAATATGATAACATACATATACCGTAAATTAACATTTAGTTATAGCGGATTGTCGTTTAGATGAGATAGAAGAGGGTACATCAGGTACATTTATGATAACGTCAAACAACTATAAGTGAGCTTAATAAAAGTTTAATTGATCTCTTGCGAACAGCAATAAGGAAAACCTACAATCGTGGAATGTGTATGAGAATCTCCCCTACGGTATGGTATACCTTTTCCAGCAGCACTGGAAACTGGCTAGGATTCAATGGATCAATTATTCATTAATCTGAATATTTTGTAATTTTGTGTATAAAAATCTGATATTTATTCTGAATATTTTGTCTCGAACTGACGCTGTGCGGTAAAGCTATTGACAACGATTAACAAACTTTCAGAGAAAAAGTTACTTACGATAAAAAAAAAATTTCGGTAGAATTAACTCATCTTCTTTCACTTATTTATAATATATAGGCTACCACAAATTATCTAAAGTTTATGTTACTTTTAGGAAAACTTCAAGAACGTATTTTCGCTCGGAATCTTTGAATATGTTGACCATTTCTTCTGTGAATCGCTTCTATTGCGTTCTATATCGTCTCATTATTTTTGCCCTTTATTTTGCTTTACAATAATTATATTTAGTATCTATGTGTGAACAGTTTAAAATTTAGAAATTTTTTTTCCGCATTTTTTTAGACTTAATAAATAAGCTGTACATAATATATTCAGCCATCCACATAAAGTAAAAACATAACAGAAATAATATTTATCAACTTGGTCGGGACGTTTCTCTGATTTACTCAATGTTGAACAGGCCAAATACTGAAGACGAAAGTTGTCAAATATAGACCTCTGAGATAGGGTAACCATTTACTACTAACGTCTAAACTTTGCACATAATGTCGATAACCAAAAGATACATAAGGTATTAATCAAACCGATAGAAGAGTATTATTCATGATAATAAATGTCAAGCACATGCTATATGGTCCCAAACGCAACGGTAACGGCCATTAATCATGAAATCAGGTGTTTTATGAAAACTAAAAGACAGTTTTTCGTCCTAAATAGATGGTGAAGTGATCTTTGAGATTAAAGACGCTATTTTGTAAGCGAAAATTAACTATATATAAAACATGACGTTTACCCTACAGTAAAGATAAATTTTAGTAGACAGAATAAAACCCAAAAAAATTAAAATCATGATATGATAAAACTTTTGAAATATTATCAATACATTCAGTAATATAAGTGATAGTATTATATTGTTCCGTGATATAGATTCAACTTAAAACTATATAGATGTATAATATGTATGAACTTCTAAATATGAACTTCTAAATTTAAACCTTCAAGAATTGCATGCCAGTTGAAGGGATCATACGAGTATCTATAATGATACAATACAATAATCCTCAATAACAATACAATACATTAAATCCTCAATTTGGTTGGTAAAACGTGTTGGAACCAACCAAATTGTTGGAAAATCTTCTATCCAAAACAGATGGTACAGTATGTAACATAAAAAATTTAAAGGAACCTTGGTTCTTACGCACATTGGGCTATACTAAAACTAGATCAGTTTTTAATGTAAAATAGTGATAGTGATCATATGGTCTGGTACTTTAAACAGATTAAAACTGTTAAAGATTCTTGTACACATATACATTTACGCTTAATTTGAGATTTTTTTTTTTATAATTCAGTAAGCATGTGGCATCCGTCAAACCAGTGATTTTGTCAGGAAGAAATCATGACCTAATCAAACATTATACCATAAACTTGAATAACCCAATTATCTTTAACAGTAAATCGTCGTCATTATAATACAGTCTCGAAGATAACAAGTCAATTGTATATAGTTGCCAAGAATGCAAAAATTACATATAAATTACATAAGTATATATTGGTAATTTCCAATTACAAATTACACATATTTGAGCATAATCAAATTAAATAAAAAGAAATGGCTGACCAGTTATAAAGAATATCCAGGGTATTTTTTGTAAAATTATTAATAAAGTTCTCAGTTTATTGATGTTTCCTAGTCCACATACCTGTATGTGTACTCAACAAAACTCGTATATTGTCTGGAACTTGAACTTAAAAAATTGTCTTTCAAAAGATAATAGATAAGGATTTATAGGGTGTAATATTGATAATTTTTTTTAATTGAGTAGTATTAAGAATTAGTATATAATATTAAATTAATTATTTATAGTATATATAGATACACATAATAATTTTTACTATCTCCTAATGTGTATAAAAGATCAAGTCACAATAACGAAATGTTTTAAAACCTTTTTAAATTTGGACCGAGCCGTATATATTCATAAGGTTAACAGAAAAAAAAAAATTCAAACAAATTCAGAATGTTACAAATCCTTTTTGTAACGTTACTAGTATTTAGTGTGACAAGTGAAGTGTATAGTGATAATTGTAATGTGCCAAACTGTCCAAATATATTGACTAGTCAAACACAAACACCTTTAACTTTGTTACCTATTCCAAGTGATTGTACATCATTTATCCAATGTGATCGTGGATACCCTCATGTGGTGAATTGTCCAACTGGATTACATTATAATAAAATATCAAAAGTTTGTGACTCGCCGTCAAATGCCAATTGTACGCCATGTCAAAATAGTGAAAACAGTATAGAAAAAAGGAGAACTAAAAGAGCTGCAAAATCTGCATCAGTTTGTGATGCAGTTACAGCAGATAATTATTTGTTCCCATTCGAAACCGATTGTACTAAATTTATTTCGTGTAGTAATGGATTACCATATGCAATGTAAGTAAATACACATTTTGTGTTCTGAATTGGTTATAGATACAAATATTTGTTTTACCTACATATTTATTTACAAATAGGAACTGTCCAAAAGGTTTACATTTTAATGATGTTTTAAAAGTTTGTGATTTCCCTGCACTTGCTAAATGTACTGCGGTTATAATACAAACAACGACGACTAGTGCACCAACAACTACTATTCCAGTTACAACTACAACTGTGGTAGCTTCTACAACCACCACTTCTGCTCCAAGCACAACTACTGAAGCAACAACAACAACAGCCCAAGCCACAACAAGTGCAGCTTCCACAACAAGCACAACCATAGCCCCAAGTATAACAACCACACAGTCATCCAGCGATAATGTTTGTGATTCAGCAACTGGCGATAACTATTTATTCCCATTGGTAACTGATTGTACTAAATATATATCGTGCAGCAATGGTGTGCCATATATAATGTAAGTATAAAGATTGTCTTATATTTCTGGTTTGTTCTCATGTTGTGTTTTTTCTAATAATAAGGAACTGTCCTGGGGGTCTTCACTTTAATAATGATTTGAAAGTTTGTGATTTCCCTGCATTTGCTAAATGCACAGCTGTTACGACAACAACAACGACTAGTGGACCTACTACAACTACGACTCCGACAACTACTACTCCAGTTACAACTACAACTACGGTAGCTCCTACCACTACAACAGTAGCTACAACCACAACTAGCACATCTCTACCGACCACTACCGAAGCAACAACCACCACCACTGTTGCTCCAAGTACAACTGAAGCGACAACCACAACTACCGAAGCCACAACAACAAGTGCAGCTTCCACAACAACCACAACCATAGCCCCAAGTACAACAACCACACAATCATCCAGCGACAATGTTTGTGATTCAGCAACTGGCGATAACTATTTATTCCCATTGGTAACTGATTGTACTAAATATATATCGTGCAGCAATGGTGTGCCATATATAATGTAAGTATAAAGATTGTCTTATATTTCTGGTTTGTTCTCATGTTGTGTTTTTTCTAATAATAAGGAACTGTCCTGGGGGTCTTCACTTTAATAATGATTTGAAAGTTTGTGATTTCCCTGCATTTGCTAAATGCACAGCTGTTACGACAACAACAACGACTAGTGGACCTACTACAACTACGACTCCGTCAACTACTACTCCAGTTACAACTACAACTACGGTAGCTCCTACCACTACAACAGTAGCTACAACCACAACTAGCACATCTCTACCGACCACTACCGAAGCAACAACCACCACCACTGTTGCTCCAAGTACAACTGAAGCAACAACCACAACTACCGAAGCCACAACAACAAGTGCAGCTCCCACAACAACCACAACCATAGCCCCAAGTACAACAACCACACAGTCATCCAGCGACAATGTTTGTGATTCAGCAACTGGCGATAACTATTTATTCCCATTGGTAACTGATTGTACTAAATATATATCGTGCAGCAATGGTGTGCCATATATAATGTAAGTATAAAGATTATCTTATATTTCTGGTTTGTTCTCATGTTGTGTTTTTTCTAATAATAAGGAACTGTCCTGGGGGTCTTCACTTTAATAATGATTTAAAAGTTTGTGATTACCCTGCATCTGCTAAATGTTCTGCAGTTGCACCAACAATAACAACGACTAGTGCACCAACTACAACTACGGCTCCACCAACTACTACTCCAGTTACAACTTCAACTACGGTAGCTCCTACCACTACAACAGCAGCTACAACTACAACCGTAGCTCCAAGTACAACAACAACACAATCACCCAGTACAAATGTTTGTGCATCAGCCACTACCGATAACTATTTATTCGCATTGGTTACTGATTGTACCAAATATATATCATGCAGCAACGGTGTCCCATATGAAATGTAAGTGCTTAAAGCTTTTTTAAATTGAAAATTGGTTATATAGTAATTTTCTATCAATAGGAATTGTCCTGGAGGTTTACATTTCAATGTTGCATTAAAAGTTTGTGATTTCCCAGCTTTTGCCAAATGTAATGTAGTACCGACCACTACTGAAGTAGTAACAACAACAACAGAACTTACTACAACTATTACGGAATCTACAACTAGCAAGAACACAAATGATGTGACGACTCTCACAGTTTCAACAACCACCACAGAAATGCCCACAACACCAACAACTGAACCAACCACAACTACTACGGGCATTACAACAACCACCACCGAGGCAGCCACTACAACCGAACCTACTACAACCACCACTGAGCCTTCAACAACCACCGCTGACACGCCAACAACAACTACCGAATCAACAACCACCACTGAAACGCCAACAACAACTGAAGCAACCACGACAACCGCAGCTTTAACAACCACCACTGACACACCAACAACAACTCCAAACTCAACAACCACTAAAGAAACGCCCACAACAACTACAACGGAAGCTATAACCACCACAACCGAAACAACTACAACAGAACCTACCACAACTACTACGGAAACTACAACAACTACCACTGAAGTGACCACAACTACTGAACCTCCAACAACCACCACTGAAACACCTACAACAACTACCGAATCAACAACCACTACAGAAACGCCAACAACAAATGAAGCTACCACGACTACCGCAGCTTCAACAACGACCAATGAAACGCCGACAACTACAACGGAAGCTGTAACCACCACAACCGGATCAACAACCACGGAACCTACCACCACCACCACTGAAGCAACAACAACTACCCAAGAATCAACAACCACTACTGAGACGCCAACAACAACAACAGCTACCTCAACTACCGAAGCTACAACAACTACCACTGAAACGCTAACAACAACTCCTGACTCAACAACCACTACTACTACCGACTCAACAACCACTACTGAAACGCCCACAACAACTACAACAGAAGCTGTAACAACAACAACAGAACCTACCACAACTACTACGGAAGCAACAACAACTACCACTGAAGCAACCACAACTACCGAAGCTTCAACAACCACCACTGCAACACCTACAACAACTACCGAATCAATAACCACAACTGAAACGCCAACAACAACTGAAGCTTCCTCGACTACCGAAGCTTCAACAACCGCCACTGATACGCCTACAACAACAATCGAATCAACAACCACTACTGAAACGCCAACAACTACAACGGAAGCTGTAACCACAACAACCGAAACAACAACCACGGAACTTACCACCACCACTACAGAAGCTACAACAACCACCACGGGAGCAAGCACAACTACCGGAGATTCAACAACCACCACTGACACTCCTACAACGACTACCGAATCAACAACCACTACGGAAGCTCCAACAACAACTGAATCTACCACGACTACCGAAGCTTCAACAACCACGACTGACGCACCAACAACAACTACCGAATCAACAACTACCACTGAAACGCCAACGACAACTACCGAATCAACAACCACAACTGAAACGCCAACAACTGAAGCTACCACGACTACCGAAGCTTCAACAACCACCACTGATACGCCTACAACAACAACAACCGAATCAACAACCCCTACGGAAACGCCAACCACAACTGAAGCTAACACGACTACCGAAGCTTTAACAACCACCACTGACACGCCAACAACCACTACCGAATCAGCAACTACCTCGGAAACACCAACAACAACTACAACGGAAGTTGTTACCACAACAACCGAAACAACAACAACGGAACCTACCACCACCACAACAGAAGCTACAATGACCACCACTGAAGCAACCACAACTACCGAAGCTTCAACAACCACCACTGACACGTCAACAATAACTCCCGACTCAACAACCACTACTACTACCGACTTAACAACCACTACTGAAACGCCCACAACAACTACAACAGAAGCTGTAACCACAACAACTGAAACAACAACAACAGAACCTATCACAACTACTACGGAAGTAACAACAACTACCACTGAAGCAACCACAACTACCACCACTGAAACACCTACAACAACTACCGAATCAATAACCACAACTGAAACACCAACAACTGAAGCTTCCTCTACTACCGAATCTTCAACAACCACTACTGAAACGCCAACAACAACTGAAGCTAGCACGACTACCGCAGCTTCAACAACAACCACTGACACGCCAACAACAACTATCGAATCAACAACTTCCACGGAAACGCCAACAACAACTACAACGGAAGCTGCAACCACAACAACCGAAACAACAACAACGGAACCTATCACCACCACTACAGAATCTACAACAACCACCACTGAAGCAACAACAACTACTGAAGATTCAACTACCACCACTGACACGCCAACAACAACTCCCGAATCTTCAACAACCACTATAGAAATGACAACCACAACTGAAGCTAGCACGACTACCGCAGCTTCAACAACCACCACTGACACGCCAACAACAACTACCGAATCAACAACCACCACAGAAACACCAACAACAACAACAACTACAACGGAAGCTGCAACCACATCAACCGAGAAAACAACAACGGAACCTACCACCACCACAACAGAAGCTACAACGACCACCATTGAAGCAACAACAACTACTGAAGATTTAACTACCACCACTGACACGCCAACAACAACTATCGAATCAACAACCACTACTGAAACACCAACAACAACTGAAGCTACTACGACTACGGAAGCTTCAACAACCATCACTGATAACCCAACAACAACTACCGAATCAACAACTACCACGGAAACGCCAACAACAACTACAACGGAAGCTGCAACCACAACAACCGAAACAACAACAACGGAACCTACCACAACCACAACAGAAGCTACAACGACCACCACTGAAGCAACAACAACTACCGAAGATTCAACTACCACCACTGACACGCCAACAACAACTGAAGCTACCACAACTACCGAAACTCCAACAACCACCACTGAAACGCCAACAACAACTACTGAATCAACAACCACCACAGAAACGCCAACAACAACAACTACAACGGAAGCTGCAACCACACCAACCGAGACAACAACAACGGAACCTACCACCACCACAACAGAAGCTACAACGACCACCACTGAAGCAACAACAACTACTGAAGAATTAACTACCACCACTGACACGCCAACAACAACTACCGAATCTACAACCACTACTGAAACACCAACAACAACTGAAGCTACCACGACTACGGAAGCTTCAACAACCATCACTGATACGCCAACAACAACTACCGAATCAACAACTACCACGGAAACGCCAACAACAACTACAACGGAAGCTGTTACCACAACAACCGAAACAACAACAACGGAACCTATCACCACCACTACAGAAGCTACAACGACCACCACTGAAGCAACAACAACTACCGAAGATTCAACTACCACCACTGACACGCCAACAACAACTGAAGCTACCACAACTACCGAAGCTCCAACAACCACCACTGACACGCCAACAACAACTACCGAATCAACAACCACCCCAGAAACGCCAACAACAACAACAAGTACAACGGAAGCTGTAACCACACCAACCGAGACAACAACAACGGAACCTGCCACCACCACAACAGAAGCTACAACGACCACCATTGAAGCAACAACAACTACTGAAGAATTAACTACCACCACTGACACGCCAACAACAACTGAAGCTACCACAACTACCGAAACTCCAACAACCACCACTGACACGCCAACAACAACTACCGAATCTACAACCACTACTGAAACACCAACAACAACTGAAGCTACCACGACTACGGAAGCTTCAACAACCATCACTGATACGCCAACAACAACTACCGAATCAACAACTACCACGGAAACGCCAACAACAACTACAACGGAAGCTGTTACCACAACAACCGAAACAACAACAACGGAACCTATCACCACCACTACAGAAGCTACAACGACCATCACTGAAGCAACAACAACTACCGAAGATTCAACTACCACCACTGACACGCCAACAACAACTGAAGCTACCACAACTACCGAAGCTCCAACAACCACCACTGACACGCCAACAACAACTACTGAATCAACAACCACCACAGAAACGCCAACAACAACAACTACAACGGAAGCTGCAACCACACCAACCGAGACAACAACAACGGAACCTACCACCACCACAACAGAAGCTACAACGACCACCACTGAAGCAACAACAACTACTGAAGAATTAACTACCACCACTGACACGCCAACAACAACTACCGAATCTACAACCACTACTGAAACACCAACAACAACTGAAGCTACCACGACTACGGAAGCTTCAACAACCATCACTGATACGCCAACAACAACTACCGAATCAACAACTACCACGGAAACGCCAACAACAACTACAACGGAAGCTGTTACCACAACAACCGAAACAACAACAACGGAACCTATCACCACCACTACAGAAGCTACAACGACCACCACTGAAGCAACAACAACTACCGAAGATTCAACTACCACCACTGACACGCCAACAACAACTGAAGCTACCACAACTACCGAAGCTCCAACAACCACCACTGACACGCCAACAACAACTACCGAATCAACAACCACCCCAGAAACGCCAACAACAACAACAAGTACAACGGAAGCTGTAACCACACCAACCGAGACAACAACAACGGAACCTGCCACCACCACAACAGAAGCTACAACGACCACCATTGAAGCAACAACAACTACTGAAGAATTAACTACCACCACTGACACGCCAACAACAACTGAAGCTACCACAACTACCGAAACTCCAACAACCACCACTGACACGCCAACAACAACTACCGAATCTACAACCACTACTGAAACACCAACAACAACTGAAGCTACCACGACTACGGAAGCTGCAACAACCATCACTGATACGCCAACAACAACTACCGAATCAACAACTACCACGGAAACGCCAACAACAACTACAACGGAAGCTGTTACCACAACAACCGAAACAACAACAACGGAACCTATCACCACCACTACAGAAGCTACAACGACCACCACTGAAGCAACAACAACTACCGAAGATTCAACTACCACCACTGACACGCCAACAACAACTGAAGCTACCACAACTACCGAAGCTCCAACAACCACCACTGACACGCCAACAACAACTACTGAATCAACAACCACCACAGAATCGCAAACAACAACTACCGAATCTACAACCACTACTGAAACACC
The DNA here is from genome assembly GCA_963556175.1 of Tipula confusa. NCBI lineage: Eukaryota > Metazoa > Arthropoda > Insecta > Diptera > Tipulidae > Tipula > Tipula confusa. The sequence goes on from OY744475.1 coordinate 234,261,313, forward strand.
AACAACAACTGAAGCTACCACGACTACGGAAGCTTCAACAACCATCACTGATACGCCAACAACAACTACCGAATCAACAACTACCACGGAAACGCCAACAACAACTACAACGGAAGCTGTTACCACAACAACCGAAACAACAACAACGGAACCTATCACCACCACTACAGAAGCTACAACGACCACCACTGAAGCAACAACAACTACTGAAGAATTAACTACCACCACTGACACGCCAACAACAACTACCGAATCTACAACCACTACTGAAACACCAACAACAACTGAAGCTACCACGACTACGGAAGCTTCAACAACCATCACTGATACGCCAACAACAACTACCGAATCAACAACTACCACGGAAACGCCAACAACAACTACAACGGAAGCTGTTACCACAACAACCGAAACAACAACAACGGAACCTATCACCACCACTACAGAAGCTACAACGACCACCACTGAAGCAACAACAACTACCGAAGATTCAACTACCACCACTGACACGCCAACAACAACTGAAGCTACCACAACTACCGAAGCTCCAACAACCACCACTGACACGCCAACAACAACTACCGAATCAACAACCACCCCAGAAACGCCAACAACAACAACAAGTACAACGGAAGCTGTAACCACACCAACCGAGACAACAACAACGGAACCTGCCACCACCACAACAGAAGCTACAACGACCACCATTGAAGCAACAACAACTACTGAAGAATTAACTACCACCACTGACACGCCAACAACAACTGAAGCTACCACAACTACCGAAACTCCAACAACCACCACTGACACGCCAACAACAACTACCGAATCTACAACCACTACTGAAACACCAACAACAACTGAAGCTATCACGACTACGGAAGCTTCAACAACCATCACTGATACGCCAACAACAACTACCGAATCAACAACTACCACGGAAACGCCAACAACAACTACAACGGAAGCTGTAACCACAACAACTGAAACAACAACAACGGAACCTACCACCACCACCACAGAAGCTACAACGACCACAACTGAAGCAATTACAACTACCGAAGCTTCAACAACCACCACTGAAACTACAACTACTGAACCTATCACAACCACTACAGAAGCTACAACGACCACCACTGAAGCAACAACGACTACCGAAGCTGCAACGATCAGTACTGACACGCCAACAACAGCCAATACTGAAGCTACCACAACTGAAGCTCTAACAACAAACAACGTTCCTGTTCCAATAACCAAGGTGTGTGCAACGGCAACCGATGATAACTATTTATTCCCATCACCAAGCGATTGTTCTAAATATATCTCATGTAGCAATGGAGTACCATATGAAATGTAAGTATAAAATTGTAACCAGGTTAAATGTTTTAATTTGTTTAATTGTTTACTTTCTAATATTAGGAATTGTCCTGCTGGTCTACAATTCAACGCTGACACTAAAATCTGTGATTGGCCTAATTCTGCTAAATGCACTGTTAGCTTAGTAACAACTTCAACTGAAACCCCAGTAGATACCGAAGCCGTAACAACTACAGAAGCTGTTACCACCACTAAATCAACAACAACAACAATACAATCAACTACTGTATTCGATGAAAGTTCAACTAGTTCAGATGTATGCGCACAGGCAAGTGCCGATAACTATTTATTCCCATTCCCAAATGACTGCACTAAATTTATTTCATGCGGTAATGGAATCGCTTATACAATGTAAGTATACGCATTACTTGAAATATAAACCTATTTCTACAACTTAGACACATTTTATAGGTATTGTCCAGCTGGATTACATTACAATGTTAGCAACAATACTTGTGATTATGCTGCTAATGCAGGATGTGATGTTTAGACTATACATCCACAGTGAAGCAGAATAAATAACAGTGAACTAAAACCAAACTACAATTTCAACGGAAATTGTTAATTCCTATACGAAATGTAAATAATATTGTTACAATAAATTGTATTGTTAAAATGTATAAACATAATATAGCGTATTTATAGTTCTAGCTCGGTATACGACAACGGGAAAAATACCGTAGTATCAAAACCGAACTATAGTTCAACAACATTTAGGTGAGACCGTACTTTTCGTAACCTTGTAATATTAACAAAACGAACGAAAAAATTAAATTAGGTCCCAAATTTGAACTCCATGTAACTCCATGGAAACATGTAACCGCAAAGACAATGTCAATTATAGTAGTAACAGCAATTATCAAATGCCACGCTGTTTTTCAAAGAATAACCATTGCCAAAAATCAACTATTGATCAATCGATAATAGACAACGTTTTTCGTAATTTTTATCATTACTGTGGTAGTTATTGCCTAAATGTTGATAAATTATAACGACTTCATATTGTTATGATTTCTCTAGAGTTATACCAAATGGTATATACTAGAGAATAGATAAATATCTCCTCTCTGGTTTTACCTAGAGATATGTATGTGCGGTAGCAAAACTGGGCAAATACTTTGTGTATATAGCCAAACAAAAGAATGGCGTAGACAAATCTCGAAGAATGTAATATTCGAGATACTTTGTGTTTTGGTTAAAGCCGTCTTCAATACCTTAGTCTTCAATCTTAAAAGAGATTGAAGACGGCTTTGCTTTTGGTATATAAGCAGTATATTGTTGTTCATTGAGATCAGTGGCATTTTAAACGCAACAGATTAGGATCATATAGCCACTATCAGTGAGTGACAAGCGTTGGTAGAAACGGATAAAAAACAATACGGAAATTTCAATTTGTCAAATTTATTGGGTGTAACAAACAAACAGTTGGAAAAGATAAACTAATGATGGAATAGCAGCAGCAGCAGTGATATGAAAGATTTATTGAATCGTCTATTCATCATTTAAAACAGCATCCAAACAGAAATTGTTAAAGTGAAAAAGATCGCACTGCAATGTTGATTGTAGCATTAAAAGGAACTTCAGATGAGATTCTACAGATCGTTCTAAAAAATCAGCGTGCGGTGATTAAAGTAGATGAATGCAAGAGCCACCGGTTGTATAGTGGTGGTTAAGATACTTGCTTATACAACGTTACGTTTCCGAGTTTGATACTCGCAATTGACTAAAAAGTGTATAAATAGAAATAAACTTACATCTTACACCTGTGACCGAATTGTGTATATTAACAAACGTTTTTTGAGCCAACCACCTACAACGTTTGCCAATTCGTAAGTTCAAAAGGACTATTTAAAGAGGAGGGCCATTATACCTATAAAAATATTTTGATTATATTAAACGATACCGGTATGGCAGTAGCGACATCTAGCACGTCAATTGGCTAACATATACCATGTACTATGTGTATTTATATTATGGTGAGAGCTCTACAGAATGGTGCTAAAAGATCAATATAAAAGAGTACAGAATCACTACAAGAGTATGCGGCATATATCGATAGATTGGTGCATCTATGTTCCAACATGAATCCAGACAACAAGGAGAGAATTAAGATAGATGCCTTCATTGACGATGATAGCAAGCATTGCTGCCACTTAGTAGCGAAAATGTATCAAAAGTATGACCAATGTATAGAGGTAAAAGGGCCCGCTCGTAAAAGTTGAGATACAATGCGGCAATATGACGGTGAGCCATCGTTTGAATCCGTGCATTCACAATCGAAGGTGGATCGTTTTGAGAGGTGGACACGCCACATTGGAGGAGTAAATAGCAAAGGCAGTGGAATAAATCATCGCAACTGCGATCAGAAAATCCTCCTGTTCCTAATGGTCTATCGATCGGCGGTGCACGTTACATTAGAAGTGACACCAGCGAAGGTTATTTTTGTTAATAATTTGAGTCTCCAATAATTTCAACCGTTTTCAACTTAAGCTTTATTTGGCCAGAAGTACGTATACCACGTGAAGGAAGAATTGAACAAAGTACTTTAGTTTAGAGAGAGTAAAGATATGAATTTCTAGTGATAAGATAAAGGCTCGAAATAACTTAAGAGCAAATAGAAGACGATTTGAAGTGAAAACTTAGTATGGCTTTAGAATCTACAACGAAAGAAGGGTTTATTGCTAGAACTACAACCTCAATGCGAAGGACTCTACAAAGTTATTTCGGGATTGAAAGATCCCAAATGGGGGAACGAGTTAAACTTAAAATGGTGCACCTATAAATCTCTACCTATTGGTGCTCTACAGGAACTGTATAAACAAAATAATATCGTAGACATACATCTCGCAGAATATAATATTCGAGATACTTATTTGTGCTTTTGTATATAAGCGGCGTATTCAAATCATTTATATTTAATATGCAAAAGAGTAAAAAAAAATATTAGTGTCGTAGACCCCGTAGACACGAATAGACAACCAGGAATAGACAAAAACGTAACAATATTGCATGCTGGTTGCTTGGAAATCGTTGCTCTCCAAGAAATTCGATGGTCAATTCCTTATGAGGCTCAATAAAGGCTATGCGCTTTAACTCAAAGATAAAAACTTATTTTACAACAATTTAGATAATTTGATAAAATTAATTGATCGTGTTGTAATTTCTATAAAGGGACAGCCTCTGGTCATCCAAAATATGAAATCATATCGGTTGATTATCAAATTCTTAGGCAATAGCTATACTAGAATAGTTTTCGAACAAGTAAGGAACTACAGGGAAATTTCTAATAAATAGAGATAAAGAAACTCATTACAAGAACACTACTGCAGTTTGGAATCGAGAGATACTCGATTGCGGGATTGAATTTCAAACGGATTACATCATTTGATTTCGATTGGTGATGACGTTGCACTATATGACTCCTGTTATGCATATAGTAAATATAAGTGGTTCGCTGCAACTTTAGGTACTGATCATAAGCATTAGGTACCGAATTAGCACACCTTATATACAAAGGTTTAAACAACAAACAAATTAATTAAATTATTATTTTTACTAAATTTAACTTTTTTTATACGATAAATAATAGTGATAAGCGTAAATGAATGACAAAGTTTCTAATTTGACGTAACTATTCAAGCTCACCGGAATTAATAAGTCATTAGCCAAGTAATGTATGATAACGAATTTCTTAATAGATTTAGATAGTATGTAGTTAACGATTTATTATAGAACTTTAAAAATTTTCTTGTTCATGATCTCATCAAATCGTTATGATAATATTAATTACATAAAATTCTTAAGTACCTGAGCATGCAGCTTTTGATCCGGTGTGATTTTTATGTTATGTGAACAACTTTAATATTTCTCTTATCAGTCATTTTTATTTTAACTATGACGATAATAAATCGATAATATTGTGTATTACATTTGTATTACATTTTAATCTTGTAATCTTGAAGAGTTCCGTTTCTAGATTGTTGTTCTAGACAACTAAATGACATGTTCCACTTATATAAAAAATATAATATTAAATAAAAAATTTAACTAAATGGTATCCTGCGGCATAAAATATATACAGAACTTTGCAATGGAACTTTCCATATTAAAATATTAAAATATAAATGTTCGATACTAGTTCTAAGAATATCAAAAAAATTTATTGTTAAATAAATATCGCAAAATTTTTCTATAGCGGAAGTTCTATTTTGCCATTCTTCGCTATAATCTTTATTTGGGGGCCATATACTAATTTAACGATAACAAATAAAGTGTATAATAATTCAAATGGAATACTTTTGATTGCTACATGCATCATCGAGTTGAATGTTCGGCGTATTGTTGTACAGTAATCATTAGCACTAAACATCGTTAATGACTATACGATATGATATTGCATAATTAGAGTAGATCAATTCAGAATTGTACCAAAAACTTAAGTGAGGATTTCAATCGACTTCTAATATATTTATCGATGAATCAAAATCTAATAAAAACAAATTCTTATTAGCGTGTGCAATATGTTTTATGGCCTATGTTATCGCATTACTTTATTTATGAACACGAATCAATTTAAAACGTAATTAAAATCTGCTGTAAACCCCCTGCATTGTATATCGGTAAAATTCATAGTAAGTGAGTTAAAACGAATAATTACTATTCAACACAATTTTCACCAATAATTTTACCAAATTTAGCAAATGCTGTTTTAGTTTATTACAAAGTTCTAGATGAAATCTGTATTAAGAAATGTTTTTAAATGTTTTAGTTACGATATCCTCTTCAGTTGAGACATATAGATAGGGGGTATGTTCTGTCTAATTATAAATGCCATTCGCATTCAAGCAGTTACCCTTCACAAGTACAGTTTTGTGTAAATTCTCAGGTCATTCGATTTATTTTTAATACCTTTGTGTTAAAAAAATTAACTTTTCGATATCATAGCTTATTTTAAGAGGTTGATAGATAAAGTGATATCAAACTAATATCAAGTTCCATTGGTTCCATTAGGAGGCCTGTCGTACTTAATCTCTGATAAACAGATACACAGTTAATTTTAGAAAATACTTCAAATTGCAGAGATAAGAATATTATGCTTCATTAAAATAGTTGGCTTCCTTAAAAACCGCATATTGATGATTTTTTTAGATCAACAAAATCCCCACGTTGAGTTTTTAATATACACGTGATAAAATAATCGTAGAAGTGTAATATCTACATAAAGTACGAGTATCAAGTGTATATTAAACTATTTTTTTGTAATGCATAGTAGTTGACCGATTGAAGCTCATATTGTCATACGTAATTAGTATAGAGCTTACCAATAAAATTACTTTTGTTGGAATTCTACGAATAAGCTTAGTCAAATTGATGACATTTTAGATTATTCGAGTTGAATTGATAACGCTGTGTTATCACCAGCAAAAAAAAGATTGGATAAGGACGTTCCCTAGAAGCTATATAAACTTGTTCAAAAATAACAATTATATAGTAAGTTATTTTAAATTAATTAAAGTGGTCAAATTGATCACATACATAAATATGGCTAATCGTAAACTGTTACTTAATCTGTTTGCAGTTTTTATATATTTTACTGGATTTGTTAAAAGTGATGATAATTGTGTAATTGAAAAGTGCCCAAGTGTTCCCGAAAATGAACCTGAACCAATGCTAACATTGTTACGTGTGCCTAACGATTGCAATAAATTCATTAAGTGTGACCGTGGTTATCCACATTTAAAGTGAGTGCTAGTGTAAAAGTTTAGTATTGCAATTATTTTTGAATTTATCATAATTAACATCAGCCTTATAGAATTTTATTGATTAGTTCGGCGGTTAATTATGTGTAAAAATATACTGAATTTCATTACTGGTGATTGCATAAAACAAAAAGATCACATTTTATTACAGATTTTGTCCTGGTTCTTTGCATTTCAATAATGTATTAAAAGTTTGTGACTGGCCTGAAGACGCAAACTGTAATATATGTAAGACAAACGAAAATAATGCTAATAACAAAACTGGCGCCTGTCCAATCATACCAGAAGGCGAAGAAGAAACCGTCCTCACACTTTTACCAATCGATGGTGATTGCACGCGATTCATCAAGTGCGATCGTGGTACACCATACGTCAAAGACTGCCCAGCTGGATTACATTTCAACAACGTATTGAAAGTTTGTGACTATCCAGAAGATGCTGGATGTATTGGTGGAAATGGTGGTACCAATGGAACAGGCGGTGATAATGGAAATAGCGGAAACAATGGAACTGGAGGTGAAAATGGAAGTGGTGTCTGCCCAATCATACCAGAAGGCGAAGAAGAAACCGTCCTCACACTTTTACCAATTGATGGTGATTGCACGCGATTCATCAAGTGCGATCGTGGAACACCATACGTCAAAGACTGCCCAGCTGGATTACATTTCAACAACGTATTGAAAGTTTGTGACTATCCAGAAGATGCTGGATGTATTGGTGGGAATGGAGGTAACAATGGAACTGGCGGTGATAATGGAAATGGCGGAAACAACGGTACTGGAGGTGAAAATGGAAGCGGAGTCTGCCCAATCATACCAGAAGGCGAAGAAGAAACCGTCCTCACACTTTTACCAATCGATGGTGATTGCACGCGATTCATCAAGTGCGATCGTGGAACACCATACGTGAAAGACTGCCCAGCTGGATTACATTTCAACAACGTATTGAAAGTTTGTGACTATCCAGAAGATGCTGGATGTATTGGTGGAAATGGAGGTAATAATGGAACAGGCGGTGATAATGGAAATGGCGGAAACAACGGAACTGGAGGTGAAAATGGAAGTGGTGTCTGCCCAATTATACCAGAAGGCGAAGAAGAAACCGTCCTCACACTTTTACCAATCGATGGTGATTGCACGCGATTCATCAAATGCGATCGTGGAACACCATACGTCAAAGACTGCCCAGCTGGATTACATTTCAACAACGTATTGAAAGTTTGTGACTATCCAGAAGATGCTGGATGTATTGGTGGAAATGGAGGTAATAATGGAACAGGCGGTGATAATGGAAATGGCGGAAACAACGGAACTGGAGGTGAAAATGGAAGTGGTGTCTGTCCAATCATACCAGAAGGCGAAGAAGAAACCGTCCTCACACTTTTACCAATCGATGGTGATTGCACGCGATTCATCAAGTGCGATCGTGGTACACCATACGTCAAAGACTGCCCAGCTGGATTACATTTCAATAACGTATTGAAAGTTTGTGACTATCCAGAAGATGCTGGATGTATTGGTGGAAATGGAGGTAACAATGGAACTGGCGGTGATAATGGAAATGGCGGAAACAATGGAACTGGAGGTGAAAATGGAAGTGGTGTCTGCCCAATCATACCAGAAGGCGAAGAAGAAACCGTCCTCACACTTTTACCAATCAATGGTGATTGCACGCGATTCATCAAGTGCGATCGGGGAACACCATACGTCAAAGACTGCCCAGCTGGATTACATTTCAATAACGTATTGAAAGTTTGTGACTATCCAGAAGATGCTGGATGTGTTGGTGGGAATGGGGGCAACAATGGAACTGGCGGTGATAATGGAAATGGCGGAAACAATGGAACTGGAGGTGAAAATGGAAGTGGTGTCTGCCCAATCATACCAGAAGGCGAAGAAGAAACCGTCCTCACACTTTTACCAATCGATGGTGATTGCACGCGATTCATCAAGTGCGATCGGGGAACACCATACGTCAAAGACTGCCCAGCTGGATTACATTTCAATAACGTATTGAAAGTTTGTGACTATCCAGAAGATGCTGGATGTGTTGGTGGGAATGGAGGTAACAATGGAACAGGCGGTGATAATGGAAATGGCGGAAACAACGAAACTGGAGGTGAAAATGGAAGTGGTGTCTGCCCAATCATACCAGAAGGCGAAGAAGAAACCGTCCTCACACTTTTACCAATTGATGGTGATTGCACGCGATTCATCAAGTGCGATCGGGGAACACCATACGTCAAAGACTGCCCAGCTGGATTACATTTCAACAACGTATTGAAAGTTTGTGACTATCCAGAAGATGCTGGATGTGTTGGTGGGAATGGAGGTAACAATGGAACAGGCGGTGATAATGGAAATGGCGGAAACAACGGAACTGGAGGTGAAAATGGAAGTGGTGTCTGCCCAATCATACCAGAAGGCGAAGAAGAAACCGTGCTCACACTTTTACCAATCGATGGTGATTGCACGCGATTCATCAAGTGCGATCGGGGAACACCATACGTCAAAGACTGCCCAGCTGGATTACATTTCAACAACGTATTGAAAGTTTGTGACTATCCAGAAGATGCTGGATGTATTGGTGGGAATGGAGGTAACAATGGAACTGGTGGTGATAATGCAAATGGCGGAAACAACGGAACTGGAGGTGAAAATGGAAGTAATGTCTGCCCAATCATACCAGAAGGCGAAGAAGAAACCGTCCTCACACTTTTACCAATCGATGGTGATTGCACGCGATTCATCAAGTGCGATCGTGGAATACCATTCGTCAAAGACTGCCCAGCTGGATTACATTTCAACAACGTATTGAAAGTTTGTGACTATCCAGAAGATGCTGGATGTATTGGTGGAAATGGAGGTAACAATGGAACTGGCGGTGATAATGGAAATGGCGGAAACAACGGAACTGGAGGTGAAAATGGAAGTGGTCTCTGCCCAATCATACCAGAAGGCGAAGAAGAAACCGTCCTCACACTTTTACCAATCGATGGTGATTGCACGCGATTCATCAAGTGCGATCGGGGAACACCGTACGTCAAAGACTGCCCAGCTGGATTACATTTCAACAACGTATTGAAAGTTTGTGACTATCCAGAAGATGCTGGATGTGTTGGTGGGAATGGAGGTAACAATGGAACAGGCGGTGATAATGGAAATGGCGGAAACAACGGAACTGGAGGTGAAAATGGAAGTGGTGTCTGTCCAATCATACCAGAAGGCGAAGAAGAAACCGTCCTCACACTTTTACCAATCGATGGTGATTGTACGCGATTCATCAAGTGCGATCGGGGAACACCATACGTCAAAGACTGCCCAGCTGGATTACATTTCAACAACGTATTGAAAGTTTGTGACTATCCAGAAGATGCTGGATGTATTGGTGGGAATGGAGGTAACAATGGAACTGGCGGTGATAATGGAAATGGCGGAAACAACGGAACTGGAGGTGAAAATGGAAGTGATGTCTGCCCAATCATACCAGAAGGCGAAGAAGAAACCGTCCTCACACTTTTACCAATCGATGGTGATTGCACGCGATTCATCAAGTGCGATCGGGGAACACCATACGTCAAAGACTGCCCAGCTGGATTACATTTCAATAACGTATTGAAAGTTTGTGACTATCCAGAAGATGCTGGATGTATTGGTGGGAATGGTGGTAACAATGGAACAGGCGGTGATAATGGAAATGGCGGAAACAATGGAACTGGAGGTGAAAATGGAAGTGGTGTCTGCCCAATCATACCAGAAGGTGAAGAAGAAACCGTCCTCACACTTTTACCAATCGATGGTGATTGCACGCGGTTCATCAAGTGCGATCGTGGAATACCATTCGTCAAAGACTGCCCAGCTGGATTACATTTCAACAACGTATTGAAAGTTTGTGACTATCCAGAAGATGCTGGATGTATTAGTGGAAATGGAGGTAACAATGGAACTGGCGGTGATAATGGAAATGGCGGAAACAACGGAACTGGAGGTGAAAATGGAAGTGGTGTCTGCCCAATCATACCAGAAGGCGAAGAAGAAACCGTCCTCACACTTTTACCAATCGATGGTGATTGCACGCGATTCATCAAGTGCGATCGGGGAACACCGTACGTCAAAGACTGCCCAGCTGGATTACATTTCAATAACGTATTGAAAGTTTGTGACTATCCAGAAGATGCTGGATGTGTTGGTGGGAATGGGGGTAACAATGGAACTGGCGGTGATAATGGAAATGGCGGAAACAACGGTACTGGAGGTGAAAATGGAAGTGGTGTCTGCCCAATCATACCAGAAGGCGAAGAAGAAACCGTCCTCACACTTTTACCAATCGATGGTGATTGCACGCGATTCATCAAGTGCAATCGGGGAACACCATACGTCAAAGACTGCCCAGCTGGATTACATTTCAATAACGTATTGAAAGTTTGTGACTATCCAGAAGATGCTGGATGTGTTGGTGGGAATGGAGGTAACAATGGAACTGGCGGTGATAATGGAAATGGCGGAAACAACGGAACTGGAGGTGAAAATGGAAGTGGTGTCTGCCCAATCATACCAGAAGGCGAAGAAGAAACCGTCCTCACACTTTTACCAATCGATGGTGATTGCACGCGATTCATCAAGTGCGATCGGGGAACACCATACGTCAAAGACTGCCCAGCTGGATTACATTTCAATAACGTATTGAAAGTTTGTGACTATCCAGAAGATGCTGGATGTATTGGTGGGAATGGTGGTAACAATGGAACAGGCGGTGATAATGGAAATGGCGGAAACAATGGAACTGGAGGTGAAAATGGAAGTGGTGTCTGCCCATTCATACCAGAAGGTGAAGAAGAAACCGTCCTCACACTTTTACCAATCGATGGTGATTGCACGCGATTCATCAAGTGCGATCGTGGAATACCATTCGTCAAAGACTGCCCAGCTGGATTACATTTCAACAACGTATTGAAAGTTTGTGACTATCCAGAAGATGCTGGATGTGTTGGTGGGAATGGAGGTAACAATGGAACTGGCGGTGATAATGGCAATGGCGGAAACAACGGAACTGGAGGTGAAAATGGAAGTGGTGTCTGCCCAATCATACCAGAATGTGAAGAAGAAACCGTCCTCACACTTTTACCAATCGATGGTGATTGCACGCGATTCATCAAGTGCGATCGGGGAACACCATACGTCAAAGACTGCTCAGCTGGATTACATTTCAATAACGTATTGAAAGTTTGTGACTATCCAGAAGATGCTGGATGTGTTGGTGGGAATGGAGGTAACAATGGAACAGGCGGTGATAATGGAAATGGCGGAAACAACGGAACTGGAGGTGAAAATGGAAGTGATGTCTGCCCAATCATACCAGAAGGCGAAGAAGAAACCGTCCTCACACTTTTACCAATCGATGGTGATTGCACGCGATTCATTAAGTGTGATCGTGGAACACCTCATCTTATGTAAATTTGCATTTATCAGTTTCGAAATTGAAAACTAATTAAAACTTTGTTTTGTTTAGAGGTTGTCCGGCTGGCCTTCATTTTAATAATGTTCTTAAGGTCTGTGATTGGCCCCAAGATGCAGGCTGTACTTCATCAATCGGTAGTGGAAACTGTCGACCACTTCGTAAATGTCCTTCCGTACCAGATAATGAACCCGAGTTTGTCCTAACACTACTTCCAGTACCCTGGAGTTGTTCAGAATTCATAAAATGTGAACGAGGTTATCCACATTATAAGGTTTGTCCTTCCAATTTGTATTTCAGTACTGAATTGGATGTATGTGATTGGCCAGAGAATGTGAATTGCGCCCCATGTTAAAAATTTTTCTGTAATACAAATACTATACATATAGTGCTAATTATAGTATGTCGTCATAGACAAGCTGTTACCATGCCTATGATACCATGTAAAATGTATCGTAAATAAATTTTGTACAAATAACTTTTAATATGTATTTTACTATTTATTCTGAATTAATCAATAACCAAATTTGTCATTAAGTGTTGTAAACCCGTCTCCTGCTTGATTTTCTGGTGGTACCCAGCCCGAATATTTATCTGAGTCCATCTCAATGTTATCATCGATATCAACGTTCTCACGATTTTTTCCACGGTTTCTTTGACGATTTTTTCTTTTTTTTGATGCTATTAATTGGCTGTCCTCTGAACTTAGAAATTGTGATGTTGTCTCGATTACATTTATAATTTGGGGTGATGCAAATTCGTTGATCATGTTGGGTTCGAATTGTGGTCCCTTAATAGAAGCTGCTTTATCTACCTCCCGCTCTGAAGTTTTTTCTGCCTCCTCCATTTCTTCTTCATCATGTTTATACTTGGTGGGTTTGTCATTTGTTAGTTTAGATTGAGTTTTCAGAGGAATCCCAAATGTTTTCCCTAATTTAGTTCTTTTACCAAAAAGTGGAAGATTTAACTTCTTTTCCGGCTTTGATGTAGTCGCGTCATCTGTTTGTTTAATTAAAGGCGGTAGAACAGTCGGAGCTGCAATTTTAATAATCTTTTTTAACCTTAAGTGGTCTTCCTTTAGTCGCTTCTCTTCGAGTCTCAACCGTTTGATCTCAGTCTTATCAATTTGTTTGTTCTGCTCTAAGCTGGACATAAACGTGTCTAGATCATCATCATTATCACTTGCAGTTGTTTTTAATGTCCGCTGCTCAGCTTGATATGTTTCAATCTTAGTGTGGATTACTTCTAATTTGGCAAGCAACTCATTTTCATCTTGGATAAGTTCGTCATAGCTGAGAGCATTTGTTTTGGTGCTTGCTATTTTCTTTTGTCTTTTTCGCTCTACGTCTCCAGTTCGATCTAGAAAATCATCGTCTTCCGATTCTGATTCATTTTGTTTTTTCCGACGAGGTTCATGTGTTGCGCGACGTAGTACACCTTGTCGATCAAGGATTCGGCATGCTTCGAGCGCTCCTTGTAGCACTGCATCTTTTTTTTTACCCTTGTGTGATACTTCAGCGACAAGTGGATATCCATTTACATCATCAATTGGTAGTTTAATACGTACAACATAACTACCTGGCGAAGTTTCATCAACATTGTAATCCAGTTCGAATCCTTCTCGTTCGAAAAAACCTCGAAGTGTTTTTTTGGGATCGTCCAAAAATAAGTCTTCATTATTTGTTGACGCATACGGATTTATCGCTAAATCACTTTCTTCATCAGCATCCTCACTCATTCCCCAACTAATCCCTTCTTCTTCTACTTGCTTATCGGCCAGTTCTTGAGCCCGTTTTACTTCTTCAATTTTTTCTTGCAATTGTTGCTGCTTTTTAAGTTTTTGCTCAATAAGTTGCGTTACAGTTAATTCAGATTCTTCTTCTTCGTCATATTTTGGTCCTTGGAGGATGAATTTTCGTGTACTTGCTCCTAATTGAATCATGTGACCCACCCGAATCGGAACATAAATATTCGGTTTAATCCGCATTTTATTTAAAAATGTACCGTGTGTACTATTCATATCGTATAAATACCACCCATCTTGCTCTTTTTTTGCATTTGAATCATCTATTTCAATATTATTTTCGCTGACACGATATTGTAAAACTGCATGAAATCGTGATATTGTAGGATGCGCCATTACTATATTACAACTATCGAGTCGGCCGAACACCCAATATGGCTTTGTTTGCAAATTATTTACCACTTCGACTATTACACCATTTTTTAAAATTTCAAAACTGTATACAACTTTTTCATCCGGTATTTGTGACCATAGTGGAACAGTGTACGGACATTCGATGTTTAGACTTTTCGGTTTGGTGGTAGCAGTTTCATCTTTGATTTCAGTAATCAATTTAGGTATTGGCTTTATACTAATATCCGGTATTTTGAAATTTTCATCTTCCATTCTAAACTACTTTATTTATTTAATAGGTATTTAAATTTGTTTTGAAAATAAAATTACAAACGTATGTAAACATTTGACAGATTTGACATTTGACATTTATAGTGTTTGGAGTGGTCACGTAAGAGTGGCAGCACGATAGCAAAAAAGAATTATATTGTGTGTATATCAATTCAGTAGCAGTAGGCTGTGTGTGCATTAGTCAAATATAAAGCTTTTTTGTGTGTAAAACATTTACTACTTTTACCGTCTCTCCTGTGTGTCAGTTGTATTATAATTAACATACCAACCGAATAATATTATTTGGTTGGTATGTTAAAAAAGAATACAAAATTTTAGTACTTTTTAACATGTGTGATTTGATTTTATAGTAAATTTAAAAATTAAAACATGGACATAAAATAAGGGTTAATTTAATACTTATAATGTATACATTTTAGGTAATCATGTTATTAGTAGAAAATTCATCAAATTACGTTATTTTGATTATAAAATAAATTGTAAAACATTATTTTCAGAAACAAAATACATTATTCTTCGACGCTGACTGATACGGTGTTTAAAAGTAGTTAACAATTTTAAAGTACCTTCACTAACTAGAGTAGGAAGTATCGAAGGCTCAATGTGAACTCCATCTCGTTCATCAATTTAAAAGAAAATTCAAAATTTTGCTTTGATTGATTATACATAGTTTTAACATGAGGTGCGATTATGTCAGCATTTCGAGTTTAGAGTTTTGACATGTCAAAACATGTCGAAATATGTCAATAATGTGGCCAGTTTTATGTAAAAAAAAATTATTTTACTCATTTTGACATGGCTGTTGCAACCTAAAAAGTATTCGAGTAAAACAACAACTTGTCGCATTTTCGACATGTCAAATAATAAGTTTTTTGAAAAATATCGGCCATCTTGTCAAAACTCGAAAATCGAAATTGTTACATAATTGCACCCCATTTAGGACCGAATTTTTTTTCAAATAATTTTGCATTTAATACTTAGATTGTATAAAGTAAGAACAACTAAACACACTTTTATGGAACAAAACAAGATTTTGTTGAACTTTTTTTGTTAATCCCCATTTGGGACCTATGGACAAACCAATATTAAAAAATTTTACAAAGAAAAAATTTAAACAGTATTTAAAATAAATTCAATTTTATTAGTAAAAAAATAATCTTATTATTGTAATTAACAAATAAAAGTATATGTTCAAAAACATAAAAATATCACATCCAGTTCACCCACAGGTCATAATTCGTTGTTTTAAACCAAACCTTATTGGTTTTCCTCTTATACATTGCATTATAAAGTGGTGTCCGTTATTATTATAGTACATAATTTTTACCATTATCATCATCGTCATCTCGAGGTATGTGGATTTCTGTATTTAGACCTATTATCCTCATAAACTACCCAAGGTTGAAAGATTCTTGTTAAAGAAGCATCGAATGCGTTTAATCGTTTATTTGATAATAGTATGGCTAAAGTTCTGTTTGTCTTAAGCCCGCATTAAAATTTTATCCATTAGTGGTTTTTGACAACCTCATAATACTTTGGGACACATTTCATTACATCCGCTGGGTGTTTTGATAAATATAGGTTTTGTCTGTTAAATGAGTTTGGAATAAAACCGCTTGTGAATATTAAAACTATCACAAGTAGTTTTGCAACCACATATCCCAAATATTAATTTATGAACTGTTAATGATTTTTTCTGTTTTGTAGAAGTTCCCGGCGATTGCATTTTACCAGTTCATATTGCTGGAAAGATAATGTTTTTGCATTAGTGTTTAAATATGATTTTGGCATATGTATGTCGCACAAATAAAGTGCAATCTGAAATTCTAGTTTTATTTACCAATTTGAACTAGGACCGTATATTTCGTAAGCTGGCTCCACAGTTGTCCATCGTTTCTGGTTTATTGACGGGAAAAATATCCACATAAAACATAATCTAAATTGGTCATTTCATCCAGTTTTCAAAATCAGTTCACCCTAAAAAAATCGATTGAGATGCTCAATATCGATTGAGATAAAAAAAAACATTCTCTATAAAGCGATGTCACTTTCTGGCCTGCATTATTATCTAACAAATTTCTAACAATGATTTTTGTCCAGTCCAAAAGCACATAAACAGTGTTTTTTTGTGGATGCAACGCCGTCTCAATATTGAATAATGATTTGTAAATTTTCTTCATCTCAACCTTTCAACTAAATCTGAGCCCCATCGCAAATATACCTGTGTAAAGATTTTCAAAAACAAATTTGCAAACGTTGTCCTAAGTCACGAGTAGATTTATGATTAAAAGGCCAAACAAACTGAACACAAATAAATTGGCTGCAGTAAAATTGACAAAGAGTGTTGTCAGTGCGAAAAACCAACCGAATTTTAGTTATTTAAGGAATTTTAACAAAATTTAATTTTTTCTTCGCATAGGACCGTCTACTATTTTATCATCACGCGTGAACAATTGCAAGAATACAAATATTACAAACTCAGTGACCTTTCCAAACTGGAATTTATTATTTATGTAATGTTCTTTTCCATGTGAACATCTGGCAACTCGATTTTTAAATCAATATCTATGTACATATATCAACCATAATAATTTTCATTGGTTTTCCAACAGTAAACATATTTAAATAAAAATACAACTATGTACTTTTGCTTCCCTTTCCCCGTTTCTCAAACTCACAACCACATTAATAACGTATCTCAGAATCATAGGGTATTCGCACAATTTTCCGACTTTAAATTGTGTTGTCTTATTGAAATATATGTGTTATTGTAATTGTTGTGCGGTTTTTTCATCGATTAAAAACATTTTACCTTAACTAAATTTGGATAATGTATATACAAATGAATCCATTTTTGCTTCTATGTACTACATTGAAATACATAATAAGTGGGGGTGTTTTGATCCAAGTTTACAGAATAGAAATTCCTTCTCAGCCAATCGAATTACGCTGACGTCATTACTTTTATGGATCAATATCCCCTTATTTGATGTATATTCGACTTGGATGTACTCGATTTTTTGTCCTTTTTGTGTAGTAGTGGGGTTGGTTTATAAAATTGAGAAAAGTGCTTTTTTTGGAGCTTTTCAGTCTTCTATATACCTTCGTTCGAAAATTCACTTTGATAATTAAAATATAAAAAATAAATTTTTGATTTTCTTGTGCAGATAAAATTAAATATATATATTTACAGAAAATAAATAATTAATGTTTGTTTATTTAATACAGAATTTATTTTATTTTTACTCTAACCGAGGAAATTTAATGAAAATAATTATTGTGAAAGCACATGTGCGGGTTACATTTTAAAACAAGAAACAGTCCGTCTCAAAAGACGTCCTTACGTTGGGGCGATAGCTGTTTCATATAGTTAAATTGTAAATAGCAGATATATAATTATTCTATAAATAAACAATTACAATAAACAATTCATCAGTATTTTACCAATTTTATTTGGTCTCAAAAGTGCTTGAATAAATTTTAATTCATACAAAATAAAAACAAAAAAGGAAATTATTTTATTTATATATTTACAAAATATATATAACTTTCAATTTATCAAAACTAAATATAAATGTAAATATATAAAAAAACAAGAAAATTATTAATATTTATCTGTGATGTGATTTAATTTTAAATTATTACTAAAAGTTAAAAATAACCAAAACTACAAAAAAAAAAAAAAAAATAAAATTATTTATTTAAAACGGTAAGTGGTTGCATAACTAAATACAAATTTTTTCCACTCGATAAACTATGCGGTCGGATTAAAGCTTCATTTTAGCCTGGTTGACTGTAACGATAGAAAAATCTCCAAATACAAACTTTCATTAGCTCAACGTGATTTAAAGTTTTTAATTTAGATTTTGAAAATTATTTTAATTTGATTTGATTAAAAGCATTAATGTTACATTTTTGGTCGCGTTCTGCATTTTTAAAATATAAACCAAAGCGTATGCGCGTTAACTCTCCGTTTTTGTATCGTACGAGTAGATATTCTATATATATATTATAATGAAAAACCGGGGAAATTGTATATAAAGCTTTTTCTCTCCTTCTTTGACTGTATAAACTTTTCATTTTGTTTTCATACTGTATACGAGAGTATAGTGGGGTTTATCGAAAGTATCTATCAGTTTTTTTTTTTTTTTTTTCACTTGGTGAAGAACCTTGGATTATATATTATGGTTTTTTGAAAAATCGAAGTTTTCGCGCGATTTTATTTATATCCATATTTTGTACATTCATTAATATATTTTATTCCATAGGTATGCAACTTAATAATGATTTTTTTAAAATATTATATACCTTATTTGGTGTACAAATTTAAAATTTTTACACAGGTATTTGACAGTAATAAAGTTAAGTTTATACTCGACTAGATTTGTTAATGACGTTAATAAACACAAAAAAAAATGAAAATCTTTTATTTTAATCGGACCGGACGGAAGTGAACGGTACTAAGTGGAATATTCTTACAATATTTTAAAAGATAATTTATTTTGACTGCTAACTTGCCAAGAGTTTGCAAATACCTGTAAGAGGCCTATTTCAGAAATAGTAATTATATTTTTTTATAACTTTATTTAATTATAACTTTAATAAACCATCGGTTTATATATTTGATATAATTTAAATTTATCCTTTAATTCGTGAAATGTGTTGGAAATATTTTGACACTTCCCATAGTTTTATGAAATAGTTACGATTCTAATTATGCAAATTCCCGGAAACACATTTCTTCGATAAAACCCCAAATTTAGTCTATTATATCCTTCAATGTATTTGGCACAATATAATCTATATATAATTAAAGTTTCAATTAAAAATTAATTTATTTTAAGAAGGTTAATGTAACTGCCCTTTCGAAATCATGCTTTCAAATGAGCGAAATCATTCAAAATAATGAAGTATAATAAATTGTCGACAGTAAATATTTAAAGGTAAATAAGGAAGGCCGACATTATTTAATAATATTTATGTGGTTTAAATGATCCTAGCTTTTAGCGATTGCTTCAGTGATTTTCATTTATTCTATAAAAAGGTCATCACACGTGCGCAAAATCACTGTTATAGCCTTTTTAGACATTTTCAGCAAATTGCGGTCCTAAAATAATATTAGAACTTGTTAAATATTCTTTTGTTAAATTTAATCAGAAATGGTAAAGAAAATTAATTTTTAGAATTATAAACGTATAGGTATAATTATATATTAAAAATGATATAGCTAAAGTCTTGGTTTTGTTAAAATTCTGTTTAAAATTCTACTAAAAATAAATTTTCGTATACTTTAACCATGCTTTTAAATGTTTCTATTTAACGTTTATATTCTGTTTTATATACATAAATAGAGAAAGGTTTGGGTGAGAAGCATACATATAAGATATAGTCAGATCCTTAAAACTAAAAAAATTGCGTTACAAATCGGAAACGATCAAAATTCAGCAAATTTATGCTACAAATTAAAAACTTCCAAAATTCAGAAAATACATAGTGTAGCACTTTAAAATTGTGAAGTTTGTAAGCAGTTAAAGTGGTTTAATGGCTTCCCTAATAAAACCAATATAAATGGATAACCGCTTATAAATATCATTAATGAAAGGAAGAACAAAAACAAATAACGAAAACCTTCCACTTGAAAATCAAGTAAGACTTATATAGCACATATTATATTAGACATATAGCTACAACATCTAAAGTAAAGAAATCATTAATGAAATGGAACCCAAAAAGTAGCAGATCAATAATATCAAGATGCTACACAGAGACATGGAATACAATAATCATTAAGTGAAAAAAAAATAATGGTTATAAGGAAATTATTATCATCCGTCAGAACGATGAGAGAGGCAGATGTTCACAGTAATCACCAATTGATGATAGCAACTTTAAAACAAGCAGCTCTTAATTTACAAAAAATAACCGGATAAAGTTCAACATCGATAAATCTATAGAATTTCTATAGAAATTCTAACTCAAGAAAGTTTTTACGAAACAAGTGTTATCGTATATTATTGGCACAAATAAAAGAGGCCTACTTCAATAGTGTGTAAGAGGGATCAATAAAAATGTCACCTGGACTAATCCTACCTAAAAAAAAAAACTTTCGGTTCAAGAAAAAGCTGTATAAATAACATTAGCGCAAGCCCTTTCATCACCGAGCCATCAAACGATAGGAACTCACCAAACAAATATAATAAAGACAAAAGTTAAAAGACTAACCGTGCTACATAAACAAAGTTTGATGAAAAGTCTGCGAGACACCCTAAAATCATTTCTAAAATCGAAGATAAAGTAGACGACGAAAGAAAATGTGAAAAGGTAAAATCTTATGTTGGAAAATATATCAACTGATATTACCGTTATAAATGTATGCACTTATGTATTTTATTATTTAGAAAATATAAAAGAAGAGGATATCTATACCACGTTAAACCCCTATCATTCGAGTGTTTTCTATTCATTACAACCGCGAAAAAGTTTAATGTGCTTCGGAACTACGTTAGATAGTATACAAAAAACAAACAAATGAAAAATATATTTTTTTTTCATCTGGGAGATAGTAAAAACGTTTTCAACTATTTTTTGAGAAAAAGCTTTCCAATAAGTTTTTTCTAATGTATAATCGATATTTTTATTGTACTTTGAACACATCGATTGTGCAGACGTTTTTTTGCAGATAAATCGATTTATTTTGCGCAGAAATATCGATGTTATTTTAAAATTTTCTTTAATTAGTTTAACTTTCAACTAGATATTGTATTTATAAAAAATCTGCCTGTCAAACTTATTCGAAAAAAAAAACAAATTCTTTTCCCTTTCAAGTACGGTAGCGGTCTGGAAAGGTTAAAAATAGGTAAAAATATACCACCATGTTAACTTTTCTGATATGTTGTATCCAGAATGAAATATTCATGAGTTTTACCGTAATTCATAATAATTCGAAATGAGTATCCATATAGCTTTAAATCTTCTGATACATTGAATTTTCCATTTAATAAACATTGTAATCGTGCTACTTGTTTTCCGATGTATTAAAAATGAAAAACATACCCATCACATAATCATAACATAAGAAACGATACAATAAAATTTCAACATGAACATTACTATATGGCACACGCTGGTGTTTAACTATAACAGGTGTGTTTTCGCATGCACAACTTAGAATATTATTATTGGAATAGTTAAGAAAGTTGTGTATTTGGGTTTAGTGAAACAAGTTAATTTAACTTATAACAGTTTAAGAAATTATGTTTTTAGAAATATTTACTGAAAATAGCACAACGTTTTTTTAATAGTATCCAGGCTAAAAACCAATAATGTTTTGTGTGAAATTCACTGAGTTCCAGACGGAAAATATATTTTACATTACATGAAAAGCTTAATGTAACTGGTGTATATTCGAATATTGATTCTGTAATATTAAATATATTACTATACGTATAATGTTTTTTAAGTTTTTATACTTATACTTCTGGTTATACTTTTAGGAGCAAATATCCTGGGCACGACTCTTCTCTCGGACGTCATCAACCAATCGCGAAGAAAAACATTTAGCAAAACTTCCAATGGTGCACAGTAAAACAATTGTTTCGGCACCTGTCAAAAAAGCAATTGGCCTTGTTTTAAATGAACTATTGTAATCGATTACAAGAGGGACCAAGGGACTAAGCTTAATTGATCGAACACATACTCGTATAGCAAGTTTAATGAAACGGCGAATATAATGTTTATAAATATGATTATAAAGCATAGTATAGCTCTTCAGAGTTATTCCATTGATGTTAAAAAAATGAATATTATCAAATGAATTCCAATTGGAATCCCTATATTTTTATACGTCTATTTTATCTTCAATTTTATCTAATCAAAAATCAATCGAAATGTTGGTTTTTGGAATACAGATATGATAAAGATGAATTTTCTAATGATTTTTATGTATTTATGTATGTATATATACATATGATATATGTTTCAAGAAAAAAAAAAAAACATTTCAAAGTCCTCTTCCATTTCGATTTGAAGTGGCGCATATAGTCGGAATGAATCTATGAATATTTATTAGGGATTTTCGTTTCGACAATTTCCCAGCGTTGTCTCTCGCAATCTTTATATACACAAAAGCGAACTTCAAATGATTTTATTACAAAAAAAATAATTTTGAATTAATGAATTTAAATAAAAGTATGCAGTTCGAAAAAAATCATAAAATGTATTTGCCCTTAAAGTAAACAATAATAAAATATTTAAGGTTATGTGTTATTTGTATAAAAAGTTTGAGATTCGTTAGTTCAAATTTAAAATTCCGTTTTGTGTCTAGACTTAATCTAAGAAAAATTTAAATGAACTAATTTGTTCGAATAATTTGTGATTCGTCTCTTGGATATCAGTAGAGTTTTTACCAGTTAAATAAAGGATTCTGTATTTTAAAAGTGAATCATACATATAGTGGTGTTTATTATCACCATCGATCGAAACAAATTTGTTTGGTTATTATATACAAATTACAGTCTCCAGTGGGCTCGATTATAATTTTCCTTAAGTATTTGGATTTTGCTTCCTTTATAGAAATAATATATTTCTCATTAATTTTTCTTACAGTATTTTACTACACATTTTTCTAAGTTAAAAAAGTGTGTATCATAACACCAAAATTGTCGTAAGATAGTGTCTTTTTTATTGTTATAAAAGTAAAGCGAAGCAGAGAAAACTGAACTGATTGTTCACATCTAGAATTTCTATATTAACTGCGAGAAAGCTGAGCTACATCTGTATTTTTGTGTTTGATATTTTTCCATGTCTATAGGGTGTGTACATTTACTGTTACATATATTTGGTAAAACATTCTTTTTCTTTTCCCGCTTGTATTTTCTAGTGACTGAAAAAGTACGAAGAACTTACGATTTAAATTGTTTCCATTAAAACTGAAATTTTCATAATCGGCTTGAATTAATTTTAATATAGGCAAAATATATTATTTTGATCGAGATTTTGCTGAGTTAATATTTCATTTATATGCTTTTATTTATTATATATAAAAGATTTAAAATCAATAATCAAAATTATAATAATATATGGGAAAAACGTGCGATAACCTTTTTAACGATAAACGGAACCACATTTTTTTTCGAATGGATTTTTTCCGAATCTAATATTGCGTACATATAATAAATATTAAATTAGTTTACGATAGAATTATAATTTTGATTAACATTAATGTCGATATAATAAATCAATAAGCGATAGGCGTTCAATTTTATAGATTCGTTTGAATTTAGTTAACGAAGTTTAGAAACATTAAATTCTGGAATAATTATCGGGTTTCATGCTCATTTTTAGTTAGTAAATCTTAGTAAAAAACTTAAACAACACTAACAACATGCACTGGTTACAAATAATATATATACGTTATAAATTTAGATTAATTCTAATCTTCTAGTTCTATCTTTTATGACCAAGCTATCGGATATTTTTGTATTTTCAATCAAAATATGTTACATAGTATATGAAATTCCCGAACAAAACTAGTAATTAATACGTCACCAAAGTTTGCAAATTGTATGCTAGGACAAAAGTGTCAAAAGGCTTAATTTTATCAAAATTTCTTTTTTCAGATGTTTCAAATGTGGCAGTCATATTTTTTTGCAGTCTCTTAAAAAAAATCCCCAATGAAAGCTAGATAATTTCTACATGCAGTAAAATTATTTAATTATCAGACCAGTTTCCTTCCTCAAGATTTGTAAACAATCTTGTATTGAATAAATTACTCTTAATAAAGTAACCAAATATTATAAAATTCCGAAAAAACTTAATATAGGTACCAAAGAGATTGAAAATTAATTTATTTTGCATTTTCCAAATTCGATTTGATTTCACGAAATACATAAGTATAACCGAATAAAAGTCGAGGATTTCATTCATACCAGTTCAGTATTTATTTATAATTTGTAAGCTACTCAAACCAATTGTTTTCCATAGAGGCTAAGTATAAAAACCGGAAGCTAATATAAAATCAAAACCAGTGTAAAAATCAACCTAATTCAAATGAAAACCGATAAGAGACTTTCGATGCTAAAGTATCTATAAAATGCACTTGCATATGCCTAAGCTTTACTTAATGAATTTAATTTATATTTTCTTCGTGCGGCAGAGTCATAAATCATTGTCGTAGGTTCTTTTCTTTACATAATAAAAACACTTTACACCTTTCTGATTTAACATTATTCTGGTCTTTTTATTTTATTTTATGTTCACCTTTAAGGTTCTTGTTTTACACTACTCTTTATTTTACATATTTCTATTTTCTTTATTTTATATAATGTCGCGTAAACATAATTTCACACGCGCAATTGTCCACGAATATATTTATCAGAAATTATGTTTATGTGACAATATATTTTTACAATTTTTGGTTTCCAATTTATTGAACTTAAATTTAAATATTAATGTCAATATGAATAATTATATTGCACATGTGTAATTTGAATATTCGCTTATACATTATGTTTGATTCAACTTTATATATAAGTTTAATTAACGAGTTTAATATATAAGTTTAATTAACGAACTTAATTAAAACGAGTTATTAAACTTTAAGATATGTGGGATCACTACATCATCTCAAATTCTGTTCATCACGTTTGTTCATCAAATCAAATTAAAAATTTATTTTATGTGTAGCATTTTTATTCAGCATAAGATCAAAAGTTTTCTTATGTAAACACGGAGCTTAACGGTAAGATGCGTATTGTTGTATTTGATTTACAATTTATATTTTTTTTATTCGTTTAATGTACGAGTAGTTGTTACAGACAATAAATAAACAGATAAAGACATAAATAAATTTTTTTTCGAACAATCAATATTGGAATTGAACGATATCCTCGTATCATAACTAAATAAAATTAACTTATATCAAGCGATGATATTGATCCAACAAAACAAGTCGATAACCTGCTAGAATATAAAACGAAACAAATTATACATCGAGCAAATGGTACTTTACACTTAAAAGTTAAAATCATCTGGCTATCGAATTACTTTTAAAATTTAAAAACCTAGACAATTTTAAACTATTTTCATACTATTTGATTGGAATTAAAAAAAATATGATTGCGTGATTTTCAATATTTCAGTTCACTGATATTAGAATACGATTTAGTCAAAAAGTAAGGTGGTGCTTGTATTTAATTGTAATCTCTAAATATAGAAACAACTCATATTAGAATTTTCGTCTTTATCAGATCAACAAATTAACATATAAATATTTTACTATAAGTCGTAGATAACGACTGTGGGCTATCTACCCGATATATAGGGGATCATTAACCAAAATTATTTACCCATTATAATTAGGTTCACACACAATATACCGTAATCTATTTATGGCGGATAATAATACACATGCAGTAGTATAGCTAACAATGTACAAATCGATTATAATCTTAATTCATTAATCAGAAAACACTGTTCAGATTATTAAAATAATTCAGGGTTGAAAATATTTCATTAATAAATTCTACCGCGCACGAAATATTAATATAACATCGATGACGTCTATACGAATACATTTTCATGAAACATACAGAACGTTTCTAATTTGTAACATCACGCGATATAGTTAGAAACGGGCCATTCAGAAGCATAATATCGCAGAATATTGCAAGAAAGAGGCAGATAACAAAACGAAAGATATATTCAAGGAAATGAAGTTCCAGTATATATACGTACTAAATGTAGATAAAACCGGTCTTTAATGGCCTAGGGACAAAAGTTTTCTTTAGCGACAGAAAGTAAGCGTATTTTAACCAGGTGGAAATGCTGGAGGAAACTTAAAGTAATAAACTTTATTGATTTATCAATCTGATAATTCAGGAGAAATAAAGTACAACATTAAGAAGAAGCTTGTTGTATAATTGTTGTGTCTCGAAAATAAAATCGCATATCGATCTAAATAAAATTAAAATTTTAATGAAATATTAGCAATCGACAACGTTCCAAGTTATCGCGTCTATGTTCAATACACAACGATTGATCCAGCTCATGGATCCTGGCATTATTGCCGAATTTAAAAGCTACGTACCTTCGTTGAGCTTTAAAAGAGTTTGCTGTTTAAGGGGGTTGACGTTTAAATGCGAGCATTAAAATTTTGTGGAAAGGTGTACGAAACAGAACTGAATCTTGGGAAGAGACTAAACTGCCGTGCATGAAAGATAACTGAAAGAATTGAAGCCTAAAATAAATAAAGATTCAAACAATTTAGGCATAGGAAGTGAAATTTCATTATGTATAATGAAAAAAAAAAATTTTCATTATGTATAATGAAATTTTATTATGTATATTATATTAATTTATATTTTATTTATACTACACACCATTTCTAAGTAGTTGAAAATGGGCAAATTTCTTACTCCAGTGCCAATTGTGGTTGTTTGAGAAGAATCGAAAATTCATATGAAAATCTTATTGAGTAAGCTCTACATTTGATAAACATTATTTTGAATTAGAATGAGATTAATAGTTTTATAAGTATTTTAAATATTTGAATTTAAGAACTAATCTCGTAGATTTGTGGGCAGTTATAAGGAACAAACTTTGATTTACTTTGAGTTGTTTCTGTTTAATTCGACGTCTTAGGTTTCTCATTTCGGACGCAAAGCGAGGTACTCTTAAATTGGACATAGTGTTAAAAAAACAGCAAGCGATGCTTTGTGCCTTAATAATTAAATCGTTAAAAAAATACAAAAAAAGTTCATACATATTAGGTATGCATCTACATACATATATACATATAGGATATAGAATGAATAGATCATTTCAAATGTATATGAGTAAATGTCAAAATAAAGCATTCATATTTCCACCAATCGATAAAATTACTCTTTATCTGCGCAAAACTTATCTATGCTTTGAACTTTTTTTATAACTTAAAAGTTATAAAAATATTTCATCTCGTAATATTTTTTTTTTATCTTAAAAATAAGTTTTATATTACCAACATTAAAACTTAAAAATAAAGTTTTTATCAAAAATGTTACATATCCTTTTAACAAAAACGATAATAATAAAGTATAGGTATAGAACATTACATAAGCCCAACATAAATAAAAATGGCTTTCTTTGACATTGCCGAGGTATCTGATATTCTTTAGTGTACGTTTATATTTCATGATGGAATTTTGTTCTTGTCATAAAATCATTAGTCTTCGGCTCGTTCTAAACTAAAACCAACTTTTTTTTTCAAGAAAGTGCAGGAAGTACTTTTGCATTGATTTTAAAACAACATAATTGTTCAACTTTGTATCGAGCTAAAAGTAACTACATTTAACTTGGGCTTTCTCTCGTCACAATGACTGCCACAAATTTATATCATTGCTAAATTATTAATAAAACGAAAAAGCGAAAATAATAATTAATTTCATTCATTCGAATGTATATGTTGTATATGTTGGTCTAAATCAATTAATGTGTCCATCCTCACCCTTGTAAGTCGCACGTCACGTATATATATTATATAAATATATATGTACACTAACGATTCTCACCATATACCGTTGTGGATTACGTACTGAAAATATATTTTAGTTATTATTAAATTTTCCTGGTTTTCGTCTGGTCGGTGTTTTTGCTTAATTACATCAATAAATTTTACATTTCTCATCATTCATGGATTATTTTGTGGTGTAAACGTTGGTGATGTCGTGAAAATATACAATAACTAAAACTAAATAACAAATCAAGCTTTATACAGAGACTATTTAAGTGAGTATAGGGTATAGTAGCTCGACATTTTGATTTAGAAAAAAACAAGTAGTTTTGGGATTTGATCAATTAATCATTAAATGCGATGAATGACACTTAGTTGGATAATTTTTTAATAAGATCAGACCTACGATCAAATTATATTTGCAGCTATATACATCAAACAACTTATTTAGTATAGGGGCATTCAGTAAAACATTACACCAATTTCACTCATAAATCTAAAGTTGCATAGTTTTCCAAACTATTAAGTACCGTTTTTGACAAAAATAGCACCCACTGACGCTATGTTAAATGCAATATTACGATTTTTGTGTATCAGAAAACTCATAATAACTGTAAAGTTGAAGCATGGAAACCCTTACAATGGGCGCATTCAGGTCCGACAACTGTTGCAAACATGTTGAGTAAAATCAACATGTTTAGTACTGAAATCAACCGATATATTCGATAAAATTGTTGAGCTAAATGTCATTTTTTCTATCGGTGATCGTATCTTAATACAAATATTTATATAGTGACAAAAATCAGGTAATTTTATGTTGCTTATTTTCAAAGCTCAATACCCTCCTACGTTGACCAAAGATATACCATAAAAATAAAAATTAAATTACAACTTGCATCGGTGAACCGCCAAACTGTGTGTAAACAAGTATTCGTTTAACTGACCATGTAACACACAAGAAGTTCAAAAAGTCTCGCCAGGGAGTTGTCTCATGGTTTTCAAACTCAGTATTTTTACCTTAATAGTTAGTTTAGTGGAAAATCAATCAATACCTTGGTATACGTTAGACAAACAACAGTTTGATGTTTCATTAAACGGTATGACTTTATAATATATATTTGAATAAATTCTTATGATAATGATAAAATCATTCAACAGAGGCGCTTCAAAATTATTTTAAAATTATACAAGATCTCTGTATGCATCTGTATTTATCTTGTCCATATATACATGTTAAAAACAGCAGTCGCCAAGAAATTCTCAGAATTCGATTAATATAGCAAAATACGTAACGACAGCAACGACATTTTTCATCTATTGTGAATATCTGTTCAAATATCTGATATTAAAATTTTGTTGGTTGCATTTCACCTTTCGACTACGTGCTCTAACGAATTATAAACCCCGGTAAACCCAGAAGTTTTATATGTTTGGATGTCTCTGATTTCGGTTATTTGTCCATTCATCTAACGTAAGTATACATTTTGAGTATGGTCTTTATGTTCGTAATAATCAATCTCCGTAATAATATTTTGTTCGGCTGTCTTGTAAAATCAATGCACGAAGGTCATAATGTCAGATTTTCTCTTCAACCAATGTTCCTTTACTTATGTATACTCGTACCAATCTAAAATTAATATTCCAAAAAACTCATTGGTAAATTTTACTTGCCTCCAATATTTTTAATACTTTTTCATATTAGTTAATTTAAAAATTATCAATTTGTCCAAAAAACAGTTTTACTAATGAAAGTATATAGGTCGATCACAAAATTTGAGATCTAAGAGGTTTAATTGCGAGGCCACGTGTTGATTAAAAAAATATTAGTGCGGTAACATCTACCCAAACTTTAGGCAAACATAAAAAAAATGAATATTAAGGAATTAAAATGTACAAAAGGCATTTAAATGTACGGGCCAGAGAAATCTTAGATAAAATGAATTGAAACCACGTAACATTATGATTAAGCCTTGTTAATATGTTTTAACTGACAAATTTTCACGAGAACAAAATACACGTTGAGACAAAGCGTGTTTAAATCATACTATTTTGCTAAAAGTGCTTAACCCCCGTTGATAAATAAATAAAAACAAAAAATATATTTTTTATTGAAAATTTATTGTGCTAAAGGAAAAACTGGGGTATCCACTATAATAAACGTGCTATTACAATCATATCTTTAATCTATTAAAGCAACTGGCCTTATCAGTTAAGAAACTCGAACGTATATAGGTAAAAACGTATTTAAAAATGGCGAAGTAGCATAAAAGCCGAAAGAATGATTTTTTTAACTATTGATATTTGACATATGGGGCTGTCAAGTTAGCGATCGACTGCGACAACTTGTTAAGTTGCCACCTATCTACAGTGCCTATCTACAGTGGCCATACTACAAACTACTCATATAAAGATTTTAAGATGACTTGACAATGTTCGAGTACTACCTACTTACAATCTGATTTTATTTGTTTATTAAATCAGTTGACTTCACTTTTTTAACTACAATGTCACAATTATTAAAATTTTTTTAAATTTTTTTACAAATAATTAATTAGTCTAATTAAATCTTACTGTGCGAATAGTGTTGAGTACGGTCGCATTAATCTACAAATGCGCATACATCTTTCTTAAATATTTCTTAAATTATAAGTTTAAAACTTTTTTGTACATTATCTGGCTCTGATCGATCTAAGTAAATAGTAAACCATAAATTATATTAATTAGATTTAATCTATAGTTGTACGCCAATTACATTTGTATGATTATAAATTCTAATGTTACAATAATGTTAATCTATTGCTGGCTAATCGAATCTCGTGCTCACAACTCATAATAATTTCTGTAATTATACCGTGGGCAATGCATTTCAATTCGAATGCATATTTTATAGGTATATACATAAAATATGTACACAGAATGTGGCCTTATCTCACGGAATATTTACAAATGTTTCATTCATAATTCAATTTGTCAAGATATTTATTAATTTGTAACGAAAGTGTTAACAGTTTAGTATACAGTATGATCTATAAAACATTTTATACTGTCGATTTATCGGGCTGTGGTTGTACTATTTTAAGTCTTTTGTTTTTTTTTTTGCTTAAATGGTTAAGACAGTCGAGTTATAGGAGAATAGTTTAAAATATCTTCAAATACCCTTAAGGATTATTACGCCTGAGTAAGTAAGTAATTTGATTAGATTACCTTGAAGTCTTATCTTGCTCAGATAATCTTTGAGTTAATTACCTGGGATTTGAGTAAGATTTAAATATATTTATGTATAGATTTATGTAATCGAGCCTCTTGAAAAATTAAAGCTTTAATTTTTGAATGTATGTTCATTCAATGTTTTTTAATTAAAAGAAAACTCAACATGATAAATTTCCTTTTTCTGTGAAATTATCAGGATGTCAAATTGAATTTGTCTTCTCGTTTTTTTAAGATAAATTTAATAAAATTTTTGTTTTTTGTTGGTATTTACAGGTATTAAATAACAGCAATTAACAAACTCACATAGAGCAATATAGGGAACCAGCACGACCGCAAGGATAAATCCTAGATCTAGAAAGCAATGATTAATGTAGCGGGTATCGTAAGCATTGTGCTTTTTTACTGTCTTATTTTGGCTGTTGGCATATGGGCGGGACGGAAAAAAGAAGAGGGAAATGATTCGGAGGAAGAAGTTATGTTGGCTGGACGCTCGATTGGATTGTTTGTTGGAATATTTACAATGACAGGTAATCAGAATTATTTTATATACAAGTTGACATATAGATTTTTTTTTAATTTGTAGCTACATGGGTTGGCGGTGGATACATTAATGGTACGGCCGAAGCTGTATATACGTCGGGGTTGGTGTGGTGCCAAGCCCCATTCGGTTATGCTATGAGTTTAGTAATTGGTGGACTATTTTTTGCAAATCCAATGAGAAAACAGGGCTACATAACAATGTTGGATCCGTTACAGGATTCGTTTGGTGAACGTATGGGTGGTTTATTATTTTTACCCGCACTGTGTGGCGAAGTATTTTGGGCGGCTGGTATTTTAGCCGCATTAGGTGCTACATTATCGGTAATTATCGATATGGATCATAGAACGTCCGTTATTTTATCTTCATGTATTGCGGTATTTTACACATTGTTCGGCGGTTTATATTCCGTTGCTTATACGGACGTTATACAACTATTTTGTATATTTATCGGTCTATGGATGTGTATACCGTTCGCGTGGGCAAATGAACACGTTAAAGATTTGTCATCGATAAAAGTCGATTGGATAGGCGAAGTACAACCCAACGAACAATGGTTTTATATAGATTATGGCCTACTGTTAGTACTCGGTGGACTACCATGGCAAGTATACTTCCAGCGTGTACTTTCGAGTAAAACCGCTGGCCGAGCTCAAATTTTATCGTTTGTTGCCGCTTTTGGTTGTATGTTAATGGCAATTCCACCCGTGTTAATTGGAGCCATTGCTAAGGCTACAGGTAAACAAATTTTATTGAAAAGTATATTTAATGGTTCACAGCCCTAATATTTTTGTTTTTTTGTATATTATAATCTTTAGCTTGGAATGAAACCGATTACAAAGGACCATATCCCCTTACACAAGACGAAACGTCTATGATACTGCCAATGGTGTTACAATACTTGACACCAGATTTTGTATCATTTTTCGGTTTAGGTGCTGTATCAGCCGCCGTTATGTCATCTGCCGATTCATCAGTATTATCAGCATCGTCAATGTTTGCACGAAATGTATATAAATTAATATTCCGGCAACGTGCTTCTGAAATGGAAATCATTTGGGTTATGCGAGCATCAATTATAGTCGTTGGCATTCTATCGACTATAATGGCGCTAACAATACCGTCGATTTATGGATTGTGGTAAGTACACATAAAAAAGAGAATTGTATTAAGACAAGTAATGCTATAAATCTAATCATAAAATACATAATCAGATGGTTATTTACCATTACGTAATGAAATATAAAATTTAAATGATGATGATGATGCTAAATTTATGTTTAAGATTGTCGTACTTTTTCTTCTTAAACACATTTGTACATTTACGTTTACAGCATATGCATACATAAATTAAAATGCTACATAGCGGTTGTTGTTGTTGGAAAATACATTCTATGTACCATACATTTACTTAAGAAATTAATCACTTAGCGATGCATATATCGCGCGCCATGTTATATGTGACGTTTTATAGTGAACAAAATGGTAA
This sequence comes from Tipula confusa, assembly GCA_963556175.1. Taxonomy (NCBI): domain Eukaryota; kingdom Metazoa; phylum Arthropoda; class Insecta; order Diptera; family Tipulidae; genus Tipula; species Tipula confusa. The sequence goes on from OY744475.1 coordinate 234,295,057, forward strand.
TTAACCTTGGACTATAGAAGAATATGCTATTGTAGAGGTACTTGAACGTTGTTTTCGTTTTGTGCCAGTGGGTTTGAGGTTGACACTAATTTTAACATTTACTTACGAAAGTATGCGACAAGTGCTAATTGTTTAGCTTAGTGCGAGCTGTAGGCGTTTGCGCAATATAAAAAAAATGTGGTGATTTTATTAAAATTATAAAAAAAATAGGAGCTAAAAATTAGGGTCGGAAAATTCGATCGATACTCAACAATCATAGTAAATTTCTATAATAAACCGAGTATAATGAAAATGGATCTTATATTTAAAAAAATTGATAATTCTATTTGGGCTAAAATAATTGTTTGATTTCCCGATGAGTTCATGTCTTCAGGACCGTAAAATGGCCTAATATTTGTACCAAAACAAATATCGCATCACGTATCCAAATTATCATCGAGCTGAATGAAAAATGAATGGAATTTATAGCTTAGGATATCTGACATCGATATCATTTTTACATTTTTGTCCGTTTTAACTATTCATTAAAGTTATATTATGTACATTCAATTACATAATTCTGGATCTAAGACTAAATAATTAAATGAACGATTATTTTTACATATCTTTTCTAGGTCAATGTGCTCCGATTTGGTGTATGTCATCCTATTTCCACAGGTAAGCAATAATTATTAAATAGTATAAAAATATTTATCAAGACACTTTTATCTGTTCCATTTTTAAGCTACTGATGGTCGTTCACTTTAAAACACATTGCAATACATACGGCAGTTTAAGCGCTTACATAGTTGCCTTTGCAGTACGACTATCCGGGGGCGAACCACTACTTGGTCTACCACCACTTATTCACTATCCAGGTTATGACTATGAGGGATCACGACAACTGTTCCCATTTAGAACTATGGCCATGTTAATGAGTTTAATAACTCTGATATCAGTATCCAAGTTTAGCAAGTAAACTAATGTTCATTCTGTTTATGTGTAGGATGAAGTTATGTTTAAATTATATGATTTTATTTTATTTTAGATGGGTATTTGAGACTGGCCACCTGGCTCCGGGATACGACTATTTTAGATGTGTTGTTAATATTCCTGAAGATGTAGTACGTGTTGGTGAACCAATCGAGGCTGGTGAACAAGTATTTATATTAATTCGTTATTTATTGTGAAGCATATTAAATTATAATTTCAATTTTAGATGTCGGTAATGGCTGGATCCATGGCTCGAATGTACGGTGCCGCAACAATGGCCGGTAAAGACGAGATGAACGGAAGAATAAATCCCGCACTGGAACCAGATGATGACTTACCAGTAGCCGAGGCTCAAAGAAGTAATTTACAACGAGCTGAAGCAACACTGGCGGCTGCCGGTGGACCTTCACTTACAAATAACACAATTGGTCTTCTAGGCGGTGTTGCCTTATCTGGACAAGGTGTAACTATACCAAGTACAACTCAAAGTCAAACAGCTTTTTAATGGTAAATTTCTTCTCTCTTTCTTTCTTATTTATTCCTCACCCAATTTTGAACGATCACCCATAATCAAACTGTAAATTATAACATTTAAACTAAACAAAAACAAACTCTCAGGACACTTTGATGAAATAGTTGACGTAAAGTAAAAAGTACATCACCGATCTCCATGATAGTAAAAAATGTGTTTCTATCTATATGTTATAGTAGACAGACCATAGTAATCTCAGGTTTCAATCGTCGTCGTGGCAACATAGCGATAAAATCACATTTTTAAAACGTAAATTAATACTATAAAGGGAAATGAATAAAATATAACATTAAACTGCTGTAATTATAAGGGGGAAAATAAAAAAAAAAAATTAACGAATACATTTAATAAAATTAAATTATTGAAATTCTTAAACAATTGAAAACTGATATACGCAACAATTAGGAACAAAGATTATATTATATTTAGAGTTTATAAAACAAACAAATAATAAAATTATCCGACAAAATGTTAATTATTAATTAAACTATTTAGTAGAATTATACTAAAATGTATATTTTTGTTATATATTTTGTTATTATAAATTATGTTAAAATGTTTTTCCATCAAATGGATTGATTATGTATATGGTCGAATGCTTGCTGGGTTTAATATTTATTTTTTAATATTTTGCTTAAAATAAGAGTAAATCGAGTTCTTTGAAAAATGATCTTGGACCAAAAAATTTGCTCGACAAATTTATTTATTTTGGACAAATCGTAATCGATATTAAAAATATATTTTTTTATGGTTTTTGACGTTTTAACTTATAGAGGAAATAGGGACACTTTTTATTTTAAGTTTTTGGTGAACTATATGAATTCCATTACAGATGAATAAAACGTGATTAAATGGAAAATGGTGTTGACAAACTGTCACTTTTACTGTAATATACCAATATTGGAGTGATCATGACATTTGATGTAAACGAGGGAGATCACTTAAATATTTGGTATATTATCTATATATATTATATATATGCAATAATGCATGCACCATTATTGACAGTAATCAAACGAATGCCATCATAAAAATAAGAATAAGGAACTAATCACAATTTAATTTTAATTACCAAATCTAATACGTATTGATTGTTAAAACTAATTAACGGAAAATAAATTAAAGCATATATTAGTGCGCATATATATTACGAAAATTTAAAATTTGCATAACAATTACACCAACACATATAACTCATCTTCATGTTTTGTGAATAATATAAGACGTGTTACCTTTAACGAAACTATAAATAAAACGATATAAATTATTAATTTTGTTTGGTTATGCGCTTGCTAGTGGCTGTGTAAATATAACAAATGTGTTATGAAATATGTTGTATAGATTATAACATACTGTACCAATAAAGACGACTTGATTCAAAACGCAAGTTGCTCTTTTTAATTGATTTTCCATAAGTTAACTTAAAAGTTTGTGGCGTTAAATTTCTAATTTAAATTTAAATTATGTTTTTTACATTATGTCGTCTTGATTGGCATCCACTATGGTTTGTTAAGACTTTGAGTAAAAATTTAGTGATTGAAAGTGACCTATCCAAGCCAATTACATATAATTTTCTGGCATCATATACAATACATATCATATATTATATAGTACAATAAACAACGCTTATTCTGTTATTAATTAATATAATATATAATTTTATTAAAATTAATTATATTCTATATATTTATAAATCAGAACATAAACAATTATAGAACTGATATATTTATGAATTAATTAAAAATATAAATAACTGTATTATTAATTATAAAAAATTATAAAACTAAATACATATCAATGGTGTCCTTCCAAAACAAAAATATTGCATTAACTATATACATATAAATAATATAAATAAATAAATGTATTATAATAAAATAAATATAAAAATCAATTATCTTAAACATATCAGTCATAATTCAATTGACAACCTAATAAATAATTAAACATATCATTAGTTTATAGATGTTATTTAAACAAAATTAATGTATTTATTCAAATATATAGAAAATCTAGGTACTAAAATTAACAGGTAACCAATGTAAATGTAATTATTTTAATATTAATGTATATATATATATATATATATATATATATATATATATATATATATATATATATATATATATATATATATATATATATATATACAACAAATCAATAAATGTAAATAATTAATTGAATGATACTTTTAAATTATTATATTATTATTTATATAAGTTCAAAAATATAAAACAACAAAAGACTTATTTCAAAAATAAATATTTCCGCCATTTTGATTTTAAATTGGTTTTCGATTTCAATTTTATTCAAAAAACAAAATGGATGTGTTATTTTAAATTATGTATGTAAAGAAGATGGCGGACATTACATTTTTAACTGATATTTTAAAATGTATTCTTGATGTGAAAGAAATTCGTTAATTTGAAAAGAAAGAAAATTGTTAATTAAACAAAATTATAAATTATTAATGTTAAATTTAAAATAACCCTACCGAATATTTATTTCTGTTATAATTATATTATACTATATACCTATACTTACATAAATGTAAAATTATTTAAAATGAAGATAATAAAATAATAAAATGAGATATAATTAATTGTTTGAACAAATAAAGTAATTATATATATATATATATATATATATATATATATATATATATATATATATATATATATATATATATATATATATATATATATATATATTTATATATATATATATATATATATATATATATATATATATATATATATATATATATATATATATATATATATATATATATATATATATATATATATATATATATATATATATATATATATATATATATATATATATATATATATTTAATATATATAAAGTAAAAATATTTAAATAAAAAAAACTATATTTATTGTTATTTGAAATAAAAAAAAAAAAATAAAAGACAAAACAAAAGACACAAAATGAAAAAAAACAGATTATAAAAATTAAAAATTGGAATTTTATTTATTCGACGTTTTCGATTCCCTTGACCAGTAACTAATCCATAAATATCTTTATTAGAAACAAATTCTATTGTTCTTAAAATTTAATTATGTAAATACATCAATCATAATCAGAATATTTTACCGTTTAGAAATAAAAACACAAAAAAAATTTTTTAAGAATTCTTCTTTAGTCATGAAAGCACGAGTTAACATTTTATGGTTATTATTTCGTTTTCCTTTAACCTTTACCTGGTTTCGTGTATTTGATTCGGCAAATTAATGGTGTATTTAGACTGTGCATAGGCTTGATGTATAATAAGTCAATATAAAAATCAATAAAGAGTATATATATGAGGGTCACATTTTTGAATGTAGATCATCTTTAAAAAAAAAATTTGGCTATTTGTATGATTGCCTCTTTTTTACTACTGTTGGGTGTTGATTTAGTTAGATCCGTTTTGATTTGTCAACAAAAAATCTTCCTGTCAATATTTTTACAAAAATAAATGCCAACACACACACACATATTATAAAATTGATCAATTTAAGTTTCTGTTCGAAACACAGCTTGCTACAGATTGTTTTTTTACGCAGGGATAAAAACAAATCGATTTCCTCACATTATACGCGAACAAACAGTTATCTGTCATTTTGAATGACATGTTACGCTTGTTTTTAAATAATTCTTTTATTAATAAAGGTGTAAACATGGTTTAAATAATTAAACCAAAACTAATTGAAATACAAAAAAAAAGAAATTTGTTAAACTGGGAAAAAACCTTTCGGAATGCATGCCTCGATAAAGTTTTTGCGACTACTTTATATAAATATGAAGATGAACTAATGAATCGTCCAACATTAGGTTGGTCATTGAGGCTTATTTATTGTCTTAATGGAAGCAAGTAGTAAGGAAACTGATGTCGTTTAAGTGTAAAGGGCCAGTTCATACCATTAAATTCAATTCAAAGGATTAAAACTTCTGGTTAAAACTTTGGCGTTTATCAACTTTGAGACTATGAGCCATTAAATAGAGCTTTTTTCTTGCAAAGATTAAGCAAATAAATTGCACTAAAATTGCTTACACCTTGTTTGGTTATCTTTTTAAGAATAAACTTAATCAAAAAATAATCAACTTATTACGAGCAAAGCAAAGCTCATTAAAGGTAAACTACTATACCGACGAGTTTCCGTTGAAAAATGCAATACCACATACATAAAGCACTCATATATTCATACCGATTGCTTCGACCTTAACCGCAATTGTCAGCTAATATTTTTTTATTTACACGTGTAATTCAGTAAAATGGTAATGTTCGTAAATAATTTGTATAATAGAAAACAGGTTTAGGCCCAAACATAAAATGAAAAAGAGTGACGTTGAATATACAATAGTTGTAAATTTCTCTAGAATAAACGCACCAACACATTGATAATTTTATTGCGTTTTGAATACTACAAAATTGAGAACACTATAAGTGATCGACTGATGGCAGTGCTACAGTTTAAATTAACTATAGTGAAAAGTAAATCAGAGACAAGAGTTTGCTGCGAATCAGTGAAATATTTAAGAGCTAACAAATTATAATAGTGAGTTTTTAAAGTGCAATAAAATGATGTTGAAAATCACGTGATGGTTCGGTTGGTATTTCATTTTATTTTTTTTAGTGCTAATTGAATAAAAGGAAATTGTTATAAATAAGTTACAAAACATGTAAATTTACTACTTTGATTCTGTCAAAGTGTGAAATACATTACAGCCTAGGGATTATGGTGTGACAAATATTTACTGTGCATTGGTAATGTGAAAAGATTATTACCGATATTAGTGTCATGAAATTTTTCAGAACGGCATTTAAATGCCCTATTTTCTTAGTTCTGTATTTTTTAAAATTATTTTGGGTAAGTCCGAAATTACATTATATGGTTGGGCCATTCAATTTAAGCCACATAATAACCAAATTGAAATTTTTCAAAAACAGCAATATTTATGCATAGCAAATCGAAAATACATGATGTAAACCTCCTCTGTAAGCAATTACTGTAGTTATCACTTTGTCTTCACGTGTAATGTTTTTAAGAATTTTTTCACTGTCTGTACTATTTTGTAACAATGTTTTCGGGTACTATCTAAGCAATTGACTTTTATTTCGAAGTTTTATTGCTGGATCCTTTATACTCTTGGCTGACGTAAATTCTACCACCTGGATGGTGGTCATCCGCTTTTCAAGTTCAGACTTTACCAAAGTATATCAAGAATACCATCTTATATATCCTTCGTAATCTTGTGTTTAACTTAAATTACAATGTCAGCCTTCCATTGGTGGTTTAATTATAGTTAGACACATGTTTGTAAAACAGCTTGGTCAAGTGCATTATAATCTGTTGGAACCTAAACTTACAAACAACAGATTTAAACATGGCAATATAGATTCTATCAAAAATTGGTAACCAGTACATTAGTGAATTCTAAACGTTTTTAAAAAGAAGTAACTGTACTCTACTCAATGCAATTAGCACTGTCATTTCTTAGTTTATTGTGAAATTATTACATTAGTGTTATAATTGGTGAAGCTTACCCCATTCAAATTGAACATTAGATATTTGGTATAGCTACTGGCCAAACAAATATATATATATATATATATATATATATATATATATATATATATATATATATATATATATATATATATATATATATAAATATATATATTTATATATATATATATATATATATATATATATATATATATATATATATATATATATATATATATATATATATATAAGCTATATATAGTCAACATATCGTTTACTTTATTTGTACAACGATAATTACAATAATTACATGTTTACGAATGACAAATCGGATTTAGACAAAATCCACTTAATTGCTTTCCACAAGATTAACTTCATTTAATTTCAATCACAAATCCAAAGTCATTATCATTGGCACATTCGTGCAATACTCTTCTGAAATTAACCTTGAACTTCGTGGAACAGACATGAATATTGTAAAGAATTTTTTAATGTAACCTATCTAATTATTTCAGACCATTCTTAGTATGAATGGTATACCGTTTCTGATTGAGATTGATTTAAAACGGAACTTTTTGGTTACCATAAACAATAAATTAATACATGAAAACTCATATACGTCCATCATTTTTACATAATCTCACGCATATACGAAATCATCAATCAGATAACATTCAAAAATTGTTAAACAGAAACAAGAAAATAAAAAGAAAATTGCGTACATGAAATTTTTCTTCATCCATCGCACGCATAAGTTTTTTTTAAAGCATCAAACAGCATGTCTAAATATAATTCAACGAAATCAAACAGTTCATCTATATTATAGTATGTATATGGTCATATTCCATAACAGGGCTTAACAAGCTTGTAACTTAAACGGTTCATTTATTAAATACCTTAAAATTGTTCGTGATCGCCATAATACACCGCGGCATACAAATATCGTACTGTCTAATTTAATAACACAAAATAAATAATTGTGGTTATCCAACAAGTTGGTAAAAAAACATGGTTCATTGTCGCATGAAATATTTTATCGCATCCACGTCTCGAATGAAGACATTTAAAATCTTAACAGAATCTTTTAAATAATGTGCGAAGACATAAAAAAAACCCAAAAATAAAAAAGCAAAAAAGTTGTGAAATATTCAACAATTTCATTGTTATTTGCAGATGTACTTGAGCGATGTTAACTAACGATGCGATTATTTAACAGTACAAATAACATAATATATCTAACATAATGTCGAAGAAGCAAAACAATCTTTTAACAGTTTTGAGAAAGTGTCATAAAAATTTAATTTAATTAAAACGAACTAATTTTTTTATTTGTTTACGCTAAACGATTACGAACGTTTTCGATATACGCCGCGCGACCTTTCTTCTGATGACATAACAGCGTGCACGCCCAGTCTAACGCAAGGTGATAACATTTAAAAATGCATAATGCCCGCAAAACAATCAAATATGATTGTTAATTACATTTTACGGTTATATATATATATATATATATATATATATATATATATATATATATATATATATATATATATATATATATATATATATATAAATATATATTGACGCAAGTCGACATAATTAACGGTTTGTTTGACCACACTTAGTTCGGAAGCTTATTAGAGGTTGCTTAGCTAAATTTTTCTTATATTACGTTTTACTTTTAAAATTTGCAAATTTAGACGTGGATTATGTGTATGCAGATGATGTATACTATATGCTTGCTATACTTTGAAAGTGGCTTAGACCTTACCTTAAAAATGTCATAGTAATCATATTTAACGGCCCCTTACTGAATCTCTCACGAGACATTTAATCTTTTTTTTAAACATTGTGTGTGTATGTGTTTATGGCTTGCATCTGCATACCAAGTAAAAACTATAAAATGGTAAAACCTTTTAACCTTAATTGATGCACTAAAAAGAAATATTTCCCCAAAGCAAGGTTTCACTTTCGAAATTTGAGCTCATTTAAAAAGAAGATGTCAGTTCGCTGCATATAGTTATAGTTATCGAAAGCAAGACAAGGAACTTGCTGAAAAAGGCAATGCATTTAGTTGAAGAAATAATCCGTCGAAACTATTTACATCTGAGGTTGAAAGTGTGATTTTAAATTTGACATTTTAACTGCATCAGAAAATCGAACGTTCCGGAGAATGATATGTAATCCTCGATATGAAATGTCTTAAAAACTTTGATGATGTGAATGCTCTTTGGAGGATTAAAGACTTCGGTTTACAATGTATAATAGACTCTATGTACTGAAAAGTGAACGCAAAAATTATTGGTATTGTACAAAAAAGACCTTTGATATTTTTAGATGAAACATTTCTTTCAAGTGGAATTTACTCTTTCACAGCGAAGTAAACAGGCGAAATTCGTATAATTAACTCAATTCTGTGAAAATTAATGCATGTGATTGCTATATGCAAAACATGGAGCGTAACTAGTAAATCAGTTTAAATACATATAGTTTCACATTAATTTGTAAATAAGTATATGTAATTAAGTCCGGTGGTATACTGTGGCAGTTTAACGAGAAAATGGGATACCTTTGTTTTAAAAAAAATCTTAAAACCATGATCTTGAAATATGACAGTTTATATTTTTCATATAATACCTAAAAAAGTACGATTTTTATCACTATATCGTGACTGCCAGGTTAGGCTATTTTTAACTGTTAAAAAGGTGCTCAAATCAACTTGGCAGTTTCTGAAACAGTATTTTTGTGTTTCTAAAACACAATAGTGACCATCGGCTACTTCATTGTAAAAGAAAGGAGTATCAGTTTATTCATGAAAAATTAAATCTCTGTCCCAACATCCGGAAACGCCTGATATAACAAAAGAGTTCACGTCTGAGCAAATCAATACATTTTTACCGATCAATAGTTGTTTTTGATCAACAATGAGCATAGTTTTAAGAACGTTTTTAAGCCCTACCACAGGCAGATATACGGCGTAGCTAGCGGCGGCATAATTAGGTGATTCATAGTTTCATAAGTGCGAACAGAAAATTTTCTATTTTTTAAACATTTGAATTACGATGGCGGATAAAACAAGACAAATAGACAATAATTTCCATTTTAAAACTAATTTATTTCCATTTTTTATCATTTTATTCTTTTAGTATTTTAATTGCCATAAGTTTTTTTATTGGTTTTATAAGAAATTCAGTGCTCATCTAATTTCAATTTCGTGGAGGTGATAATTTTGTAACAATAAATAAATAAAATAAAATACTAACATTTTATCAATACTAAAAATCGCCTACACTTTCGGATGATGATGTTGCGATGGTGGAAACTGCTGTGGTGGAAAAAATCTACTGTCCATCCTAAGTAACAAGTGATACAGGAGCAAAACACTGAATATGTTCAAAAAATTAAGTTATGCTCAGAAATAATTTTATTACAATTTAACATCCCAAACATCGTTTTTTTAAGGCTAAGGTAGATGCGGTCTTCAATTCAAACATTATATAATAATAATTAAATTCTCATTTAAATCCCGGTGTTCACCCCATTTCAATGTCAAACTTTCCATTCGATTATTTTATGCTCCACTACCGTATTAAAACTTTCTTCTTCATTTCTTCAGTTGGTACTATCGTAGACAGTAACAATTGTACATAAATACAATTAAATTGAATTGTATTGTAATTCCTCTTCGTCTTTGATCTATCTTAATTCACTAAACTCTTAAAAATTATGATTTATATTTATTTCTTCTTACATTTTGTCTTCATCAAAATTCAAAACAAAAAATTAAAATGTTCAAGATTAAATTTCATAAACCATTATTATGTTAAATATGACCTTGGTGTACAGCTTTTCATTTATTTAATGTAGGTGCATTTTGATTTAATGTTTGATGGTCATTAGATTTGGTAAAATTTTGTGTGACCCCAGCGTAATTACAGCCGTCTTTATTTTTTATTTTTTATATTTAAACTTTAGGTAAAATGACAGAAAAATATTCGGTCGATGCAAATTCATTGAGTCCCTCCGACAATAAGTTACTCTTAACAAAGTATTAGATTAATTCAAATCTTAGACTGATATATAGGCGAACTGAATTCGATCGTGTTTTCTTTTTGTTTTTGATTGTTTTCCGTGATTTTAATGCTGATATTACAACAGTTTAGGTATTTTGTCGCAGGTAAAAAGTTTGTCTATCTAGCCAGTTTTAAATTCAATCAAGAATTTAAAATTTGGGAAGCTTTAACTTAAGTTGTAGACTTTCTAAACCTTAACTGATGTGGTGAAAATGAATTATAGATCTTAGTTAAAATACGCAGCAACTGGGCTAATGGAATTGTTTAACCGATTCTCAAAAAATAATTGCTTTTTATCAGTTGATAGAAAACTGTCTACCAAGACAGTAGATTTGCAAGGTTCAGATTTGCAAGGTCGCCTGCCATATTTGTAATCCAAATCAATGATGTTTTAACATCATTATATACCATGTGATGTCCACTCCTTTCCTGTAAACAGCTTTGGTAGATTTCACCGTTGTGAATCTCCAGTATGAATAGTGGGTGCAATTTTGCATGCTGCTTGTTAAGTATTGCAATCAAGTTACTCTAGTTTGTCTTTCATTGGACTGGTGTTTTAAGTAAAGCACTTGAAAGTTTATTATTGGTCTTTAACTAATTTATCAAAGATTATTTCAGTAGTATAGTTTTTACCCTATAGTATTATGTTAGTTAAGTTCTCAAAGTAAATTCTATTTCATAAATAGCAATTCCACCTATTTCAATAATTTACATTTTACAACCTTATATGTGTCAATGTCAACGCTAATAAAAATTTATGATCTGCAAGCTAAAATGTGTGAGAAAAAAATTTATTTTATGGCAACAGTTTAGATTTTTTATATGGATATATCCTATATATAGTCAATGAACAAGATGACTAAATTAAATTATGTTCAATAATATTCCCATTAATATAGTATGACTTAATGTCGGTGCCGGATACCAAACGGCATACAATAAAAAAATTGGCAATTATCCATTTGTATATATGCGGGACGGCAAATATAAATTAATGCGTGATCATTACTCATCTATTTCCAACAATCAATCAATCAATCTAATAAAACCGATATGCATATAGGCACAGCGTTTGACAATACGCATAATAATTGGACATGACATGATACTCGTTATATTATGTAAAATCGAAATAATTACAGTTTATTATATTAGGTATAGTGTCTGATTGTATAATCAACTCAAATTAAATTATTTGTACTCGTTTGTGTATCGATTACAATTTAAAAAAATGTATTGCAATCAGACGATGGAGTCAATACATTTATAATTTTTATGCACTGTGATGCATATTAAGTAATCAATCATAATTGTTCAACGATCGGTTATATATATATATATATATATATATATATATATATATATATATATATATATATATATATATATATATATATATATATATATATTATGATGACGTTAATCTTAATTTTTTAAATTGTTTATACAATAAAGGAAGTAAAGCCCATCCCGTCTTGATGGGCTCATCTTCATATATTTTGTGAATTTTTGAAATTGCAAGTTGGTGGCATAAGTTTTGCATTTTTATGAAAACTTCATTGGTATCTTTATTTACCTGAGCTAATTGTAGCTTTCTGATCATCCACCATTAAAATTGTTCTTAGCACCTTAATGTTAATTTACTTTTCTGCATTACTTCAAGTCTTCTATATTTGCCATAGTAAAAAAAATTAAATTATTAATACTACACCAATCCTCATGTATTTTGAAAACTAATTCGTTACATTTAAGTTATTAAGCAACAAAAACACAAATAAAACTACACGGATACACGTCAGCAGACACCCTACACAGAATTGAAAAGACCAACATGTTCCACAAAGTATCAAATGCATAGGTCTTACCACTTGATACAAAGATACAAATTTTCAACTCATGTTTGAAATACTGCTACTGATCAGGGGCGTGAAACGTGGAAATATAAACAGAAAAACAAAAGCAAGTAAGAAATGTTTGTAAACAAATAATAAAGAAGAATAATAAATTGCTTCTGGCCAAATCCCGAGAATAACATCGAACGACATCATGTCGTTACAATGAAATTTGCTAAACAAAAAGAAAATTGAAAGACCAGCAATGCTCTGGCAAAAAAATCGCTTTTTAGCAATTTGGTTCAGACGCTCTATGATCCTAACTTGAAAATGAAGAAACAAATTAAATAACTCTTTTCGGTTTGTGGGGATAACTTTACCCAAAGTCCATTAAGAGGAAAAGTTAGTTTCAAATTTAAGATCGGTCACAAATTCAAAATCATCTTCGAACACGCTTAAATCACATTTACCACATTTGTATATAAACAATCAACTAGAAACACAATATATCGGCCATTAACATTTAATATATGTATATACACATGTAATTACAATAATAAAATGTAACGACCATGATCATAATATTAATGAATGAATGAATGAATTGATCATTAACTTGAAAGAATGTAAACGTATGTATATTATATCGTAAAGAAATTTAAAATGATGCGGTGAGGTCATTGAAAGTGAAACATTATATGTTTTTGTATATTGTAACATGACATGAACACAAGAATTATAACCACGAATTTAGATGAAATTAAGATCGTTAAGCGTCGCATGTTCATATGAAAAACGTGATTTGATTTAAAATGAAAACCATGATCGTATAAATTAGAGTTAGAGATGCTTACTAACGTTATATGTAATTATATAAATAATGCGCGTGTGAAAGTTTTGTTCTCATCCATTTCACCCACAAGATCCCCATTGATCATTAAATATGACCATGAAATAAAATAAAAAATCACCACAAAGAATTTGATTGTTTACATTATAAGCACACACAAAATTCTTGATCTTACGCCATCGATAGTTTAACTAATATATTATCGTTTCGATAGTTGGTAGCTATCACACCTATCTCTCTATACACCTGTGTTTAACGATGCACAAATAAATGGCGCGCGATTAATTAAACAAACTCGCGTCGATCAAGCAAATATAAGAATTAAAGTGTCAACAAGGAAATCCAAAATTTTTGAAACCAATTTTTTGCACCGTACGATGTTAAGGAATTCGTAACGTAATCAGTAGTTGGGGTGAAACCCAAAACTGGCGCTGTCATGATATTTAAATAGATTAAATTATTTTAAAAATTAGATTTTTATTTTTATTTTTTTTTTACAAATTTCAATTATAAAGCTTATAATAGTTTAAAAAAAAATCATTAATTTACTTAATTATTTCATATTTTCAATTAAATTTAATTATTTATAAAAAAAATTAATAATAATTTACAATAATTTACACACAATAAAGGTTTGTTCGTTTTTCCGAATCATATACTATGTATGAGAAGAAGTGCATATAATATGATGGAAAGTCTATAAATTTAGAGATGGTTCGAGTTAAGGCACTTGTAGCATTACGTTTACTTATATATTGTGTTACATATACATGTTTTATGGGTGGGGTGATGATGATTTTAGTGATGATTAATATTGGTAACCACCGTTTGAAGCGTAACTTTGTGGAATTGTGTCGGGTACACTGGCTGGGCCTGATGGGTATCCGCCACCACCACCACCGCCGCCGCCACCTGATGAGTGTCCACCGAATGAACCACCGCCGAAGCTGCCACCTGATGAACCACCTGAGTATCCACCTGATCCACCGCCGCCTCCTGACGAAAATCCACCGCCCGAAGAATATCCACCTGATGAACCACCCGATGAGTATCCACCGGATGAACCACCTGATGAGTATCCGCCGGATGAACCACCTGAAGAGTATCCTCCTGATGAACCACCTAGACCGGATGAACCAAATCCTGATGATCCAAAACCACTGCTACCTCCAAAACTGGATGATGGGGCACCATAACTTGACGATGGTGGAGCCCGTGGAGCTGGAGCACCGTATGAACTTGATGGAGCTGAAGGCGCGCCATATGAACTTGATGGAGCGGATGGTGCACCATATGAGCTTGATGGGGCGGACGAACCAAAACCTGACGAACCTCCGAATCCAGATCCTCCAAAGCTGCTACCACCTGATGAGTGTCCTCCAAATCCACCACTACCACCACTTGATCCTCCAAATCCACCACCACCACTTGATCCACCATGACCTCCGCCTATTGATGGAGCACCGTAGCTACCCGATGGAGCTGCTGGTACACCGTAGCTAGTTGCTGGTGGGCCTGATGGGGCACCATATGATGGTGATGGGGCAGCTGGAGCACCGTATTGCGATGATGGACGTGATGGTGCTGGTGCACCGTATGATGATGATGGACGTGATGGAGCTGGGGCACCGTATGACGATGATGGTCGAGATGGTGCTGGGGCACCATAAGATGATGATGGGCGTGATGGAGCTGGAGCACCGTATAAAGATGGTGGCGGAGCACCATATGATGAAGATGGTGGAGGACGTGGAGCTGGAGCTCCGTATGACGATGATGGTCGGGATGGTGCTGGAGCACCATACGAGGATGATGGAGCGGATGGTGCTCCATATGATGATGAAATTGAGCCACCTCCGAAACTGGAGGAACCACCTCCAAACCCACCACCGCCT
Organism: Tipula confusa; assembly: GCA_963556175.1. Lineage (NCBI taxonomy): Eukaryota > Metazoa > Arthropoda > Insecta > Diptera > Tipulidae > Tipula > Tipula confusa. Next base: position 234,310,727 of record OY744475.1, read on the forward strand.
CCACCGCCTGAACTGTATCCACCTCCAAATCCACCACCTCCACCCCCTCCTGAACTGTGTCCACCGCCAAATCCACCACCTCCACCTCCCGAACTGTGTCCACCGCCAAATCCACCACCTCCACCTCCCGAACTGTGTCCACCGCCAAATCCACCACCACCACCACCTGATCCACCAAAGCTAGGAGCACCGTAACTAGATGATGGTGGTAAATATGATTTAGATGGTAATGGGGCTTCACGCTTGGCTAATTGACCAGCGAATGCAGTTCCCAAAACGCATAGCACCAATATAAGACTCTATAATTTTCAATAAACAAAAGAACAAGGAAATTAGGTTATACAATCATATTGTAATATTGTCATTGGTTACGGAAATTCGTTACACCTACCGATTTCATTTTGCTTGCCATTTCTCTTCACTTAAACACGTAACAAGTGAAATAATGTGCGATTAAAATTTACCCTGAAAACAAAAATACGAAACACAATTAAAGATTTTATGTTTTTAATTCGGGTCCCTGAATTTAGTACACAAAATAGTGACGAACAAAACGAGGTCAGCATAATGATGCTTCATGGGTCATAAATTTGTTGTAAAGAATTTTAACGGAAATGTATGATCGCGCCCTTATATTAAATAAGAATTGGGTCAGTGGCCGGCCGTATTATACAGCCACACATGATATTTGCAATTTATCAATGCGATTGATCAATGAAGCGAAATGAAAGTGTTGTGAGAAAGTGATAATGGATTTTTCATTATATGATTTTTCATTTTCCACCAAATGCATAAAACTATTATGCATTATAAGAAGATGTCTTAAGCGTATAGTGGAAATAGATGTGCTAATGTTGCATTAACGAATTTTATAATATTTTTTTTAACGTAACTTTCACTTTTAATTAAATTAGAAATTCTAGCAGAAATCAAATTGATTGCACTGTGCACACGATATATACGGATGGGTCCATATTAGTGTAACGTATCCAGAGAAGAGTAATCCAAATAGTTTTAACGTAATCACTAAACAAACAGTAACTCACTAACCGTATAATTATTACAAATATTAAATTTTTTTTTTTTTATAATTTTTTTACTACACTTAACAAATTTTGTGTAATGTAAACTAATGCTAAATTGTGAACTGAATGATTTTAAAAGTGATTCGGCAAAGCTTTTATACCCACAAATCATAAAAAAAAACACAAAAAAAAGTTTTTTATTCCAAAAACCCGATCTTCAATTATTTTACTTTAGGATCATTTTTACGACGACGATGACGAGTGTAAGTAAAAGTAAATGTTTAAAGTGGCTTAAGACAACGAATATATGAAAAAGAGGAGAAGATGTTTTATACTCTATTGTTTTGTATTGGTAGAGGGAATGGATCACGATCATGGGAATCTACAAATGAAAATAAAAGTGGTGGTAATTTGCTAGCCAAGTTTCGTGTTATTTTCATTTTCGGTTTTTATTTGTTGTGATCATCTCGATCTTATTCAGTATAAGACCATATTGTTGTGTTCTTTTGTAAACGAAACACATCGCGTGCAACTTACATGATATGTTGGTACTTAAGAATATTTTTATGTTTTCTTATATCTTTGGAACGTTTTTTTTTCAATGTTTTTGTAAAGAGAGTGAAAGTTTCCTGTTATGTTTTTGTTTGATTTTTCTTTGCGGTTTATCTTAAAAAACGTATCGCAGTAAGAAAATTAGAAAAATAAAACAAAAACAAAAAATTCTAATGTAAAATTATTTGTGTGTTTCTATGTGGATTTGTCTTGGATTGGCCGTGATTTGAATATTTCATCTGTGCGCTGTCCTTAGAATTCTAAATTTTTTGCGACATGATATATAAAAAAAATTATTGGGAATTTTGATTTAATTTAGAATATGGTTTTTTTGGTGTGCTTATGTGTTTATGTGATTTAAACGATAGAAATTGTGAATAATGAATGATTGATTGATGGAATGCGTTGATGCTATTTGCAAGGGTTAATATATGTGGTATTTAAAGTGCAACATATTCAATTTTAAAATTTTGTAGATCTAGATTTTTTTAAGCGTGATCCATAGGTATATTTGACAAAAGTTCATATTATGTTCATAGTTTTTTCAAGCCTACAGTAATAGAAAGGAAGTATTGCAATTGCATAAGCGTGATCTTAAAATGATTGAAGGTTTGTGTGTAAATATAGTATATGATTTACAATTGGTAATAAAAGTCTATTACACTTATTTTATTTCTTCTTAATGCTAAAGGAATATTTTCAAATTATGTATTTCAAATAAGTGATACTAATGTTACTATCTCATACACATGGTGTACGCCTGGAAGATTTACTACTTTATTTTAATGCTGATTTAAAATTAAATTGAAAGTGCGGAATTTGGCATAGACAATTTTTATTCACAATTTCACTCATTTCATCTATTATTAAATGTGCTATGTGATGAATAATTTGTTAAAGTTGCTTAAGAGTTTTTGGTTTGTTGGGGCAAAAACTTTGCGAGGCCAATACCTTGTAATATTGACTGTATGTTTAATTAAACTGTTTTAAAATCATATGTTACCAAAGCCCAAAGCATCCAATTCTGAGGTCAAAAAAGTATTCATTCATGTTACAATAACGTTTACAAATAAAACCTTTCCGTTTATCTCCAAAAATTAGGACCAATAATATAGTAGATGCAAAACGGTTTTGGACTGTTTGTGTTCCTTGACCTGTATATTAAAGTGACAGTACAAATTCAAGAAATATTGTGATATGGACGGTTGGCTATAGTGGTGAACTTAGTTCAGGAAAATAATCACTATAATATTTGAACTATACCTGTACCTATATTATATAGACGGTGTTTTCGTATAACTGGTCGTTTATTCAGTAAATGTATCAATATCGAATCAGGATGGATGTTTTCAGCTGATCTTCTTTCACTAACTGATGATTTTCATTTGGTGAATGAAATATCTTTAGGCTTGCAACACTTATAAAAATGTTCCTCCTAATTAACGTAGATTATGTGTCCATACATATATGGTGTCAAATAACGTGACCATTTACTACGCCAAATTTTGTGACATATCATTTAAACATGTTCCGAGTATTTCTTCATAATGATTGTATGCAAAACTCGTTTCCAATTGACGATAATGTTTTATAAAATTTAGCTTCAGTGATATTGCGTCTGACCCAAAATAAAAACAAATCATAAAAATTAATTGCATGTAACACCACAAAACTTCTGTCAACATTGTGTCCATACCAAACTATATATACTAGTTGATATAGTTATCTAAAAGATTCGAAATTTCATCACTATCGTCTAAACACTAATTACACAAAAATGTAAATAAACAATATTTCTATTACCTAATTTATGCGTTTACTACACACACAGATATATACAGACACATATCAGTTGAAGATTTACATCGAACAGGTAAAAAAAAAATGTACATGATGCGAAGAAAGAAGTTTTTTGTCTATTGTCAACATATCTAATTACGTTCGCGCAAGCACTTAGCTTTGTGGTTTATAGATAGATGCAAAAATTGAATAACCACGCGATGGACAGTAAGTATAATATACGAGAGTTGGATTTAGAAAGCATATTTTCAAAGATGTGCAATAATTTATTTATGATAATGATTAAAGACGATAGTATATACTGCTAATATCTAATTGCAATCGTTAGTAACATTTACAATTGTATTAAACGACCATTATACAATCATAATTGATATACTATCTCGCTGATCAGATTTTCCTCGAATGATTTACGATTCGGTAAACTGCTAACATTGAAATGGCCTATGATTTACATAAGACGCAGTTCATTATCTAAGATTGTGTGATTTACAATGTGCAAGTGTTTTAAAAAATTCAATCTAATTCAACAGTCGTGGTGTGATATCGCAATAGTTTCAGCATCCCTTCACCGTAAATATAGATGTGCAGCTTATCAACTAATTAAAATCTTAAATCAAAATAATGCGTTTAAAGATGACGAAACAATAAACCATACGGCTAGCGAAATACATGTTTCAATAACGTTTCAAAGTTGCCGGTACAGTAACAATATTGTTAATGGTATTGTACTTCAAAGGCAAGAAAAATTAATTTAACCAAAAATTACTCAATCGCAATGTGATTCGAATACATAGATACAAAGTTAGATAAATACGAATACTGCAATAATTCGTTAGAAACCATAAAGGTTCGTTAGAAACCATCGAATTCGGAACGATCTTTATACCTCAAAATATTTAAAATATAATTTTAGTCATTAAAGTTTATTTTAAGGGGTCGTCCGAATTCCGTGGTAATTTGTCAAGGTAATCGAAAAAATGTTTATTTTAAATTATGTCTCAATGCAAGTGCTAAGCACTTAGTAATGAAATGATACCAAACATAGAATTCAATGACAAAATAAAAATAAATTTACTATTTTATTTGTGTTATATTGCAACTTCAATTGCATGTAATATATTGGGCCAAATAATTAGCGCACCCAAACTTTCATTTAATTAGCGAGAGTTAAACGTTTTAACCATTAGCTATAAAACTTGTTAGCGATTTGCTAATTGTTTTCGCATACCAGGATTACATTTGTTAATCAATACCCTCTAAACTATTAGCACCGCACAATTTACGATCGATTAAGCGAAATATTTTTTTATAAAATACATATTCCAACTTTAGCACGAACTTCATGCAAAGTAATGATGATAATTACCCCGACCCTTAACACATCAACTAATCACTCATTGCAAATGTAAATTGCGAATTTTCATAATTGACTCAAACGTGCTATGAATAATTTAGCTCAAACTTGTGAAAATCTATATCGCGTACTTAGAAAAGCTTCAAGGATGAACATACAATTTCAAAATTAGTTCGATGACAATCACTCTCGTCTCAATGTGTCTAAAGTTAAATATAAAGGTATAAAATATGTAAGATACATGCATCTTTAATAGATTTAGAAGGGTACATTTTTATTTGTTGAAATTAGTTTTAAGTACTTTCAAAGCTTTTCATATATAGACTTTACCTAGTGCAGAGAGACAGGGAGAACATATATTAAATCATTGAAATTTCAATTAATTATTTGTATAACTAATTTTGAAGCATAAAATAATAAAACAATTGTTTCACTTAAAATGGATGCGGTATAATTTTTTTTTTATCTCACATTTCAGCAGAATAACGAAAAATTCAAATTTAACATTACCTTCAAGCGCATTAGATTACATATATGTATGCATAATATATTCGTGTGTCTTCTCTTCGATATCAATTAATCATTTTTCTTGTACTTTTTTAACATTAAATTCATGATTCGATCATTTAGACATTCCATCAATTATGCAATTTTCATTTCTAATTGTAGTTTGTTGTTCGAGTGACAATTTATGCTAATCAGTGTCCTTCAAGGCCCGCAGCATGACATGAAAATTTGTAATAAAGGGAACATTTATGGTATATATGCAAATTTCAAGTCAATCACAATATGACTCATTAAATGAGAATTTAGGTCAAATGTATTTTTAAACCCACCTGTGGACATTGCAGAGATTTAAGATAATCGTCTATGTATATAGTCTAAATTACATAATTACATGAGTTTTATTCGTTTTAATGCACCCAGTCGATATTTGGCCATCGACCGTCAACACGTGCTCGTTTGTTTTGATCAAATGTATTGGTGTAGCCAAATTGTAATACTCCCATCAAACAAAATTGAAAGTCATGAAAGTTTTCAATTACATTTCAATTTATATCGTACACTTAGATTTTTTTTGTATATATACGATTCGATAAATCAAGAGTTGAATGCGCACTCTCAACACCTAACATTGTTAAATGGTTTATTTACTAACGATAAGATTTCTCGGAAGTAATTTTATTTTTGATTTTACTCTATCGATTAGACCTTTTGTAAAGGCAGCTTGTGATAAGGTTAAATTAATCATTTTCACAAAGATTATCGTTCGAACTGTTTTGCTTTGTAAAAAAATACATCAGGAAATTTTTTTAATTTTATGATTTCCTGTATAAAACTTAATTCTTTTTTAATCTATTAATTTAGTTAACATTTTATGTAAGTTATACGTTGGTTTACACATTGAGTTCAACAGAAGGAACTGTTGAACTCAATGTGTAAACCAACGTATAGCTTACTTGGCTCAGCAAAAATTCGTTGAAATAAAAACCAATATTGGTGCCCGATCTGGTAAAGAGAATTATTTATGAGATATATTTGTGTTTTTTGGATTTTAGAAATTTTCGATTTGTGACTAAAATTTCACAGTTTGGATAGGCTACTATGGAAATATGGAAATTTTCGAAATGCTGAGATATTTCTTGGTTGGATAGTTCCTGCCAAATTTGTTGCGAATATAAGCTCAAAGTCTTACCAAAATTTGGCTGCAAACGATAAATTTGATTTGAATTCACAGCCAGAATGATTTTTTTTAACAGGAGGTTTTGAATCACAGCACCAAATACATTACACACTCCAAGCAAGAGAGTGTGAATTGCATTTTCGTAAAACATTAAAATGCACCGTAAAATGAAGATTTCGTGTAATGTTGCCATTCTGCTCTCCACTTAATGCATTAGGCAATTCAAAAGATAAGGCATAGCGCTGATTCTTGAGTCTGGAAAAACGGCTTGACCGATGCTCTGAATTATAATTTGCGTACGCTGAATTCATAAATGATTGAAAATCGCGTGGCCACATGAAACAAATTGCAGTGTTAATAATTTTTTTACCACTTAAGTTAGGTTTGATGATCTATAGCCACGAGTATTCAATCAAAATCATATCAAAATTAATATGCTAGATACAGCTGGAATGAAACTTCATAAATGGTGCGCAAATGACTTTTCAATTTTTCAAGATTTCCTATAGATATCGTTTGTGAAAAAACACTTAAATTTCCTTATTGAGAGCCATTACGCGGGAAATTTTGCTTTCATGTCAATCTTGGAACTACAAAAACGGTTACAAAGTATATAGCTATTTCCAATATTACACGAATTGTCAATCCAATTCCACCAACATCGGAAGTTACTCGTTAACTCGCAAAATTTGAATTTTATACAATTAGCAGTCTAGTTCAACGGAACTTCGTTTGATTGCAATATGATTTTTTTCAAATTATGAAAAATCATAATAATTACAACTCACTGCTGCATTTGTGCTAAATTGTATTATAAGACCGATCCAAGCTGATTCATTTGCCGATAATTTACAAATGCTGCCAACAAAGATCCAGACCACTTTTAAAAGCAAAATCAACAACCTGAATCCTTTTATTGGTCAGACACATATTCTTCGAGTCGATGGTCAACTGCAATTGTATTTTAATATTAATGATATTAACATTTTTAGCAGTCAAAATAGCTGTTTCGCTTAACCATTGAGGGCTTTTTTAGTTTTAACGAAGATTTAAAAAAACATTTAAAATTAAATCGTCTCTGGATTGTAGATGATGGCAGAAACCGTTTGGATATTTCAAAATTTGGCTTTTGAGGCTGATATTTATGATTCTGTTACAATGTCAAGTAACTGAGAAGAAAATCTTGCAGCAGATGGTTCATTTAACATTTGTACTCTCATATTTGTTCTTAATTTAAATGTGTGGACGCCGCGCGATAAAAAAGAATGATTTTAAATAGGCATTTATTTCATCAGCATGCGTTGATCACGAAAAAACTGGAATCAATACACCGCTAAAAAGTTGGTCGTTTTCTTTAAGATCTTTAAGTGTAAGGTTTAGGGCTTCTAATGATTATTTGTGTGCAATTGTACATTCATCCCAATATCATGGATTTCGGTTTCAAATGGTAATTTTAAAGTAGAGTGGCAGTTATTCCAGAAGAAGATGCTACAGCCAAAGCAATATTGCCTTGTGACCGTATAGCCAATATTAATGATATTAAAAATGTTTTTTTTTGTTTTTGGCTAGAGCATCTAAGAAAAAGAAACCACCTTGTTGCCCAGTAACTGCATGCATGTTAATAATTTTGGTTCGTTTGTTTGCACATATAGATTCAAATCTTCGATGTTGAATGTCTGTTCACGTTGCATGTCGCAATTGAATAAATTACTTCCATTTTGATCAGCTGATATGGACATGAAATTAGTGTGGCATGTGTCATAATTAAATCCCAATGCCCATCGTCAACTTATAAATCTAAGACTCGACATGCACTTTTATAAGTTTCATGTAAATAACCATTAACTGTTTTAAGATGAGAGACCTCAAATAAAAATACATCTGCCCATTTGATAATGTGTTTCATCGTCATTTTCTGCAAAACAAAACTGCAAAAATAGCCATATTGCTACTTTTATGAATATATTTACGTATTGATGGATTTCACAGAGCTGCAATATTCGACTTTAATATGCGCTTTATATATCTTTTAAAGTTACGGTGAATATAGTATAACCCATATGTTAACTATTTTAATGACATCTGCTTGAATATTGATTATTGATTGAAAAAATGATGGTCCACCATCATCTGCAGAGCGTCTACAAAATAACAGAAAACCATCATGTACAATTATTGTATCTGATATTAAATTCCTTGCATAACGCTTTGAGCTTTTACAATTTTCCATGCAGAACGAATTGATGTTGCAGGCACCACATGTCTATGATTTATGGCCGTAACAATGTGAAAGAATTCAGGATCAACATATCCATCTGTTATTTTCGCAGAAATGGTATTGTCAATTTCAAATGGTCTAATTTTTTTTAGCAATTTAGCTTGATAGTGGCGAATATATAGCGGAAACGCTCACTATCTATCTCCGCGTACATATCTACAATAAATTGATGGTATAAACTGCAAAATTGTAGTATGTGATTGGTTTGGTTTTGACGAATCATAATTCTATAAGCATAATATTTCATGGCGCTCACTTTTTTTTTACGCAAATAATACGGGGAACACCCAAATAATTTGTATGAACCGACAACTCGTCAAATATACATCACCTTATTTTTTTCCCATACCACATAATATACTCGTAATGTCGAAATAACTAAAATATCTTAAATTTTTAATTTATAATTTAAAACAAATATTAATTTATTACAAAAAAAAAAAAAAAATTCCTATTCCTATCGTACGCGCGATTCAATTTATTTGATTATGGTTAAAACGCTTAAAATTATGTCGTAATCATTTTTAATACAAATAATTGCCGAATTTTTGTGAATTTATTTTATTGCGGTTACTGGGTATGTAATTTAAAAATGGAGGTGAGAGATTATTGTATCTTCATTAAATTAAACCACCTCTGTAAATTAATATCAGTGTTTTAGTACCTAGTTAGCATATAATCTATACTAAATTTAGGTTTTTATTTGCTTAAAATTATTTTCAAAACTATAAATGAAAAAGCATCATAGTTTGATGGCCAACAAATTCCTTCTCCTGAATTTTGAGTATAAGCAAGTCTAGGCGCTTTCAGTTCTTAATATACTCGTATACAAGTTTTTGCCCAAACTCTTCTTTTGTAACTGATGATATCTATATGATTGGATTGAACAGCAATATTTCGGTTAGCTACAGAAGCGACTATAGTACAGACCAGGAAAGGTTTTTATAACAACCGATTAGTGTTATTTTATCATGTTTTCCAGTAAGTTAATGTCGAAATGAAGTTTATTGGTAAAATTAAGTTACTTGTTAAGAATTAATTAAGTAATTTGTTCAAAAAATAAAAATAAAATAATAACAGCCTAGTCATCGGTATACTATCGGCAAAAAAATCAAATTACCATAAAAACTATAACAATTATTGGATTATGTGAGATGAATTTCAATAAAAATCTAGGGGTACACACTACACACGCTAGTGTTAAATATAAACTCGCGTTTTCATTACTTTCTTTCATGTTGACAAACGATTAAAGTGTTTTACTACTTTTATGTAATAAGACAGTAAAAATATAAAGTTTATTGTTAATTATTTGTATAAAAATAAAATTTTGGAAAATTAAATATTGATTTAATTAACAAAAAAAACAAAAAAATTGTATGTGACTTGTATATGCTTATATGGTTATACCGTGTGTGTATTTAGATAAATAAATAAACAGAAGGTAAGTTGAGTAGTTCAGTGTTAAGTGTTTTTGAAACGTTGGTGTTTTATGTAAAAATCCAATACGTAGGCATTTAAAGATAGAGCAATTAGTATAATAGAGATAAATGTTTGCAACTCAATTTTAGTATGGTCTCTCGAAAACGAAGCATTGAAATATTATGAAAATATTATTTCTAATCTCTTCATTTGATCTCTTCAATTTGAAAACCGATAATTTAAAACACGCATCACAATTTCATCGGCAATTTTATTTGGTACAACAAGAACTTAACCAGAAGGACAACAGCTTACACATTTGTGTATGTACTAATTCAAACCAATTGGCACACATGTTTTAAATTTCTGTGGAGTTCAGAAAATTCAAATAAAAATCCAAATGAACTTTCAAGATATGCCCCTTATTCGTCGCTTTTCTTTGATCGTTTCCTTTGTTCATCTAGTATATAGACATCAAGCCGGTCGTTTCTTCTATATTGAAATTCAAGATACCCATAATTTTATTTTTAATAGCCTTACTTCATCCATGAATTCGATACTTTCAAATCTATAAAATGGTTGGTTGCCTGGTTTCAGTAGCTTTATTTAAAAAAAAAGATTGGATCCGTGTGACTGTCTCGTTCTTCATATTTACCATATACCAAAAATATAATATAATTTAATCTATAATAATATCTATAAACGTAACATATTTCATTCAATTTAAAAAAAAAAAAAAACGTTTCATGCCTACACATTTGGATCAGTCGGTTAATGAAAACAATAAATCACTAAAAAATGTGATTCTACTAGAGCAAGTATTGCTAGGTAATTGATAGATGTTTCTGCACAAATAGTGGCCCTTATCTAAATTTGGGAAATATTTCTAGTTTCTGCACAGATACAGTGTTCTTTAAGTATACGTACTATAAAATGTAATACCAAATATAAAACATAAACTATTTCATTGGCACCTTCATGCAATGACACCTGAACCAGTGTTTGAATAAAATTTAAATTTTTTAACGATAACATCGCTTCACACACAATTAGCAGTAAACATTGCAAAGATAACTTTTATTATTCACATAAACAAATCTAAAATCTTAATGTTGTTACATAACACATGTCGTTGTTGTTATAAACAAAACATAATAATTACTCTATAAATTTACAAAAGATTATTGTTCGTAAAACTAACCGAAAACTATACAGTGGATATGAAACAATACGAGTTTATTTAACGTATGGGTAACATAAGTAAAGTAACTTTAAATTTAAATGGAACAGAATATCTTGAAGTTTTCCTATATGTTTGATATACAGTATGATCCGTTGAACACCTAAACCTTTACATTAGTAAGCCTCACTTTATCCCTAACATTATGATTTTTTAGAGCTTGTACGTATATTTTTTGGGCATCATTGAGGTATTTTTGAACTGTTTCACGATCTGACAACTTTTTATGAAGAAAGTCTTCTTCCCATGAAGAAGACTGAATTGTTTTATTAGTCAAATTTTCGTACAATATGATAAGAGAAGATTTTTTGTTAGACATGATAGCTTATAAAGTAAAAGCAGAATTAGTCAGAAACGTTTCAGAACTGTAATCCTAAAAACTAAATATGATTCTATGGATTGGAGGTTACCATAGAAATTATAAACTATTGTAATTTCATACATATCTTTTTCGAAATATGGATATGAGGACACCGATTTGGACCAACCAAATTCGATTTATTTTTTTATAAAGTGTAAAAGCATTAATTTTGTTAGGAAACTACAATCGTTCTAATTGCAAGTGGATGGTTGGTTGCACAGTTACTCAACAAACATTTTGTTCAAAGTAACTTGGCGTAAATGTTTGCAGCATTTTTTTAAAGTGGTGTTGCCAAAAATCAACTGTTAAAAATCAATGGCCAATTATAGGCCATAGTTGACCCATTTCTAAGATCTTTTGCAAGATCTTTCAGAACATTTTGCATTTGAGGGATTTGTGAAATTAACCGAGAACAGTACAAGCCCACATTGTTTAAAACCATTGCTTATGCTGAAGTATTGTAATGAAAACTACCTCTCAAAAATTTAAAATAATCCATATAGTAGATTTTATGATTCGTATGACGAGTTTTTCAAGCACTAGTTTATATTGTACTACTACAAGTATTACCAAATTCAAAAAATGACATTCATATATAGTTGTTAAAACCTTGACTTACACAGCCTAATTATATATTAAACTTTTTGTTGTAAAGATACAATACGTGGGTTGCAATAAGAGGTTATCTACAGTATCTAACATATGAAGAACTTCATTAGTTTATTTACTTAGATATTTACTGGTTCGATTCCATCTTTCCAACCTATTTTAATGCTATGTGCTACTAACCAAGTGAACAAATAATTTAATAAACCATTGTAAAATGTAACCCTATAAACCTTGGGGTTTTTCAAGAACAAACGGTAACATTTGACATTGAATAAACAATACTTAAGTACGAAAGGTGAAATTTTCAATCATCGAATGACGATGAGTATCGATCTAGATGTTGGCCAGTCAGCATCACACAGTAACAAAATACCATAAAATAAAATTAAAAAATTGAAATAATAAAGTGTTAGAATATGTTATTACATATTCTAACACTTTATTATTTCAATTTTTTAATTTTATTGAGTATTGTACCATTAAACTAATGACATTAATCAGGTTGAAATTTAAATTGTACATAATATGTTGAATCACCGCGTTTAAACTAATCCAAAACCATCGACACTTGTTTTGTTTAACATATCGATATCAACACAGACACACTATTCAATTGCTAAAGTCGTATATGTGTTGCTTTTAAAACAAGTTTTGCATAATGATTACAGCCAGGATAACACTAAAGATAACGGTTAAAATCAGGTCAGTAAAAATTTAATTTATTTAATTATATGTAACGTATAATTGAATTTAGATTAAAATGGTTATTTTCAAGAGACTAGTGCATGCTATGTATATGTACATAACTTACATATAACACGCGAGTAAATGCGTTAAAGCATCTCCGTTTTGAACTAAAAATTTCACAAATATATCTTCACTTTTCCAGTCGTAATTGTGCCAAAATCGTGCTTGTTCTACTTAAGATCAGATTTCAAAATTTCGGGGAAATTTTTTTAAGGAGTTTTTCTAGGAGGACACCTTGAAAAATGTCTTTGGTGTCCTTTATATTTCTCATCCAATTACGTATTTCTTGATGTAATATAGGCTACTCTATCGAAAGCCTATATTACATCAAGAAATACACCAGGGTAATATTTGTTTTCTTCAAATGTTTGTTATATCTTTGCAGTCAATCGATAAACTTGATCATTGGTTTTAATCGTTTCAACAACAGTTTCTCAAACAACTTGGTGATAGTAAGTATAACAATAGATCGGTCTGTATGATGTCACTTGCTCAGCAGATTTGTCTGATTTCTTTATCATTATTATTTGTGCAACCATGAAACAATAAGGCACGTATTTGCAGGTGATTTTTTAGGATTTAAGTTAATACCTAATTCTGAAAAATAGAAATAGGTGCTACATCTAGAGAGGTGACACTCTATAGATCTCTTTCGGATATTCGAAGGAGATCTATAGACGGGTTTTAGATTACTGCTGGCAGATTCGGCTTATTCTTCATTTCAGCGGACCCATTCATTTATATTCCTTAACGGTGACACTTGAATTAGTAGTCTTTTAAATATTCTAGTAGCTGTCCAAAAAGCATATAGTTTTTATCGGCTTCAGGTCCCAGTCCTACATATAATTTTCAGTATAGGCATAGATATAGCATATGTTTCATGTTTCACGTTTCAGTCATTTCCCATTATAAATCTTGGTCATTAAAAATGTTGACATATAAATTTCTTACAATGTAATGCCTTGGTGGGCAGTATTCAGCACCAGCGTGACTTACCGTTATTATGGTAGCTAGTATAAATTACTCTTTAACTGCCTTTAGTTGGAAATGTAGGATATTTGGTTTCATTAAGATGGCCGTTCCAGCTCGAGTACGACCACTAAGTTGTAATGTCCAATAGGCGCTATATCCCCTAATTTCATAGGCTTCATCAATGTTGTTGATATTTAGAAATACATGTTTAGTTCTTGCACTTTTGTGTTTTATTTGGTAGTTTGGAATTATCTTCCAGTTTTTTCATGACCCTATTCATTTCAGCCTGAAATTCACTGAGCATTTTCATTATATTACAATTGGTTGGCTCGTTGGTCGCAGGTCTTTACCTTATTTCTAAATATTGGTTGTTTTTTAGGGCTTGGTTACCGGGGCGTAGGAAACTCGCTTTTTGATAAAGTATAACTAGCTGGATGGCCTTTTTCTATACGAAGAGTGCACAAGTAGATAGGCTATTTCGAGGTTTATTGTATTGTTTGCCAATTGCAAAAGTTTTTTACGTAGCTTAGCTCTTGATAATTTGTACAATGTGGTATAGTAGGTAAAGTAGGTAAAGTAGGTAAAGTAGGTAAAGCAGGTCTAAGTAAAACGACGGGAAATGTCATATATTTTCTCATTATTAACACTTTTGTATATACGATTATAATATTGAATACTTTATGATCGGATGACAACGGTAGGCCTCGTATAAGAACTTTTTACCATCTTTCACTTTTGGGCTGATAGGTATGGTATTCCATATTATATAGGGTGCTATTCTTCTTGTTATAGATTCAGCTTCTTTGAGATTTCAGACTACTATATGTTATTTTAATATCGTAATTGGATATTGCTTTCAACTGAGCAGGTTCATCGGTCACTGTCAATACTTAAGCTTTGAATATGTTAGGATCTCCAATATTGATTACATTGATTGGTGGTGGTGAATCTTCTTTTCGGCATGTAGGCTGCTGCGATTTTGAGGATGGCATTGTATTGAGTTTCTTTATTTTTATTTACTTTATTGTGTCTTAGTTGAGAAATTCTCTTCTTAAGGTCCTTTTAATCTGTTGACTATGCGGACGTAAAAGGATTCGTTCGCCCTTTAGTGATTTAATTCTATTTTGTAAGTTAAACATAGTATTAGAGTTTTGGGATTGTTGCACTACCGTCTTGAAATTGTAGGTGTCTTTACGGTAATTTTGGAGATCTTGTCATATCTTTTAGATGTATAGGGAGGGGCTTCTATTTCTAGCTGCTAAAGTAGTTAAACTTCCCACTACTAAAGCATTACATACGATTCTCCGGTACTGAATATCCTAATCCCTGTATCGTAGCATAATTTTTCTTTCGATTTTATATTTTTGGTCTATAATTCCCCTAGCCACTTTTGGTTCGCGGGTAGTATTTTATTTCTCACCTTTCCGCAGCTTCATCAAAAAAGTACTTTTTTAAACCTTCGCCTGGTTCAAAACCTGCAACTGTGTGAATAATGTTGCGGAATTTCTTTCTTGGACCTATTGAACCTTAGAAGGCTATAAATCTTTGTGATAAAAAATCGATCTATTACTTGATTTAAAAGTGCATTCAAAAGTATACGTCCTACTAAAAAATAATCCGATCTTTAATATCAAGGTCCTACTATTTTACCAATAGTATTTTCCCTATTTTTTTACCTTTTTTGAGATAAGTTTTTAGTACCACATAATTACTTTAAATCTATGATATATAAATTGCTTAACGATTTTTTTAACGATCATTTAAAAAAAATTTCTGGAATCAATTTCGAATCAATTATGATTACGCCCAGTCGAACATTTACTAAGAAAATGGATGTTCTACAGATCATACTGTACGCGATCACAATATAATAGATTACGATCAAATTTATGATATTTTTTTAATTTTAATTAATTTGTCACAATTTAATTGAAACTGCTTTACAATACTCCTTGTGTACGGTATGAATTATTCATGCGAAATTGTTAAGCTTTGTTGAGCTTTTTATGTTCCCCATATATCTATAATCTTACCAATCAATTGTTCATAAGTTGGATTGCATGAATAATTTTTTAGAATTTTATTTAATTCTTTATGAATTTGAATTTTACTTTACCAATTTAATTATTAGTTTCCGTTCAAAACGATTATTCAAGTGCTGCACAACATCAAAACTATGTAAACGTTTTGCAATGGCACAAAGCCCCAATTATGATTTTTTTTTCATTTCATTTCATTTTTGTATTTCACTTATAATAAATTTATTAAACGATTGCACACTTTTTTGTTGTAACGTTGTAAGAGTCCCACAATTTCGCGAAAGATGCGATATAAATAAATTAAAGCTATAATAAAAAATTAAATAATTGATTTGATCGGAATTGCCGATTTTCCAATTTCTTATTTTGGATCTTCTTGAAGTACATGACAACAATATAGCAACAACAACCAACAGCAATTTTATGAAAATGTTAAGGCGAAATTTATAATTTCTCTTCTTCGTTCGCCGCACATACTTATATACACAGATTTAATGTTTATATGATTAATGTTGTAATTTAATTTTATTGTAATTTTTGTATGCACAGATCTTCATGAAATTTACATAAGAATTTTCATCGATGCCGTTTTTGGTGGAATCGTTTCAATAAAATTGTTTATGATTTACATGAAGCGCGCACATAACTAACATACTGTGCCAACCAAAGTTTCATAAAATGTTATGCAATATAAATTATGATGTAACGCGTTTATGAGACTGGACCACAAATATACACAAGTTAGAATATGAACCAAGAATTTTTAAGATTTTTAGGTACTTATATATGACTATTTGTAATAGACCAATTATAGATTATCTCATTGTGTTAAGGTGAGATGACCTTCAAATAGTTTTGATGACGCAATCGCGAAATTTTTGGTAATTTTTTTATTAAAATTTTGGTAATCCCATTAAATGTTTGTTTTTCTTCAACAAGAATTTGCATATAAATTGGATACGGAAATTTATTTATGTAATATGCGTACAAGACGCGTTATTTATCTTGAAACAAATGGGTCAATCTTAGTGGTGCACATGAAAATAATGAATTAAAATTATTCATAAATTCATGTTTTGTTGTTGTTTAAACTTATTTTAGAAGATTACTATAAGTGAAAGAAAATGTGTATGATTAGATTTATGAACCTTGATATAAGTTTTATATTTTATGACAGGTGAAGGAATTGGTTTTTAATACGTGGGCTACAAGGATTTCGATTATAATTAGAATGTTTAAACGCAACGTTTGAATGAAGATGAACACCTTCGAATACTATGCAAAATAGATTTGCATTAGATTACATCTTTAAACATTAAATATAATTATAAGAATGCTACTAAAATATTATCGATTGATAAAAATTGCTAATATAGGTTGCACAGTAATGGTTAAAATAATTTAGTGCAAAAGGCCTAGCAAGGTTTCAACTTTTAATTTAATCAAGCGGAGACTGTAATTTAATTGATTGAATTATATTTTGGCCAACCAAATTCTTACAGAGGAACGAGTTTCATGCTTTCGAAAAAGAGTAATCAGTGTTTTATATTTAGTGCGATCTCTTAAATAGCTATAGCATGATAGTTTCACTATAGCCTCTATAACTAATTCCGTGACTTACAGAGAATAATTTAGGTTTCTACGAGATTAAATTTTATTAATAGGAGGACTTTTCCATGCTGCATGTTCTGTAGAGGTAATATCGAGTTCGTATTTCAACTGTACATCAGTATTTAATTTGATACTTGCAGGTTTTTGCTCTCAATTACTTCTTGGTATAGGAATATATCCTCTTGCTGTTTTCAATGCACATTTAGTCATCGAAAATCCTTTTTGTTATATATACCAGTAGGCCAATACGTTGGTTTGCTATCCCAGCATTTATGGCTTCTATGCTTTGACATCTACTAGAAAATTTTTGTCAACAACATAACGATTGCTAAAGAATTGGTGAGTAAATTTTCCTTTCTGTCCCTATATAAAAGGGTTTTGCTTCTTTTGGGTTTTAATTATAGTTCCTCTCTTGTAACCTTTGTGTTTTGAGGAAACTGGTACATTTTATTTCTTAACTTTTGAAATTCTTTGCCTATACATTACATCCTCTGTAGTTTGTAGGATGATGCCCTTTACAGTTTATAAATTTTGCTGGTTTGTTTTTACTTTCTGTACACTATATTTTGTATTGTTTTTTCCAGCACATTTAGGCTTTATCAAGGAAATTGTTATATCTATGAAGGTAATTGTTGGTTCTTGCTAATTTCAAAATTATCGTAACGAATAAAACTTTACCAATAATTTAAAAAAAAATAATATCGTATGACAATTAAATTTTCCAGTCCTTATGTGATTTGTGTTCTAAGTTCTGTGATATAAATAGAAAGAAAAGGAGAAAAAAGACAATTTGCCCAGCCAACATTTGTAAAGATAAGCAAGTGCCTAAACTAATCATGTTTTGTGGAGGCTCGCTCAATCCAAAGACGTTATATGTAGCAAATATGTAGTCTCTTTAAATAATGGTACAGGAATATGGCCAAATAAAGAGAAAATTTAAGAGTTGCAAATCTGAAGCGGTATGCTTTACCTGGCTACTTAGTACCTTATATAATTATTCTGCTATTTCAATAAAGTTATGGTTAATCGATCGTTATATATATATATATATATATATATATATATATATATATATATATATATATATATATATATATATATATATATATATATATTATATACATGGCTTATAATTCAATTTACAAAATGTGCTGTCATTAAAATCATGGCAAAATCATAAAATTCGTAACAATCCTTGCCAGTCAAATAATCGATTAATCAATCAAACAATAAACCGTCTAATGAGATAAAACATCTTTTATGTTTTCAATGTAACATTTAAAACATGATATTATCTATTTATATATATTGTGTTTGGTCCATTAGACTTTTCCGTATATAAATACATATAATGTACGTACATATACAGCAAACAGATAATTTTTCATTATTCTCGTATACATTTTTCATAAATCGAAAGATGATTGGCAATTCACGAATTTTAATGGGAAAAACAATCGATATTTCCACATTACCTCTCGCTATTCCGTCCTTTCGATTCTTAGTATGACTGTATAGGTATTCTGTGTGTATGTGTACATATTTCACTTTCACTCTCGTCTCATCTTCCACTTCTTGGGTATTTTCAAAGCAGTAAAATGATAGCATAACAATCGAGGTAAATAAAACTCTAAGTCTATGATGGTATTTATCTTCTTGATTGTTTTCTTATTTATTTGCAAATTTTTTTTGTCTTATTTAATTATAAGTAAATTATACTGAATGTACCTATTTACTTTGCGCAGTTTCCTAATTGTTAAATTAGAGTCATCGATGAGACTTAAATGGGTAAGTGTTATGAAAAATGGTCTTGGATACAGATTTCAATCAAAAATTAAATAGTAAGAAAGTCATAAAGTTGGGGTGATCGTAAACTGATGATTGTTTTTGGGGAAATTGCCAATTATTTCGCGAGTGAAAGAATTTAGAAATTTGATTGATGTTGGCGGAATATTTAATGTATGTGTGTGTGTCCGAAATGCATGGAACATTAACTCGTTATATACTTACCGAATTTACATATTATTTGGGTTAGGTATTATGAATAAAATTGGAAATGTACGGCTCATATATATGTGATTTTTTATTATTGAAATAAAATCTTATCAAATATTCCATCGCCGAATGGACAGTTTGGATATAGATTTAGACAGTCTGCTCCCCATTTTCCTGCTTCATATGCATCATGATATTTTTGATCAACCTTTTCCATTTTATTTGGCCTATGAAATGTACATTTTTAATTTTTATTATTTTTCAAGATGTACCCGTATTTATGCTTACATGAATATGAGATTTATCACTTCACCTAGCAGTCCATTTCCTTTTGGTAAAGGTGATTCCGCTATATTACATATCGTTCGTAGCATACATGAGGCACCATTTTTGCGATGTCTGAACATTACACTCTCAATCATTAAATACAACATTTGTCGTGAATCATCTCCTTCTACATCGTTATCAAATCGATTAAATTTTTTCACTAATCTCATTGCGGGCATTATGTTATCACTCCTGGTGTCATTTATTTGTCGCGCACTTCGCTGTTTAAATTTGTCTACCCAATAAATAATTTGATCTGATATTACATATTGTGCATGAAAACTCATGATCCAACCCAAACTTTGTAGCGTTCCCAAATTTACCGGGAGATAAATACTAATCACAACTCTGGCATCGCCACCGTGTATCGGAAACGATAACCAACGTTTTTCACGATGACGTGATGTCATTATACTTTGTTCACACGAAACTACACTAAACAGAGTCACTACGACTAGAAAATATAATCGATAGAACATTGTTATTGGTCTACCACAACTTTGACGACGAACAAATTTTAACTGAACTGTGTCTTTAAGTAATCGATATTTTTTTGATTTGTTTGTTTATTTGCTTCACCATGAAATTTAGTATAACTGTAATTTAGAATGATCTTACTTCATTTTATATTTTGGATTCATTAGCACCTAGACTACTTTAAAATAGAATGCCACCTACAAAGATTTCAATTTATTGTTTGTGTACTATGACAGGTATTGCATTAATTTAGCCGATTTATGTATGATCAAATAATTAGAGCGTAAATATTTGAAAATATCTCCATATAGTGGTGACTTTTTGACTTTACTATAATACTATAGTTTTTCCTTCGCATAACAAATTCTAAATTTTTTTTTGGATAGAAGCTTAGTATACAAATGTCTTGCAAAATTAAAATCGCAAATCAAATATAGCAAGTACTATTTTCTGATGGTCCCTGGCACAAGCCATGTTATGGTATTTCCCGTGCTAGTACTGCTGAGCTATATAGCAGGTCGATTGGAGACATTCCTTATATAAAACAAAAGGTATCATTTTGTTTTCTGCATCGACCATCATTGGTTATCGTATTAAGTCACAATATTGGGCAGAAAGTAAATGCATGATCTAAAGCTTCGTTTTTTTGTAAGAATTACAAATTTGAAACATTCTACCTTCTAGTTTACTTCATAATTTAGGTTGAGATAATGAGATCAAACCATTGCTTCCAGTGCTTTATTGGGAATATAAGACCAGTAGCCTAGTTTCTCACTTTACAATACATTTTCAAAACTTCATCTCTTGAGGCTTGCAGAATTATTTCTTTTTCTCTCTTTGAAAGAAATTCCCTCTTTGATATTTTCCTGATTGCGTTTGCATGAAGGTTTAAGCCCTAGGACTACGTTATTTGGTTGATGCATTTGTATAACTTAGGCTCCAATCATTACTTTGTTTCAAGCTTTATAATATTATGGTATACTCATCTAGTATGAATACTACACTCGACCACCGTGGTACGGTTGCATCGCATTTCTTTGTCACATGATCCATAATTTGGGACGCTTTACTCGTTTTAGGCCAGTGACTTGGTTTTTTTCAACCTTTTTACCATTGTAAGCAGGATGTCTCCAATGTCGCTTTACCTCTATTATTAGACTATCAAAAACTTGCAAACCACACGATATCAACATAGGATTTGTCGTTTAATGTAATCGTTCCAAAATACATTAAATTCTTCAATGATTGATCTGGAGTGAGACCCTCACAAAACCTTCAGTGCTATATTTAATTTTAATAGAATCTACATTCGCAGTTTGGAAAAACTGTATCATCGGTGTAGCGCTATCTGGATCATGTGGATGGTTTTAAATGTAGTTTTCATTACAAACAAGATAAAGACAAGTTTGTGATGAATGAAGATTCTACATTCCGATTCAATATTAAGACATAATCGATGTAATAAATCAAAATTGTAGTGCCTTTAGACAGTGAGACAAACATATGAAGATTTATGATAAGTATACCTTTAGGTGAGGATCTGGTATCAGCAAGACGGTATAACTTTGTATAAATATATATTGTAAATAATAGTTTATCTCAATAATATTTTATTATTATTGTCTTAAAGCTTTCTTCTTACCCCTAGTTAACTTTAATGTTAGGTATTATGAAAGATTCCTTCAATTAAGAATACGCTGTCACTACTGTTATTTTTTATTTTGTTAAAGACGGCGGACGTGGTGGATATGAAGGATTACTCGAATAAATCGATCGATGCCTCATTCCAATATTATTACCAACATTATATTTATGAATATGTACAACAGCTACCAGCATCTTTCGTTACATAATGCGAATATTATTTATCGCATCGCATAATGTTCAAAGAGTTCAACGATATTTTTTTGTGTTGCTGTATTTTCTTAGATTTTTTCCATCCGATTATTTAAATCTCTTATGCAAATCTAAACTGCAATGTACATGACATTGCAAATTAATTAAAAAAAATAATAAAAAATGAAATTTTGCTGTATAATTTCTAATTAAAAAATTAAAAAATATGAAATATGTTTTGTTCACATAGATAATATATATGTATTATGACAGACAGTTTTGTCTATCTTTTTACTGTTCTATTACTGAAAACTGTTACTAGTTCTACTACCACACAGTTTATTGTACTGTATTTAGACGACAGTATTATAAGAAAGTGAAAATTATGAATGCAAAAAAAAAATGGATTTCATTGTTTTTAATTTGATATGTAATTGCAACAAAACATCATATGTCGTGCGTATATACATAATTTAATTCCAACAATTCTATGACCATTTGGCTGTAGTACATTTTTATATTTCCGCATACATAAAAAATTAAGTAGTTCCATTGTCACAACAGGTTAAGTGTGCTGCAATCTTAAAATTAACATGGTTTTCCAATTTTCAATTTCTATTTTTCTAAAACTAATTGCTATTTTCTTCGAGAATTAATTGAAGAAAAATCAATCTCCAGGTACTAATAAGAAGTTGGAAGACGAATTGAAACAGGATAATGAAGTATTATCCTGTTGTGCATTAGCAAGCACCTCACTATATTAAATATATAGACACTTAATATAACCTACCCAATAAAAGTTAGAGAATTAGTAAGGGAAAACGACGGGCACATAATCGAACAAGTCTATTGGAGAACAAAACTGTTGTTAACAATTTATGTAACAGTCTAAAATTCCTTCTGAAAGAAATTAAAAATTAATCAATCAACTGATATCTATGAAGTCTATGTAATGAAAATATTTTTGATTTCTATTCACTGTAGATATAGAAGTCGTTTGCAAATCATCTCGAAGAAACCTTCCAACCACTACTAAGACAAACTGTCAATGAAAATCTAATATCAATTCAATATCTTCAATATTAAAAGAAGACTTGAAAGGTAACCTGAATGTTTAAAAAAAACCCAGGGCTAACACCAAATTATTAAAAGTCTATATCTAATAAAGATTTTCGTAATGTTTTTTACAGTTTCAATGCGTCATTTCGGTTGAAATATGCCCCACCAATGAAAGGAAGTAAAACTTGATAAACTTTCTACTAAAGACTTAAACCATCGATTGAGGACATAAATCTAATTCGTCTACATCAATTTGGGAAACTTACTCCATTCATCACTTCAAAAAAAGTTTTACGTGATCTGTAAAAAAAAATTACTGGCCAAACTTGATACTTTACTGAGATTTTTTAATAGATCTTTCAGACCTTATTCATACAATTCGTGATCGTTACCGGTGGGGATCGTATTCAAGCCCGCGGTGCGTCTAAGCCAAAATCTTAACCGACACTATACAACGTGATCTTTATACTTAGGATTTATTTTATGTTGTTAAAAGCAAAAAAATATTAAAATAGGTCACCAACATCGAATCTATCTAGACGACTATCTTAAAAGGGAGCAAGAAGCGATGACGAAAAAATGCGTGCACTTTAACCCTTATTAGTTTTTTTTAACAAATTGAAATCGGCAATTCTTTTATTGTTTGAGATTAAATAAATCATTTGGGTTCATCATTTCCACTCAAGTTTGTTTTTTCCAGTGTTAATAACTTTTTCATTTTTATTTAAATACAAAGTAATTGCAACGTAATTGCACATCAATACATGACCACTAACCTGCCATTAGTCAATACATACAGTTTCCTCCTTCTCTTTCTCCGTGCACAGCTCGTAAATTATATGTAAATTACGAATTCATAATTTTGTGCATTAAATTGGATTTTAAATCAGAATAATAATTTTAATAAATTATTAGTTGGTAAGGGTTAATGACAAAATTTTTTTTTACATAATTTGTACAGTAGCGTAAGAATACATAATAGTGGGCTGGTCACAACTGTGAAAATAGTGTGGCGGTAAAAGACACATCTTACGACATATCTTAAGGAAGGTAGCAATATTGAAAATGACCACCAACTATGGGTAGTTTTAAACTGTGCAAGATATGTTTTTATTCCGTAATAATAGTGGACTATATTAAAATGAGGGCTCAAAAAGCAAATGTCCAATAATCGTTGTATAATAATCAGTAAAAGTATCAGTTTTGCTAAGCATCTGCTGTGCAACAGGATGTCCCACTAGGCTGTATGACACTCCTTAAGGAGAAGTTTTATTTGATGAAAGTTCATCAGTATAGAGATTACGATAAAACCGATGTTAATCCTAGTAAGGATTATACAACAAAAACCAACCTTTAAAAATATGTTATTCTATAATAAATACATTGTGCGACATCGAGAGCGACTACTAGTACAAAATTGTCCAACAATTGTAATTTTAATAATTAAGACAAGTTCCTAACTAAATAGTAATCCTGTTGGGATTACATTTTGTTAACATCCATGTTATGAATTCTTACTCATTTTTGGATGAAAAGGCGTAAAACATCACCTATTTAACGTAGATTATAGAATAGTAAAAACATTTTCACTTCCGTCTGAAGCTTACCTATATCGAGTTATTCTATAAAATTGTAAACTTCGTCAGATAGTAAGTATTTATTTACCGAGCAATTGGCGCAGTGCAAAGGGGATTTTAAATCACCTTGATTACGATCGGTGATGACAATTAACATAACTATGACCCCCTGTTGGAGCGCAGAATCCATGGGCCAAACCATCGTCCATGCCAGTACAGGCTGGCTGGAGCATTGCAATGTACAGATGAATATTTAAAAGCGAACCTGTGTTTCGCCAATTATTTATCATAACCTAAAATTATAAAAATTCACCGCTATAAAAATGTCCCATAATTTACTTGATATATACGCTTGCTACTCCGATTTTGTTAAATAAATTATGCTCTACCCTTGATGAGTGTAAGATGATCCAAACCAGGTTTTACTTTTATCATTAGTGACTCGGCCAGCACTGTTAGTATAAATTATGGAAAGTGATTATATAATGTTTGATACATAGTACTATACTAATGCTGCTACATTTGCCTTATTGAAATTTAGAAGAAACCCGTTGTAAATTAAAAGTAATTACTGCGGGAAGTAATATAAAAAATATGGCCAAACTACTACAATGTGGACTAAGATGATCAGTTTCCTGCCAAATACAAAACTTGTATTAAAATTATTATAAAATTGTATGTCATATAAAAGCTTACGCTGTGAAACTACTTTTCAAGTTTTTACCATTTGCTTATCAACTACATAGTCTTTTACATAGAGACGCATATACTGGCAGAAACGTTTCGCAATAATCTTTTCGACTAAAGATAAAATTAATGAATGAAATCGCAATTGCTTTCATCTTTATCTTAAAAATAATTTTAAGATCGTGCGTTTAAAGAAATTTTATAGTTATAGGCCTCATTTAGCTGTCATCGTTGTACTTTACAGTCATACATAAAGATTTTAAAAAACTTATGTATGTTGAATTTTTTTATGAAGATTCAATGAACTGTCGTACAAAAAAAAGCAAATCAAAGTTACGCAACTGTCGTACTGTGCACATGCCAATATTTTTGTGTGCCATAAACATAAATGATCTTTAAGAATAAAAAAAATTTTTTAAATATTTCCTACGGTACAATAACCTAACCTATATAATTTGTAATAATATATGTTCAGTAAAAATGTGTTTATCCGCTGTCGTAATCACAATGATAACAAACTAAGATGCTAATGAACAAAAACAAACAAATAAAGACATTCACTACAAAATAATAAGAACTTAACTTACGGTAATAACAATATGGTCATGCTGTACCCAAACCAACAAAATAAAAAATTCTTTCTATTTCTTAGAGACTCGGTTTAGTTAAATTTTGTACGTCGAGATTGTTGAGTTGACAAAAAAAAAATGTTTTGTCGAATGCAGAATATCCTTTTGATAATCCTATTGACATTTATTTGTGTAGTTCATAGTGAAAATAACACCATGGCGACACGTCATCGTGAAAAACGATGGTTATCATGGCCGATAAATGGCGGATCTTGTAAAGTGGTTTTTAGCGTTCTGGTTCCGGTAAAATTGGGAAAATATCAAAGTTTTGGTTGGGCCATAAATATTCAGGCACAGTATGTAATACCAGCCCAAATCATTTATTGGGTAAATAAATTTACTCAACGAAGTACTCGAGAAATTAAAATGATGAAAAATACAAATATTCCACCACCGCGATTGGTGAAAAAATCGACACAGTATGACAACGATGTAGACGGAGATGATTCGAGAAAAATGATGTACCTGACAATCGAAAGTTTAATATTTAAACATCGAAAAAATGGAGCTGCATGCTTGCTACGTACAATATGTGGTCTAGCGAGAACACCATTGCCTCAAGAAAATGGACTACTGGGAGAGGTGATCAACCTAATATTCACGTAAGATAATATTTTATAACCCTGAAGGATTCATATTTAATATGTTTATTTTTTTAATTATAGGCCTAGTAAAGGGGAAAATATAGACCAAAAATATCATGATGCATATGAAGCAGGAAAATGGGGAACTAATTGTTTGATTTTATATCCGGATTGCCCTTTAGGCGATGGAATATTTGATAAGATTTTATTTTAGAAATAAATTACAGAATAGTAATAAAATTAACCATAGTTTTTACTTGAAGAGTTTTTACACAATAAACTTTAAGTTTTGCTCTTTACACTTTAGACTTTGAACTTTAGACTTTAGACTTTAGACTTTAGACTTTAGACTTTAGACTTTAGACTTTAGACTTTAGACTTTAGACTTTAGACTTTAGACTTTAGACTTTAGACTTTAGACTTTAGACTTTAGACTTTAGACTTTAGACTTTAGACTTTAGACTTTAGACTTTAGACTTTAGACTTTAGACTTTAGACTTTAGACTTTAGACTTTAGACTTTAGACTTTAGACTTTAGACTTTAGACTTTAGACTTTAGACTTTAGACTTTAGACTTTAGACTTTAGACTTTAGACTTTAGACTTTAGACTTTAGACTTTAGACTTTAGACTTTAGACTTTAGACTTTAGACTTTAGACTTTAGACTATAGACTTTAGACTTTAGACTTTAGACTTTAGACTTTAGACTTTAGACTTTAGACTTTAGACTTTAGACTTTAGACTTTAGACTTTAGACTTTAGACTTTAGACTTTAGACTTTAGACTTTAGACTTTAGACTTTAGACTTTAGACTTTAGACTTTAGACTTTAGACTTTAGACTTTAGACTTTAGACTTTAGACTTTAGACTTTAGACTTTAGACTTTAGACTTTAGACTTTAGACTTTAGACTTTAGACTTTAGACTTTAGACTTTAGACTTTAGACTTTAGACTTTAGACTTTAGACTTTAGACTTTAGACTTTAGACTTTAGACTTTAGACTTTAGACTTTAGACTTTAGACTTTAGACTTTAGACTTTAGACTTTAGACTTTAGACTTTAGACTTTAGACTTTAGACTTTAGACTTTAGACTTTAGACTTTAGACTTTAGACTTTAGACTTTAGACTTTAGACTTTAGACTTTAGACTTTAGACTTTAGACTTTAGACTTTAGACTTTAGACTTTAGACTTTAGACTTTAGACTTTAGACTTTAGACTTTAGACTTTAGACTTTAGACTTTAGACTTTAGACTTTAGACTTTAGACTTTAGACTTTAGACTTTAGACTTTAGACTTTAGACTTTAGACTTTAGACTTTAGACTTTAGACTTTAGACTTTAGACTTTAGACTTTAGACTTTAGACTTTAGACTTTAGACTTTAGACTTTAGACTTTAGACTTTAGACTTTAGACTTTAGACTTTAGACTTTAGACTTTAGACTTTAGACTTTAGACTTTAGACTTTAGACTTTAGACTTTAGACTTTAGACTTTAGACTTTAGACTTTAGACTTTAGACTTTAGACTTTAGACTTTAGACTTTAGACTTTAGACTTTAGACTTTAGACTTTAGACTTTAGACTTTAGACTTTAGACTTTAGACTTTAGACTTTAGACTTTAGACTTTAGACTTTAGACTTTAGACTTTAGACTTTAGACTTTAGACTTTAGACTTTAGACTTTAGACTTTAGACTTTAGACTTTAGACTTTAGACTTTAGACTTTAGACTTTAGACTTTAGACTTTAGACTTTAGACTTTAGACTTTAGACTTTAGACTTTAGACTTTAGACTTTAGACTATAGACTTTAGACTTTAGACTTTAGACTTTAGACTTTAGACTTTAGACTTTAGACTTTAGACTTTAGACTTTAGACTTTAGACTTTAGACTTTAGACTTTAGACTTTAGACTTTAGACTTTAGACTTTAGACTTTAGACTTTAGACTTTAGACTTTAGACTTTAGACTTTAGACTTTAGTCTTTTAAAGTGTAAAGTGTAAAGTGTAAAGTGTAAAGTGTAAAGTGTAAAGTGTAAAGTGTAAAGTGTAAAGTGTAAAGTGTAAAGTGTAAAGTGTAAAGTGTAAAGTGTAAAGTGTAAAGTGTAAAGTGTAAAGTGTAAAGTGTAAAGTGTAAAGTGTAAAGTGTAAAGTGTAAAGTGTAAAGTGTAAAGTGTAAAGTGTAAAGTGTAAAGTGTAAAGTGTAAAGTGTAAAGTGTAAAGTGTAAAGTGTAAAGTGTAAAGTGTAAAGTGTAAAGTGTAAAGTGTAAAGTGTAAAGTGTAAAGTGTAAAGTGTAAAGTGTAAAGTGTAAAGTGTAAAGTGTAAAGTGTAAAGTGTAAAGTGTAAAGTGTAAAGTGTAAAGTGTAAAGTGTAAAGTGTAAAGTGTAAAGTGTAAAGTGTAAAGTGTAAAGTGTAAAGTGTAAAGTGTAAAGTGTAAAGTGTAAAGTGTAAAGTGTAAAGTGTAAAGTGTAAAGTGTAAAGTGTAAAGTGTAAAGTGTAAAGTGTAAAGTGTAAAGTGTAAAGTGTAAAGTGTAAAGTGTAAAGTGTAAAGTGTAAAGTGTAAAGTGTAAAGTGTAAAGTGTAAAGTGTAAAGTGTAAAGTGTAAAGTGTAAAGTGTAAAGTGTAAAGTGTAAAGTGTAAAGTGTAAAGTGTAAAGTGTAAAGTGTAAAGTGTAAAGTGTAAAGTGTAAAGTGTAAAGTGTAAAGTGTAAAGTGTAAAGTGTAAAGTGTAAAGTGTAAAGTGTAAAGTGTAAAGTGTAAAGTGTAAAGTGTAAAGTGTAAAGTGTAAAGTGTAAAGTGTAAAGTGTAAAGTGTAAAGTGTAAAGTGTAAAGTGTAAAGTGTAAAGTGTAAAGTGTAAAGTGTAAAGTGTAAAGTGTAAAGTGTAAAGTGTAAAGTGTAAAGTGTAAAGTGTAAAGTGTAAAGTGTAAAGTGTAAAGTGTAAAGTGTAAAGTGTAAAGTGTAAAGTGTAAAGTGTAAAGTGTAAAGTGTAAAGTGTAAAGTGTAAAGTGTAAAGTGTAAAGTGTAAAGTGTAAAGTGTAAAGTGTAAAGTGTAAAGTGTAAAGTGTAAAGTGTAAAGTGTAAATTGTAAAGTGTAAAGTGTAAAGTGTAAAGTGTAAAGTGTAAAGTGTAAAGTGTAAAGTATAAAGTGTAAAGTGTAGAGTGTGAAATGTAAAGTGTAATGTGTAATGCGTAATGTGTAATATATAATGTGTAAAGTGTGAATTGTAAAAAGTCTAGTGTAAAGTGTAAGAGGAAAATTTGACATTTCTTTATATCTTTATAGTTTAATTGTTTGTTAGTAAAGCAGACCATCATCAAAACAAATTCGAGTGTAAATTCCCGGCAGTTACCAAAAGTAGGGCACTAAATTAGAACGGAAAATAATTTAATCATTGACCACTTAGATAGCGGCTAAACAACTTTTATATCCCCTCTCCATCAATTAGAACAATCCTCAACATAGATTTATTTCCATTGCATTCAATATTTACCCAAATAATTTACACCTATAGCAATTTTAAAGACGACATGAAGAATTATTTTGGTGGCTGTTACCATTTCAATAACATTTCGGTTAGTCTTTAGTCTTATTTATATCGATCGCATTTTAAAATGTACCACAAATTTACAATTTTAATAATCGTTTTAGTTTTAGTTTCAATTAAATTATGTACTGGTGATAGTGATAGTGATTGTGGTAATAATGTAACTCAAACGTCAAGTTTCACCGAATGCTTAGACTGTAATATCGATGAGCCTAATGAACAACAACCAAAAATATTAAAAAGGCGACGAAGACATCTTGGATTTAAATTGGGGTCACGTATATTTGTGAGTCTTTAGATTGTCTTAAGTTAATGGATACCAAAATGCTAAAATTTTAATTTTTATAGTTTCGTTTAAATATAAAAGATAATGTTATCAGAATCAATCAGTTGTGGGCTCATGCTTTTGGATTTCGTGCTAACTATGATATATTGTATCCAGTGCCACAGCATGCTCTTAAAAAACGTGATGTCCATGAAACGTTGGAGGAATTAATCAATCAGTACGCACCACTGAATTATTGCCATTCGATAATTACTATATAATATTAACTTTTTTAATTATTTAAGGCATGGATTTGATGGACGAGCCTGTATATTGCGAGCAGTGTGCGAAGCGTCAAAAACAGTGACGCCACAATCGGGAATTTTTTTTAAACTATTCAAAATGATATTTAGGTGAGATTGGCACGTTACAAAATAATCGGGTTCATAAACTAATTTGATTTTTATTTCATAAACATAACACTCTACACCAATCACTTGTATGTAAACCATATATTTAACACACGCGATCTATTTGTCTACAGCAATTCCGATAGTTTAAAACAAAATGCTAATGATTTAAATTCCGTAAATGAAAATAGGCTGCCGGAGGGTGTGGATAAATCAAAACCATATTTAACATCGGACAATTGTGATGAGTTACATTCACATTGTCCGTTGTCATTGTTGGAGTTGTCAACTTATACTGATGATGTTTAAGATAATTTTGTAATAACTTCTTAAATAAAAATTTAATTTAATTCATTGAAATACAAAGCTTTAAAAACCATTACTTTTAATTTCTGAACTCTTAAACCGTTAAAAAAATTCAATTTAATATTTTGGGTTAGCGACTTTTAACAAAAAAAGTTTACAGTTTAGTAAGTTTTTAATTAAATTAAAGCCAGGTGTCAAGTGAGAGAAATTTATTCTGTTGATTATGTTTGTTTGTTTTCTCAATTGAATGATTCAACCAGTCGATTAACACATAACCGTGATCAAACAATTAACAAGCATATCACGACCTGTATTATCGAAATATGTTAGTTAACATTCAACAGTTCTAATAATGATTTGATAGATAAATAAGACCTAGAACATAATCCAGATCGTCTTGATATATTTCTTCGTAACACCAAAGTGATAATTAAGTCCCGTTATATTGCAAGACAGAAATAAAACGGCAACACAAATTTATTATGAAACTTATTTTTAATATTCGAATATAATAAATAATTGTTTGCTTAAATTTAAATTCCTGATCAGTGGCAAGAGTGCCACTAGGTTTGGGAATTTCCCATAATTTTTTTTTATACCACCACCCTAAATAACCTAAAGTTTTAGTTAGAATGAAAATTCGGATGACCAAATACTATCTTCACATTTTGGAAATAATTTAGCGCAATTTTTGTCTGGTTCATTCTGGTGTGCCACATCATAATGATGGATATCCTCTTCTCGTTTGCCGTGCGTTGATTTGTGTAACGTGAATATTACTCGCATTATTTCTGCTACAAATGAACCCTTACCCTTTTCGTGATGTTGCTGTCCAGTCTCACATAGTGCTTTTAGGACACATTGCTTACCGTCTCGCTTATGTCTAAAATAAAATTTATTTTTTTAGATCTACTGAGAATTTTGGTTTTTACGTTACACGGTACTTACGATACTAAAAATCGTTCAATTTTTTTGTACAATTCTTTTCGTGTCGTTCGATGATGTTCGATAAATATTTTTTCTTCCTCTTCACGGATTTCATCCTCTAAACTACGCCGTTTTCGTTTCCCAAATACAGGATACATTGGTTTACGAACGGCGCCACTATTGAGCGGACGTCCATTTAGCTTTTGTGCAAAATTACTAACAACATTAACTATGTTCTGACGATTTTCAGGCGAAAACAAATTATTTAGACTGTACTTGTTCTGGTTGGGCCCGTAGTAGTTACTATTCGCATTACTGTTTGAATAGTATTTTATCGGTGATGTTGCAGGCCTCTTATTATTATACCCTTTAAAATAGTAATCGTATTTGTTGGAGATCGGCAATTGTTTTGTTGGTTGATACCATGGTTTTAAACCACCATCGACATATTTTAATAAATTCGTAAATTTATCAATCCGTGATTTATCATCTTTCATCGGTGCCATTGCATCATCATGATCATGATCCATTGGTATTACATCATGATCAGGTGGTAAATCGTGATCGTGATCGTGGTCCATTGGTAGTGCTGCTGCCATCATTGGTACTTCAGTTGCGGGTTTTTCTTCTTCTGGCTTAGCGTCATCTAATTCTTCACCCGGATGTTTAAGTCGATAACGTAGTTTTTGAGTAATTTTGTACAGAGGTTCACTCGGCAATTCCCAAGCTAGCGCAACGGTTACACCCACGGTAAATACTAATTCAATGCCAACGATTGGAATTGTTTGATCGTAAACTAGAATTTTAAAGTTTTTGTTATATCTGGGCACCAAAATGAATTTAATTAATACTCAACGTACTTAATTGCAACGAGCTGCCTTCTGGGAATGTTAAATATCTTCGTTTTCGCGATAAAATTTTTGTATCACTGCCATTTTTTACGTTTTGTGTTGCCAGCACATTAATTACATTTATTAAAACTAAAAACTTAATTAAATCCATTATTATTTAAATCAATTAGCTTAAACTCGGCTTAAATAATTAAATTAATATTGAAGCACCAACTATGTAGATTAATAGTTTTCACTTTCTTCAAACATTTGTTACACAGATTCGATACACATTTTAATTTTTCTTATCTAACGATGCAAATATTTAATTTATTAACTACTCAAGATTTATATTTTCAATTAAACATTTACGTCTTGCGTCGTCTAAATATTACCTCTTCAATAAAATGTTAAAGAAAAATGTTTGGTTTCATTCTTGTAAGCGATCTATTCTTAAAGCTACACACATTCAAACATTTTTTTTTAAAGATAAGTGTTAATTTTTAGTTGTGGTCTACTTCCTACAACAAACACCACAAAAGATGATAATCATTAACTGACTTACTGCGAGACGAAAACAAAATTACACTTTGTGACTATTAAATTGTTTGCGTAAAAATCAATACCTAACGCAGCATTTAATGTCCAGCGCGAAACCTAAAAATAAAATAAAAATAAAATAAATTAAATAAAAAATACAGTAAGTCCTCGACATACGTGATTAATTCGTTCCAAAGGTTTTCGCGCAAGTCGAAAAATCGCGTAAGTCAAACAAACCTTAAATTCGTGAAATTTTTGTTCACTCATTTCATCAACAAAAAAATAAAAATAAATCACGTAAGTATGAATTCACGTAAGTCGATGACTTACTGTAAATAAATTAAATAAATGTATTACCTAGAACTTAAATTGATATCGTATGATACGTATAAAATTTAAACGATTAAAATTTTGATGCATAATCCGAGATATGTGATATTCTTGCCGGCATTTTCATCCGATGCCACGTAGTACCATATTTTGGGCAAAACTGGTACCGATGTGGCGATCGGGATGTAATATTATCGGCATAACATTTAGAGTACAATTTTGTAGTGCGGAACTCATCTATTTCCAATATTTGCCGCAATTTTAGTATTGCCAATTACTACTATTGCTTTATTTTTAACTATGGCTACTACTTGTGTGGTTAATTTATTGACTGCCTTTTTACCACATATATGTTTTTGTAATTTTAATCGTGCAATTTCGTTTGTTAAATTGTTCGACATTGGCGAAATTATTACAGAATTTATAATGGGTGTCCATTTTTTAAATTTTTGATGTCTTTTTGGAGCACCTGTTAAATGACGGTATATTGCGACTATTTATTTTTATTGGTTCATCGTTCCTCACTTCACTAAATATTAGTTTCAGTCCCAGATCTAGGTCACGAGACGACGTACTTACTTATTTTTACGTCGAACTTAAGGACAGCCAAATAATTTAATTTGCTGTCTATGAATTGAATATGGCCAGAGCTCGTTCCAATTAGTTTATTGACCGATTGTAAAATCCATCTGGAGTGTATATAATTTTTCGTGTATTACTTAGAAGTGACTTTCTGTATAATATGATACTAAAAATGGGTAATGTTTCGTAAATTTATGCTCTAGCCGCTCGTGCCCAACTTTGTGATATTTCTGGAATTTGTCGTTTCTTGAAACTAGTACAATTGGACTATCTTCACACTCTCGATCATTGGCTTCAGTCATACAAGCAAGACGTTCCCAAATAGCTCCTTCGTTATTGGTACATAGAAATGATATTTTTACGTGGTAAAAAATGTTTACTCTGTTTAGAGACCTAAACTGTTTCTTCAAACTTCCACAATTTTGCAATATATTTGATTGTAAAGGCGGCATTAGTTAGTCCTCTATTTCTTAATTAAAATAGTCCCATCGAAGTAATCCCATAATCAAAATATATTGAAACATTAGGGTAATTCCATTGTTCTCTAGTTGACTATAAAATGTATGGCACACCACCGGAACTGGCACTTATCGATTCCCATCTTTTCAAGTTACTATCAAGTTGTATTTTACTACTTTTTCGGTAATATTTGCCGCATCCGATGGATTATAGAATTTGATCCACAAAAGTGCTAAATTTAATGGTGTAAAATAATTTCATCAATTAATTAAATCTCAGTCTAACCAGGCCCTTATATTATCATGCCCATATAGTACATGATTTAATGCTTTTTCCTCATATTCGGCCGTCTTTCAAGCAAACTTTCCCAAAACATCCATTGCTAGTAGTTTTTTACCATTACGAGTTTTGAGATCGTTAAAAAAGGTTGACATTTGTGCACACCATTATTCCTAAGGGTAAGTTTAAGCCATGCACTAAACAATGGGACTCTTAATGTAGTAGTTCGTGCCATATTATCTACTTTTAAAAAAAACGTCCTAGACTTATTTAAAATAATTTCGTTGCTGATCTGATTTTGATAATGACCTGGAAAAGTCCTGATATTTTTAGATCGGGTTAATTTTATATTTGACACACATGGCGCACAACTTAAAGTTAACTGGTTGTTGGTATAATTATACATTCATAAAATATGACGTTTAAAACGTCAATAATTGACACGAAATTACCAGAAATGTCAACATTAAAAAACTATTAAAAGCCAAACGAACTTACGACAGACTACCAATTGGTCTCCAGCCAATTTTGAAATTTAAGGAAGACAAACTACTATCATTAAATTAAATAAATAGTTAACAATTAATTTTAATATTTTTCATTACATAATTTATGTTTTGTATGCGCATTTAGCATAAAACACATTCTAATTTAGCATTTCCACGAACAATTTAATTATATCGCGCGTACTATAGAGTAGTGATATACAAAGGGGGTATGATATACAAAATATTTTAAGTAAACAATCAGATAGTGAGAAGATGATGTATATTTGTGAGTCACCCGGTAAAATAAATAAAATATTTTGTAATAAGTATCTTTTGATTAATAAATTTATTGCTTAAGATAGAATAGAGCGCGATTTGTTCGATTTAATTTTAATTGGCTTTATACATGTTCATATCATTAGGACTGGACTTTTTGCAAATAATTTTGATCGTTTGAAAATAATTTGGCGTCGTCGTGGACTAAAGGGTTATCCGAAAACTATTAACATAATGTTTACCATTTATTAGACATTTTTTGGTTTGTGTCTTTGCTTAAAATTACATCTACATAGTCAATATTATAAAAAAAAACGTTTAAAAGTGTCAGCCATGCGCCTCCTATCAAAACTTGCCAATGCATGTAAATCGTTTTTGAAATGGTCGTTCTTGAATCCGTAAAATAAATTCAGGGTTTCGTTCTTGCCCACAATCGGTATATTTTGTTTGGTGAGTTCCTCCAAAATTAACTTTAACGCGATATCTGCACTTAGTAAGTTGCAATATAGGAGTAAGAAGTATCTTGGACATTGTAAATCTTACAGCTTAATTGACTTATAATCATTTTCTTGATTTATAGCAGATTAGGCTATTCCTTCTGGTCCTGCAATAAATTTAGGTAAGTTAGTTTAAATATTCCGCTGAATTTTAGATGGTTAAATTGGACCGTTTTCAATCGTTCATGTTTATGTACAAGTTCAATATTGTTCATCGCGTAAAGCCCGTTTTAATTTTTGAGAAACCTTATGTTTTAATGATTGTTTTTTTAGCTTGACTATATCACTTTCCGCCAATATTTTTTAGCCAAACTATATCACTTTCCGTCCTTTTTGTACGGAGGAGGTATCTCCTATTTTTTCGTTTGTTTGCGTTCACTATGTTGTCTTGTGCTGCATTAAAGTTTGTCATAGACATTTTGATTTATTCCAGCTTTCTTCTGCTTAATTTTAGATTGTGGTATTTTTTTTTTGTTTCACTTCAGTTGTTTAGTTTCAGAGTTTTGCTGTTCCAGTTGTTGCTTGACTTCAGCTACTTGATGATCAAATTTAGAGGTTTTCTAGTTAAATTTTTGAGTTTTGTGTGTGTTCAGTTTTGATGGAAACTGAACATGGAAGTACGCTTTTAAATGCGGGCTAGTTTCTTTATTAAAACCACGTTTCCTTTTGACTAGATTTTTGAAAGTTTGCATTTCCTTTTAATTTTATTGCAAAATTCAACTTGTCACACTAATCTACGAAAAACATTATGGTTGTTAGTTAGAAATTGATACCATAAATCAAAAATTTCCATAATCGAGAAAATACATGGTAGAAAATTTATTCAACTGCTGCTTCTCCGAGTTGAAGCTGGCAATACTTTTCGTTTCTCAGTTTACGGTTGGATAGGATGTTTTTACGTACTGTTTGTTGGTTAAATATGGAATGCGGTATAACAGAATTGCTACGTTAATTAACTATTTCCAGAAGATGGCAATTTGGCAACATAATTTTTCTGCCAGTAGTGCAAAGTTCTAGATTATAAGATGGTTTACCAGATTTCAAAACCCAACCCAATCCTTCCTAGTTTATGTAAAACGATGTTTGGTAGGTCCGGTATTTTCCAAGAGATGTTTCCAAATACCAAAACTTTATATGGTCATCAATTTAACTACATACAAGTATAGTAAAACTAAATTCCATAACTATTAATTACGTTGAATTTTTTATTTTTATTTTTTATTATTATAATCTAAGTCGTTGTAATCCATCTTGAGCTACTTATTAATTTAATTCTTAATAATAACAAAACAAAAAACGTTTGTGGTACAGTTTTTGTAATAAATATTATTTTTGACCCTGTATATAGTGAAAGGAATTTTAAAGTAAACATATTAAAAATAAAAAAATAAAAATTAATTTGCATAATTTAGTTTTATAATTTTTTAAGATGTCTTAGTCTTAACTTATGTCTAAAATTTCAATCAATCAAGCCACACGTACAAAAGATGGAAACACTAACCAATCTGGTATATTGTATTTCCACGTGGATTTTATAATATATCCGGATATAATGCCCAATTGGTACATAATGGTAAAAAGGATACACGATGTTGTGCATAGGATGAAACTCAATTCTTTAAATTTCTTATTTTGCTTTTCACATCTATGAATTGTGTAAATAACATTTTCTCACCAACGTCATTAAAATGTAATTAAAAAATAATAATTTACGTAATAAAAATAATAATTTATTATATTAATAAAATAATTAAAGCATGAATACAATTTTAAACAGCATAAATTGAAAATTTATGATTCATTATTTTTTTGTTTAACGACCAGTGAGATTTTTTTTTTTTTTATGTGTTGGTAATAACCTTGGTAAATGGAAAACTAGTAACTGGCTCATTGTAAATTTTGACATTTTAATGTATTTAATCAATAGTAAAATGACAGTAATATAGTAACAATGTTATGTTTAAAGGACACACTAGACATCGGAAGTTCTTGCAATTAGCATAACATCAGGAATTTATGCTAATTCCTGGTGTCATTCACCAACTAAACAAATAACAATTTCGCTTGCGGTTATATTTCGTGTGCTGTGCAATTTAAAAGCGACCTTTTAAGTTTTGGATGTGTATTGAAATTAGTATAGTGTAGTTGCTAATACCGTATGGGCAACAATGGCCAGTAAAAACATATTTTATTATCATTTTGCTGATTGCAAGCTTCGTCTACAATTCCGTGTCAACGAGCTTATAATTATTCCTATACACCGTGATCACTTTCATCACGATTTAATCTAACAAACTAATAACGATATTGTTATGGTATATCGTAATATCGTGATGGGTAAAGTGCAGGTAAAAAAAAAAATTCGATTCGTTAATTAAGACAGTGAAACAGTTGCCCGATGTGTTGCATTGGTAAAAATCGTTTGGAATTTGTGTTGTGCAATTTTCGTTAATTGTTTTGTATATCAAATTAGTAGCAATTTGTAAACAGTTATAATCAGCTATTGAAACCTTTTATCGAACTATTTCAAATATTGACATTGCGGTTATAACAAAGTAAAATGTCCTTTTTTATGACATTTTGATGTCCACGACTGGAAAGCCGGGTGTTTAATATCCATATGTATTATATAAAATCTCATGTACTGGTTCTTGCATATCTTTCTTAACCGTTACATAGATTCTATTTTCTGCAACGTAATCAATGTTAATAAGCACTTTGCTTATTTAAATTTCTAAAAAAAAATTTCGTAGTCTCGTCCAACGTTCAATTACATATTACTATACAGAACCTTGAGCTAATTATAGCGGTTCGAAAATTGTTATGATTTTGTATTTGTTTTTTGATTGATTTATCAATTATTTACTAGTAGTTTTTAATTAAGATCTAGATACAGTCATACTGTTTCGTAATCGAACTGTACAAATATCTGTGATGAACCTTAATACTGTTCGTTGTCCATGAGCACTTTTTCGTAACAACATTATTGATCTGTATATAGTTTTAGCTATAAGATTTATGATTTGACATCCCAACCAAATATCACAACGGTGGATAATTCCATAATCTAATAATGATATCACCTAACATAATCTTCCATTAAATTGTCACACATTTTTTTTTTTTTAATTTTACAACTTAACATTTTTATTGGTTATGTAGACGTACATTCGTGACAGGAATTCTGACATCATCGTAATCAATTAATTTATAA
The DNA here is from genome assembly GCA_963556175.1 of Tipula confusa. Taxonomy (NCBI): domain Eukaryota; kingdom Metazoa; phylum Arthropoda; class Insecta; order Diptera; family Tipulidae; genus Tipula; species Tipula confusa. The sequence goes on from OY744475.1 coordinate 234,350,542, forward strand.
CTATGCACTTTCAATTTTGTTGAGCACACGAGTGCACGATTTTTACGAAAGATGATTTCAATAGTGTAACTGTTAGCTAATTTTATAGAGCAAATTGTTTGTTTTTTTATTTATTAATTTGTGCTAACTGTTTGAGGTAGTAGTATGCACTTAATTGTTTCTTGGAGTTATTGTTCTAATTTACAACTGATTTATCTTACTCTGTTTGGGGCTACTTTATTTATGTCTACCTTAGATTAACCTAGTTGTTTTGCTTCTGCTAACCTAGTTATTTTCCAAGTCATTTTCCAGCTTTCCTTTTTCTTCGTGGGTTCCTGGCAAATGATATTCTTGTAACATCAATTGATGATTTCCTCAGTGTGGTTTTTCAGTAATTTCCATGTGTCATACGTATTTATCGTGTCAATAAATGCGCGTTCGAAATCGACGAAGACCACAGGTATAGCGGGTAATTCTATTCATTAGATTGTTCATTGATAAATTATTTATTGAGTTGATGTGATCAGTGCAATTTGTCTTGCAGGTACGATTCTGTCATTGAGTACGTTTATTACTATAAGACGGAGGGCGATACCTCATCACTTCTTACGCTCTCTTAGGTCACCTTGCTGGCTTTTTTGTGGTATCGTCTATCATCTATTGTCTGTAAATATTTTAACGGTTATGTAGCCTATTAGTTATTGTTATTTAGCTTTTCTACGACACATTTAAGTTCTCGCTATGTTGGTGGCTAGATGTTACCGTAGGATTTATTTCCTCGATTGAAATTTGATCTGAACTAAATTTTTTTAAAGGGTACATATCTGGTAAAAACACACTTAAGCTCGTTTCTATGATCATTTCTTTCATCAATGAATTACCGAGAGATTTTCCTTAACTTAACAAAAAAGGTAACACGGGTTCATAAGAACCGGTTTCGTATAAAAAAACTAAAAGTTTCCATTGCTTATTTTCCTAAAAATATACTTGTGTGTTGTACGTTTAAAAAATTAACGGTACTCTTGCCAAGAATTGTAACTGCCAGATCCTTGCCAAAAAGCAACTCTTTAAGTTTTCTTGGTGTTTCAGTTAAAGGAGTAAATATTTCTGGGCATAAACCCAACGGTCTGTTAGTTAAATTTTAGTCAATATTTGGTTAAATTTTCCAAAATTTACTGTCATTTATTGTGAACTTTCGATTGAAAGTACACATTATTATATAAAGCGGTGTACATACAAGTTTTATTCTATAAACTTAACAGTTAAAAGTGACCAAAAATATCTGGTTATCAATTGGCACTAATAACGAAACTATAGAGTTCTATTATACAAATAATTTGAATAAGGATTTGTATTTTACCGTTTATGACGATCGCGTGTTTGAGTTAAGTTCCTTGAACTAAATTATCCTTTTATTTTTAAATTCCCTGTATATAAGTTTCGATCATTTGATGCCACCCTATCACATATAAATGTTCTATGATTAATGATTCAAAAGAGGCAGCAATGATTCAATTTTATTTTGCTAATAATTTTAACCATATTACACCGTCAGATTACTTTCGATAATTTCAAATTATTACCCATGGCAATGAACTTGCCATATGGTTCATCATTAAATTTGGTTGTAGACGATGATGATGTAATACTCCGAAACCACTTCATCTTCTCGCACACGTTACATAATCCGCGTAAACATCATAATTAAGCGCACATTTTTTTTATGGTCATGACTGATCGTGCTCTCCTTTTTATTCAATCAACACACTAACATTGACTTTCATATATGCGTCCAAATTGAATTGTCTTGCATATAATATATACTATACGACCATATATACATAACAAAGTAAGTGCAAATGATTGATGGTCTAAGAAAAGTTGCTCAACATTTTTAGTTTTTGTTGTTGTAAAGCGAATAGCGATATGTTTTGACTAATTTCACGAATTATTTTGTAAAAATTCATATTATAAAAAACACAGAACGTTGGCGATTCTATTGGGTTTTAGGTCAAACGTTGAACATGTCTTTATTGTTGTATTTCGTTTATACATGAAATAATCATTAAGTCATTATCGAACAAAATGATCTGTTCAACATAATTATAAATCATAAGTATATGAAATCGTTAATCAACCGTGAAAAGCTAAGGGTTGCCTCGTGATGCCATATGAAACTATCTATATATGTATATGTCAGGTTTAATCATAGTAATTGGATTAACTAATCCACGTTTGTATGCGTGTCGCAATATTTTCCCGATTCACAACAATAAATCACCATTACCATTTCCAATCGTATATATGATTCGATTGGGTAATTTGGACCTAATCCATCATTTCATGTGCTGTGTCAATGTCTGTGGTTCATTCGTGGAAATGTTATTACTGCATAAGTCAAAACATACAAGCGTTTTAACAGATTTCCAATTTTTCAATCTATCATTCAAAAATTGGCTTACCTTTCATTTTATTAATGCATAAATTATTGTATTACACTGATGCATATACATGTTATGATTTACGATAGGAAATCTCGAAGTGCAAAAATGTAAACCGAGTGTCAACATTGTGTCAATAAATATAGCAGAAAAATGGAAAATTTCTGTAAACCAAAATGACGTAGATTTTCAAAGCATATTACCATTTTCACGTTTTATCTATTAAATTTTATGTTAAATTTCATGATTTGTTCATGATCTAAATGAGTTAAAGATGTTAATTTGAATTTAAATTATCTTTGAAGAAACAACACCAACAACAACATCTTTTTACAGAACATGAACAAATCGTAGTTTAATTAAGAGAAGTAAAAAGATGAAAATTAAATTATATTGATGTTGTGATGGAAAGTGACATAATATGGTACATACATTTAAGATGAAACACAATCGAGTTACACATAACATGTCATAGACAGAGGCTGAACAAATCATGAATTTATTAGTTATCATACTATTTTTTATCAAAAATTCTAACCTTCAAGAGACAATATGAAAATCTATGCACTTCAACAAAACACGAATTTAAAAGACTAATAGAAAATATATAACAAGCAGCGAAACAAAGTTATCCAATTGGACATGTAAACAATGTCCGACGTAAAAATTATCTACTTGAAGCTAAGAAGCTAAATTGGACTAGCGCAAATAATAATGCGCTTAATTACCTATGTAAAAAACGGAAATCACTGAATAGTACCTTAATGGAAAGCAACAGCAGCAATCAAGAGACTAACGAATTAGGGCTGTGGCAGCTCCTATTATAGAAATGACAAAATAAACTGTGGGATCGTAGCAGTAAGCAAAAAGCTTAATAAACAAATACACCAATATCACTACTCCCAATTATAATAAAGATATTTGAAAAACTACTTCTGAAGATCATTAAACACATAATACAGGATAATGATCTTATTACAGCTTAGTATAGTTTGAATTACTCGACTCGAAAATTACTTGGGCAAGTTCACCGAATTAAAAATATTTTCAGGCATTTTTGACTAAAACAAGAAGAAGAATACTCGGTAAACTCTGAAACCTGTTTAGATTTATGGAATACAGGCTTGGGGATGGACTAATCAGACGAACGTTGAAAAATTCGGACGTTCTTTAAAGTATTTTAACTTCAGAATTTTGGAAATGCCCCGTGATACATTTGAAATGAAGATCTGCACCGATACTTATAAATGTGGAAAATATCAATGAAGTAATTGTATTTTATGATTCACAACTTTGACTATACATGTGGAAATACCGAGATACGGTGTCGATGGCAATTACAATTACCATTTTGAGAGTATTTATACACAATATGAGAGCTTTAGGAGAATTCTGATAGGGACTGTTAAAATTTGTTTAATAAATATTTTCATTACAAATAAGATCATTACAAATAAGTTGTAAACGATTACTTAGCACATACAACATACATATAATCGCACTAAAAATGAAAGTAAATCAAGGTCCTCACTATAATTCAATAAATTACATTCGTCTTCATCAACTGTGAAGAGCGCCATTTGTTCACAGACTATTAATTTGCATAAACAAACAAAAGCTTAATAAAAGCTCTATAGAAGTATAATTTTATTGATCGGTTGCATATTAATGATTTATAATTTTATAATAAATATTCGATCACCTATAACCTTGTTTTAGTACTTCTTCTTCATCTCTTCAGGTTTCTTGTACGAGTACATCCACTTACCTACAACATTTTCTTCATAAATTCTTATTCATTATGCTGGAAAGATTTAGTATAAAGATAATTTGCAAATCGATATGGAGATGAAATATTTCATGATCTTGTGTTGAGTGGTTTGCTGTTTTGTGTTTTTTGCTTGTATATAGCCATGAACATATAATTATGCTTATTTTGTACATTTTTTTTTGGTAAGTGGATGTAATTTATTTAAATTTTATCTTAGGTAGGTGTTTAATGTGATTATGAAATTTTAGAGTAAAATGGTGGTGACACCATTATAGTTTGTAGTGAAATATGAGGACGTTTCGATCTCTTTGTGTGGCAAATTAATCACAATTGATCCCTTAAACCAAAATGTTTAATATAATATATCGTTAATTCGAGTAAAGTTATAATGACAAATAATTACTTAAATCGTTTGCTTCTATATAATTTGTTCCCTTAAGTGTTCAAGTGCTTTGAAGGTTTTATTAAATCAATCAATGCTCCTATAACATCAATTTCCATCAAATATTTAATTATCTGTATCTTTTCCGACTGTCTATATTTATATAATATAAAAGTGGCAAAGTCAAGCAAGAATGTTACATAACCTAAAAATATACGAAAATTCGCTAATCTAATAAACACCGATCGTATCTACTCTACTCACCTACCAACTTTTAGACTATTATTATATAAACTGGCCGTATATGAAAAACTGAATTACATTATTTTTCCGCATGTATGTTGGTCGTTAAGACGTTAACTTCAAAAAGTATAAAAAAAAACTTTTCGTTTCCGTTAGATGTCGAAATAAATCAAACCAAAAACAAATCGATCGAAATAATTTTCTTGATTCAAAATAAGTTTTGGTCGATTTTTAGGGTTTTTGTGTGAACAGAATTTCCTTATTTTCTTTTAAAGAGTTTTCAGTTTTAATTATCTTTAAACCACTGTCGGCTCTTTTCTAACGTTTTGAAATATCGTATGGAACCCTTACGAGCTATGGTTGCTCAATTTCAGATTATGAATCAACGAGATTTTATAAGACAATTAAAACAAAATGAGACTAACACTATGATTGGAAAACCCTGTATAAGAATATTTATTATGTTGTTGACCCAATTCGATCGAATCATATTTCATTTTCAACATGTACGTGGAGCAGACATAACATTACATAAACAAAATCGAATATTGAATTTCGTTCGTGTTTTTAGTAGTAAAATTTTGTTAAACTTGTGCTGGGCACGTGTGTCAGTTATTTAGTAGCCATATACCAACACATACCGTCTTAGTTATTATGTGTGGCACTTGAAATGCAATTTAAAATTTTTTAGTCACACAAAAGATTCGAATACAAAAGCATGAATAATTGCATAGCTCGAATCAGGACGAATCTCATTGTTCTGTATGTACAAACTAGGAAATACAGAGAATGTATAGATTTTCTAGAGAAGCAACACTAATAATAAACTACTTTACTTTATGTATCGAAATGTGTTTACACTTTAAAAAGTTTAAAGTTCAAAGATGATTTATTAGTGTTGATGGTATATAACTCGAAGGAGGAAATGTATTTTCCTTGTTTTCTGAATATAAATTGAGTGTTTCAATGGAAGCTTTTTTTACACTTTTTTAAGATATTTAATTTTGAAATGCTAAATATTACTTAGATGGAATAAAGTAAAATAGTAAAAATACAGCAATGTGGTTAACCGTGCCTGCATTACCATGCTATATCTTTTATTACCCCTTTGTTATATACTTCATGGGCTAAAACCCCTTTATTTGTATCTATGAATTCTAAAATATTAGCTCTATCAAAAGATCTAAAAATATTTTTGCTAACTTTCAACATATATTTTTATATCAAATTCGCAAACGCTTTGCTGCTATGCATCACTTACTTTTATCTATTAAGGTCGATACGTTGTAGCTCGAGCGAAGATAATTTTTCCATACTAATTTGACACAAAATTTAGCTAGCTATAGGTATAAACAGAACCAGAGCGTCGACGACGAGCGTCAACGAATAAATATAAATTTCGGCATCGATATCGCTGTAGTAAACATAACAAACAAAAGCGTCAGCATATCGCGTTATAAAAATAACAATAAAAACTTTTAAAACATGGCTACTTAACACGCACTTTATTAAAAAGGCAACTTAAAAAAATAAAAAAACAGTTGGCAACATTGTTTCGCCGGCGATAAAATTAGAAATAGACTCTAAAGGTATAAACAGAACCAGAGCGTCAACGACGAGTGTCAAAATTTTAAAACATGGTTGCTAAAAAAATAAAAAACAGTTGGCAACATTGTTTTGCCGGCGACAAAATTAGAAATAGACTCTAAATTTATTTCAACGAAAAAATCGTCGTTGCTACCGTCGATGTTTCTGTTAGCATACTATGATTTTAGTGTATTTTAATTTGACAGGCGTCGACGCTCGTCGTTGTCGCTCTGGTTCTGTTTAAAACCTTAAGAGCGCGATAAAAAATTTTCGCTCACAATTTCGCTCACTGGTACGCAACTCGACATGAAAAATATAGTTTGTCGGTTTTTATAATAGATGTCACTACTATGAAGTCTCCAATATTTTATCGTCGATTTATCTGCACGGTACAATGAATGCAAAATTATGACATTTCAATAGAATTTTATTTACCACGTACATGGTTTGCTATGTTTTTTTAAATAAGTAAATTTTTCGGATTAAAATGGAGTACGTGGAAATTGATGATTTTGATAATGTAGATGATTTCGATTAAACATACATGAAAGTGAAGAAGATAATGAACAACCAAGGCCAAAAATCTTAAAAAGCATCAAAATTTAAATAAAATTCAAAATAATTCTAAAACACAACACCATTAAAATCAAAAGACACGTCAAATTAGAAATGTCAAAATTTATCTCTACATATTTTTTTTAGCTCGATATTTATCTGTAGATTTATGGAGACCGTGTTAAAATTTAGCTTAGCTAGATCCTTAGCCTTTAGCTGAGGTCCGTACCTAGCTTAAAGTCTAAAATCTTAACTAGATTTCAGATTAGAATGGTTGATATTTGTATATATCTAAAGCTCTCAACATATGTATTAAACGGTCAAATAATTTTTGCATACATTTGACCGCAAAGTAATGTTCGAATAATATTGTAAGTTCGAAACTAAATTGAATAAGTTTCTGGAATTTCATAATATGTTTTTCATAGTTAGTTTACCTAACTGATCTAACTTAAGATTGGTGATACTATCTTTTTTACTCATTTATCTAACGTTTATCGAGAATCAAAAGTAAAAGTTCAACTCTTATTCATAAACTAACTAATTGTTCGTTCATATATAATTGAAACATGCGAATTGAATGCACGAACATTAATCACCCAGTATAATCGTTACATAATATGCAAATACAAATTTTCTCACCTGTTTTGTGCGATATTAATTAGGAAACATCCCTGCATTCACCTGACACAAAATAAATGTTATACATATGAAGTTTAGAAACTTTCGGTTTATTTGCATCATGAGAATATAAATTCAAATTGCGCACATATTTCACAGAACCGCATATGAGGCAAAACAACCAAAACAAATCTAATCACGATCAATTTATGTTAAACAAATGAAAATGGGAAAACATAAGCAACATGACTCAAGAATCAAACCAAAAAAAAAACAAAAACATAAACTATTATCATGTGAGCAAGAGAATGCCTTCAAAGAAGTATAATTGTTATTTCAATTCCATATTATAAAGGGTGAGCCAATTAATTTGTGATAGTTATCGATTTATTTCAGTTCATTGAATTAAGGAAAATAATAAAACATTTCCTTGTAAGCGTTAGCTTTCAAATAAAATAATTTCATCAGAAAAGTGTGAAAAACCATTCGCTTTTAATTTATATAGTAAAAATTGGGAAATTTTATGCAGTCAAGTTTATTGTTCAGGAGAATAATTCAAGTGCCATGATGCAACTGCGCAGCCGACCGTATGGCAAGAATTATTGGACAAAATAAAAGTTCTTAATTTACACCCGTTCATATTAGTCTGATTTGTATATCACGTTATTTTTTACCACCAATACTGCACAGCAATATTGCCCCTTTTGGGATCCACAATGAATGGCATTTATCAATGAACCGGTTTCAAAACCAACATCGTCTAACAATGCCATCATCATTATTATTGTTTGATGCTCCAATATCAACCTAAATAATTATACCTAAATAATTCGGGAAATTTTACGTTGAATTGAAATCAGCTGCAATATTTTATCATGTGGAAGTGTGTAAATTTGGAAAAATACTAAAATCTTTTTCTCCAAAATGGCAGCTGTCATTTTTCTTATTATATCTTATGTCTACATCAAATAACTGAAACCTGTATAAACTTTAGAATGCGTTAATAGAAATAGAAATAGTTTACTTGCTTACTATAAAGTTATTGATTTAACCTTTTAGCTGGATTGACTGAAAATTCCTCATGTGTTTGTAATGGTCGATCCAACGATGAAACTCGTATAATTGTCCATTGTTTAAACAATTCTTGTACGTTACATTTTTCAACTATAGTTGTAAACCGAACCACAAACCTTAAAAAAATGCAGAATAACCAATTAAAGCAACGAAAGTATTATTGAAGCCGCCTTTCATTAAATATATATGTGAATATTTTATGAGTTGTTGTATTAAAGCAATTTTTTTTTAACATTTTTTAGTATGCGGAGGGTAAAAATGAATTCCAAGATGAAGCTTGTGAAGAAAATGGGCAGCTATAATTTACTAAAGCTTTGAAAAAGTATCCGGTATTTTGAGGAGAGTAAGAAAATAAAACCTTAAAATGAAAACCAACCTAAACCGGACAGTCAACAAATCAAAATTATAGTTTCTAGAATTAATGGATTATAATTCCAGTTCAAATTTTAAATACATTTTTTTAATAAGGTAAGTGCGTGAATAAATGCTTGTATATGAGTGTGCCATTGTATGCCGCAGTGAGGTAGATAATACATTCTTGCTGCTTTTATATTTAATAAAGTGTTATTTTGTTTTAGGTGCTCTTTCAGTAGGAAAAACTGCACGATCATCGATTGAATTAATGGTTCAAAGGTAATCCTGGTCTAGCCAAAACAATTAAAAACCAATAAAAATCGATAAGAATTACTTGATGATAGTGAAGTAAGTGTTCTTCTAAAAATCATTTTCTTCAATTACTCAATAGTTCAAAAATAAAAGTCAAAGCACTGTGTTTATTTATAACTACATAGGCTTTTGTGTAAAAGACTGAACTAAAATTGAAACGCATGAGAATGATTTGTTCAAGTATAATATACGTAAAGGCAATATTTACAGAAGAATGGTTGTTATACGCTACTTTAATCCATTTTTATACGGTGTAAGAATCCAGGATGTCTTTAACTGAACCATGCAATCAACACTAATGATTTTTGCAGGTTCGTCACAAGTTCCTTGTACATTGATAATATTTAAGTCCTTGTTTTTTGTAATTATTTTTTTATGGTACAATCTAGTACAGCCACAATGCTAGAAATTTTGAAATTTGTGACTCAAACTTCTTTTGCGGCCATAATTTCACTTTTAGTCGGGAAATTTAAAAAACTCATCAGATTTTTTTTCAACATTTTCTCCAGAATTTCAAGGAAAAATTATTCACAGAAAATGGTTTCTTTTTTAAATCTGCATGGTAAGAGTACATTTCTTTTAAATACCCTCAAAACAATAGCCTTACAACTTATTTTAAAGTCAATAAGATGCTTGTCTCATTTTATTTATCTCACCCTGTATACAAAAATGTAATCAGTATCATCTTCTCATATATCTTACAATAAATAACAGTAAATACACAAGTAGTTATTTGTCAATTGTCATGTCAATGTGACAAATTGCGTTTTCTTTGGAATTTTCGCAACACATGCATTTTATCCATTTTTGGAGCGTGCGCTCATATATGTAAAGATATCACTTACTTGTACGCCATCTAAGTGATTGAGTAATTTTTACCATTCATTTGTTTAATTTACAATAAATGCTCAATGTCAGATAGAATTTCGAAATTGGTTAATTGTTTAGGAATTGTAAATCACGTGACATTGTTAAATACCACTAATCATTTTTACAACACTTACAAAGTAAACGAGTACAATTTATTTAATAAAAACTTTTAGCCATTCCATTGGAAAATGTTATAACTCTTGGTAATCGATAATTGGTAATAGATAGGATGCTAAAATGAACTAAGTGTTTGTTGGTATAAAATTCTAACAAAAACTTTCACTTTTACCTTTGTGCAGATTTATTCCTATTTATGTGGCGGTGAGATCCATCAATCATGATGGGCGTTTTGATTTATGAATGCATGCGAATTTTTTTGTATTATCTTTAGCCTTGTCTTGGATTATGCCTCAATCTAATAATTAAAGAGTTTGAAAGTAAGTAGGACGTGTAGTCGTATAATTGTCCGCTTTATAGTGGGAAAATTTCGAGAGTATGATAGAACGAGCGTTAGATTTTAACCAAAATAATAATAGCCGGCAAGATTAATTAAAGCACGTTTTAATTATTTGACCATTTAGAAGCCACATTTAGTTACCTATCTATTTTTAATCGGCAGGTCATCCGGCAATAGGCACCACAACCAATAAACTTCACACACATGAAATTTACGAGAAAATAGGGAAACTGCAACTAATATGATGATTTTTATTTGCCTGTTAGAAATGCATACGATAAAATAGCTGTAACAGAAGAAGAAGGGCAAAAAATCACAATCAAAACATCCAACCATGACTGTTTGCTGGTTAAGGTAGAAGTAATAACTAAACAGTTGCAACAATGTCAGAGGAAGACAATTGTGTCATTGGAGAGTTGCCATTTGTGATTTTAAAAAAATTATTATATTATATTATATTATATTATTACATCATATAATATATTTGCCAATGAAATATAAAAATTATAAAATATTGTTGTATAAGTTGTAAACTACATTTAGGCTGGTGCAACAAATTATTTTTGTAGTAATTTTTTTTGTTGTTTTTAATCCACGCAATCTTTTCTGCGGCCGATGTTCACCTAACCCTTTCGCGGTTTTTTAACGTCGTACTTTATGCCGCCGCCAGGCAGATCGAGGACGCACGAATACAGTTTCGCTTTGAATATCCATATACGCGTTGGATTGTTCAAGCCAGCTTTTCCTGATATGGACGATGTGCAGAGGGAAGCAAAAACAGAGATGGCGAGCTAATCAAAGCCAAAATAATATTAACACTATTTTGAAAAAGGATTGTATGCCAGTTGGTGACAACAGGAAGTAATGGTTCAAATGAAAGTTCGACGCGCCGCCAATCTTTATCATATTTGTCTACAACGAGACTTGTTAGACTTGTGGTCATTTCGAAATCTTTCGTCAGGACATATTTCATCTTGACGAAACTCAAAGGAACGAACATAAAGTTGCGGTGCGTTGAATATCGTTTCCCAGTTTTGTACATTAACAAATTTTGGTTGACAAATGTCCATCGGATTGGAAAGTTTACCAGTTGTTGCTGGAAACGTAAAGTAAAATTAAAAGCTTGGTTTTGCTCTGCCAAAATTAGTGGAAACTATCGTGTAATAAAACATCGCAGAACATATTGACATCTGATAGTAAATGCTAGTGAGGAATTTAACGTCATCGTTAATCACTTTGGTTTATTTAGGACATCACAAATCAATATCTCCGAAAGCTTAAAGTACACTGTTTGTAATCAAATTTTCGATAATCTAACTTAATAAAAAAGTTCGCAAATAAAATAATTCAAAAAAAAAAAAAAAAAAATGTGAATGCTAATTATTTTTGATGTTGTTGTTGTAATTTTTCCAAGGATTAAATTATTATAAAAAAGTGTAAAAAAAGGGTAAGTGTATATAAGGTGTTTAATTGAACAAATATATTTATCAGATTTTTCTTTATTTGACTTTTCATTTCACAGTTATGCAAATATAGGCAGTACAATTTAATATCAAAATTGTTTTTTAAGGTTAAGGAGATTTAAACGGTCAAGTCATCTGAATGACTTTGAAATTTGAGAGCTTGAACTATACTTCAAATATAGTGATGTACGTACATCACTGATGTATGATGGAAGTTTATAAAAATTATTAGACAATATTTGTTCATCTTTAGAGAGTTAATGATGTAGGCAAATATAGCAGCAGTTTACATATTGCACCAAACCTAAAATTGGTATAGTAAAAAATGAATTGATGAACTGGCAACCTTGTATTACTTAATGAAATACGAAATAGTGGTCCGATTGCGATGGCTGATACCTTAGTCAAAAGTACTTGAGATCATTATTGATACTGCTTTAGAGTATTCATACATTTTCATAAATCAATTTCTTACTAAAAAAATCCGACAAGGTGTAAGCCTGTCCTTTTTCGTTTAAATTAAGTTTAATTATTTTTACCCAAAAAAAGTGTTTTTTTGTTTGTCTTTTTAATTCCAGGAGTAATAAAATGACTAAACTATTTAATATGAACTACTTTAAGAAATTTAATCGAAGTCGAAGAAGTGCATTTCAATTTTATTCGTTTTTTCGTCAAAATTATGTAACCTTAAACCCAACCCATTCAAAACGTTTGCCGGCAAATTAATTCTTCTATCACTTCTTATATCAAGACCAAACCAAAGCACAAAACAAATTTATCAAACAGAAAAGTGTAGTTTTATTTAATTCATTCTTCCCCAAAATTGTATCTTGGTAAAAAGTTGTATATTAATTTTAATTTGATTATAAAATCGCCTTATCGAAAAAATTTCTTTTTTTTTATTTTAGTGGCAAAAATTTGACTTTGACTTTTTGACAGGGCATCATCATATATGATACGAACAAAAAATAAACTTTACCAGTGACCTAATATTGGTATACACAAACGAATTGTCGGGAAGTGTATGATGGATATGAAAATTATAATTTTGGTATCAATATACCAGGCTAAAAAGCACGACACTAAAGCTTTGTTGATTTTGTATTATTATAACACTTATTACCTAATATTACTGTTGACTTGGAATATTAAATGATTTTTACCTATTTGGCTGTCACATTGGAATGTAAAAACATACATTATTTTTTAACTGTTATATAACTGATAATATACTTTGCAATGTTACAGAAAACAGGATGACGTTTAACATTTCTAATTATTTATGATTGACTTTTTTCAGTTATGGAGTAGTAGACGACAGAATACCGTATTTTAATTGTAAAGACTATCACAATTCAATCGAAGGAACCATGCACTTATAGGACATTTTTTGACAATAAATAATGTTGATAAAGGTAAAAAAGTTGAACTCAAAATTTCACGATGGTCTATAGAATGGTGAACGTCAAACGGTTTAACGTCCAAATTAACTCCTAAAATCGTGTAGTATTACATATTTCGATATTACCTTTTGGGTTTTGTACAACAAAAATTGAATAACCCTTTCTATCACGATTGTTTGGTGAGGGTGTTATACTGCATTTAAATATGTTACACCATGTTACGCGTTCATTGTCCTAACGAAGGATATATGTCTATGTATCTATCTATCTATCGACATAATATAAAATGGAATGAATTAGAATTAAACTGAAATTTATATTCATAAAATTTATTGTTTTATTGATATTTTTTATGGTTCTGATGAAAATAATAAATTTGGTTTTGTTCAATTCGATATACTACAGTGAAATGTATGCGAGCTACCACTAAGAAGCGAAACAAAAAAATAATTTATTAACAGTATTATGAGATCTGGGAATTTGTGAGTACGCAGAACTCGAATATATAGTTGTTCCATTAAAGTACATATCGAATATATTGATACTGTGTTAGACGTATTTAAACAGTCAGTCATTCTATTTAGAATTAATTAGACTTAATTAGAGTACACTCAGATCCATTTTTAAACCAGGAACTAAATAGTTCGCACAGTAATTATGAAAAAATGGTAAACTAAATCATAAACTTGCTGAAAAAGCATAACAATAAAAATTTGAAATAAAATTCAAGATTAATGTATCAGTGGTAAATTATTCGTGCGGTTTATTTTTTAATTTTAATCGTTATATAATTACAAATGTAGCAATGAACTCGAAATGATTTTGAAGATGAGTTAATCTCATTGAAGCAACATAATTTTAACATAATTATATGTAATCGAGTTAACAAAAATTATTTCAACGATGTTTAAATGAATTTTTCTGCGGTTTAAAAGGTTTCACACTTGTCCGATTTTTTTTCAAGAAAAAAGTTTGTTGAAATAAATGAATATTTTACAGCAGTATTAATACTGATATCAAGGGTTTTCGATTAAGGTATTAGTCACCACAATCGGACCACTATTTCGAGAGCTATTGACTATTTCTCCATATTTAAAAATCGATTAATCCACTATTTTCAAAGTTATGGTTGATGGCGAGGATCATCGTGACTTTGGACCACTAAAACCTTGCTTTAATTTTTTTTGTCAAGAGTGAATTATGGCTATCTCAGAAACTGGTACAACTAACGACTCGAAACTTGGTACACACCCTATTTTACTAAAAATAGAGTGTGGTATAAGTTTCAAGTTGATATCCCATCTAGTTTCGGAAATACAGAAAATTGACATCGGCCGCCTGGAATTCCAAAAACAGGCAAGGAGTACCCCTTTCCATTTTCTCAAAAATCTAATTTTGTCAGCTAATAACGGTTTGGTATTCCTTATTAGTATACGCATCAATTACTAGAAGCAACATATAGTCTCAGATCCATAGTTAGTTCACAATCGATTTTAGAAGCCATAATTTCCATTCTAAGATCGGGCATTTCCCTTGACTTCAAAAAATGTTCACGTTGTAAATAAGGGCTAAAATGATAAGCCGTAAAATCAGTTTGTATTTATATTGATCCTGCTAGTATACTCACCTAGTTTTGTCTCGATTGATTTACTATGTTCAAAGTTATGGTTGATGGCATGGATCACCATGACTTTGGACCCTTGTTTTAGTTTTTTCGCCCATCATGAAAAATGACAAACTCGGGAACTAGTACAACTAGCGACTTGAAACTTGGTACACACTCTATTTTTGCTACAAATAGAGTGTAGTGTAAGTTTCAAGTCGAAAGCCCATCTAGTTTCGGAAATACAGAAAATTGTCATCGGTTGGCTGGAATTCCAGAAACAGGCAAGGGGTACCCCTTTCCATTTTCTCAAAAATCTAATTTTGTCAGCTAATAACGGTTTGGTATTCCTTATTAGTATACGCATCGATTACTAGAAACAACATATAGTCTCAGATCCATAGTTAGTTCACAATCGATTTTAGAAGCCATAATTTCCATTCTAAGATCGGGCATTTCCCTTGATTTCAAAAAATGTTCATGTTGTAAATAAGGGCTAAAATGATAAGCCGTAAAATTAGTTTGTGTTTATATTGATCCTGCTAGTATACTCACCTAGTTTTGTCTCGATTGATTTACTATGTTCAAAGTTATGGTTGATGGCATGGATCACCATGACTTTGGACCCTTGTTTTAGTTTTTTTCGCCCATAATGAAAAATGACAAACTCGGGAACTATTACAACCAGCGACTTGAAACTTGGTACACACCCTATTTTTGCTACAAATAGAGTGTGATGTAAGTTTCAAGTCGTTAGCCAATCTAGTTTCAGAAAAACAGAAAATTGTCATCGGCCGCCTGGAATTTCAAAAACAGGCAAGGGGTACCCCTTTCCATTTTCTCAAAAATCTAATTTTGTCAGCTAATAACGATTTGGTATTCCTTATTAGTATACGCATCGATTACTAGAAGCAACATATAGTCTCAGATCCATAGTTAGTTCGGGAACTAGTGACTAATGACCGATCTAAGAATGGAAATTATGGCTTCTAAATTTGATTGTGAACTAACTATGGATCTGAGACTAAATGTTGCTTCTAGTAATCAATGCGTATACTAATAAGGAATACCAAACCATTATTAGCTGACAAAATTAGATTTTTGAGAAAATGGAAAGGGGTACCCCTTGCCTGTTTTTGAAATTCCAGCCGACCTATGACAATTTTCTGTATTTCCGAAACTAGATGGGTTATCTACTAGAAACTTACACCACACTCTATTTGTAGCAAAAATAGAGTGTGTACCAAGTTTCAAGTCGCTAGTTGTACTAGTTTCCGAGTTTGTCATTTTTCATTATGGACGAAAAAAACTATAGCAAGGTTTTAGTGGTCCAAAGTCACGATGATCCACGCTATCAACCATAACTTTGAAAATAGTAGATCTATCGAGACGATACTAGGTGGGCTTACGTTGAATCAATATAAAAATAAAAAGATGTACTCATTGCCGGTTTTTGATATCATCCCATGATTCGACTGAATTATTTTAACTATTTTAAATATTTTAATTTTAATGGAAACTTTTCCTATCTGTCAAAATGAGCAACAAGCCTAAATTCACCACGTGTTCCACAAAAATTGTTTATCATCAATTGCATTTCTGCACGCTATCGACTTCATCAAGCGTATGTAATTCCAACGACATCGTTATTCTTTTTTCAGCCACTTACTGCAGATTGAATGATTTTGGTAACTCGGCTGATTTGCCCCATAGTAACCTTGGAAAACGACAGTTGATTTCTAAGCGAATTATGTGGTAATCCGGCAACAAAAGTAGTTTACGTTGGTGGATGTGTAGCCAAAGATTTTCAATATTCACTTTAATATTGCATTCATAGAAATATATTCAATGGAAGTTAACAACTAATAAAAAAAACTTTAAAATTTTGAACTGACCAAACATATTTCCACTCGAGATATTTAACTTTAAAGTTTCAAATCTGAATATTTTATGTTGATAAACTTTTTCATTTCATCATATACATATAGCCAACCATTAACATGGGCATAGCACAAAATAAAAGTCTGTGGTACTCGAGTAGGGGAAATATTATGTGGCTGTGTATAAAAAGTAGTATATACATAAGGCTTTTCTAATACAAACACACAAAATATATTTACATGAAAATTATTGATCGAAATGTGTATAATAAAAAAAAAGCAAAAAAGCTTTCAATAAACCACGCCTGTAAATTTTCTCATGGAAAAGCATTAATTTTCTCAATTTATCGTTTTGTGCTATTTTCGGGTTCTAAAGCAAACTGAAAACTATGAAGAAGAAAAACAAAACAAAAAAACCACACCCTCGCAGCCATTCTAAATATGAAAAAATACAACAACAACAAACTTGACACAGCAAAGTGGTAAAACTGGAAAAACTAATTTTCATATATATTAGCTTTGTTCGTGTAATAATTTTCAAAAACTTAACAGAACGTTTTCGATTTAAGTCGCTATTATACTAAATCATTGCGTTCGATCGAATTTTTTTGTGTTTGTGTGCGCATCGTTATAGAGGTCATTGAAAAGTCATTGACGGAAAAATAAATCGTTTGGTATAGCTTTTCTTTAAGATTTAACGTAACTTGCAAAATGGAGTAGGAAATATTATTCGAAATTTGATTTCGTATTTTGTGTATATAGTATACGACGATCGGTCAATCGAAAGGTCCATGGGAAAACTATGGTGGTGCCGTAATAAATTTTTATGATTTTGAAATGTTAGCAAATGTATGCCACATAAGCGAAACATAACAAGATAAATCAATGAAATTGGCATGATCGGTCCAGAAAATTCAAGGTTGATTCAAATGTCTCGCTTACTTATTTAACTATAGTTAATCTATAATAAGAAATAAGTAGAAATATTTATACATCGCTTGATTTATGGTTAAATTATGTAGAGAAGTACCAGCATAAATTTGCTGAAAATATTAAATTAACATGGCAGCTGACCTTCACCACTTATGGTCGTCACAATTTTAGCATAAATTATGAAACCGCACAAATTATAAAATAATTGAAAAAAAATATGTTGACCACTGAACACGAAATTCTACTGTCTAATAAAGCAGCACTCATCATTCCAACATAAAACAGAATATCAAAAATCAATCAATGCTCAAGGAGGAATATTTTTCGATTTCTTAATTTTTTTTTTCGATTTTGTGCTGAATCAAAATACAAATAATAAATCGACAAGAAATGTTTGATTTTTAATTAAAGATTTTCAAATTAAAATTAAATCAAATATAAATTTACTTATACAGCGTTCTGTTGAATCGATAGATATATTGTGCGTGTAAGATGTAACTCCGTTACCACACCACAGCACTGGTATACAATAAATAAACCAAATTTATAGGAATTCGTTGAAATTTTGATAGAACTGGGAATTCAACATAATTTGATTTCGCTTTGTCCTCACCACAAACTAACAATTCACTTGGTAAAACCGGAAAAATTTTTAAAAAATGTTTTTGGTTGTTTGACCCCAAACTGTCCAAATTGTGACTTGGCATTAGAAACATTTAAATAATTTATTAAAGTTTGATTGTTATACATAAATCTGCGTTCAAATAATTTGTAGACAGTTGACATTTCAAAAATCGATATACTTACGATTTTCTTTTATTAAATTATTATGTATATCTTTTTTCAAGAGTCGTAAAAGGAAATGTTATAATTAATAACTGAAGAGATCTCCTCAGAAAGCCATGATCAACACCTAATAGAACATCTAACTGTCGGCTTTTGCAAAATATTTATATTGAGCGTCTGACACTTTTATTTAAATCTTGTCAGTAAAATATGGAATAGTGATCCGATTGCGATGGCTGATACCTTAATTAAATAGCCATTGACTTCAGTATAAGTACAGCTGAAAAAGATTCATACATTTTCTATATCAAGGGGTAAGCTTATATGTTTTCGAATTTGAATGAATATCAGAACTGTTGGCAAAGATCATCTCATTTTAAGTCACAATTTGTTTCCCGAGGTCAGGAAATTATTATGTGATAGTTTAAAAAGCTAAACAACAAAATGGTTTTAAAGGGTAATTATTTTATAATTTAGATTTAAACGAGATATCAGTATAACTACAATTGAAAGTTGTATAACTACAACTATAACTACAATTGAAAATAGCCGATGGTATAGCAAAAGTTAAAATAAATGAAAGGACCGACACTAGCCTCTAAGAAAATTATACTAAAAATAATTATTACGAGATTTTGTGTTGCGTGCAAACGTTCTATAAAATCTGATAGTTTACGTTTCAAGTAACCTATTACAATTTTAATTATTTGAACATGTGTATACCTTGGGAAGGTCCAGTAAACCAAAGATATAGTTTTAAAAGGTTTATAGCGACTCCGTACACGAAAATTGTATTAATAATCTAGTACAAAGTTAGAAAAATCGATAACGTCGATAAAAATCGTAATAGATTTTTGTCACGAAAACGAATTTTTGTGATCACAGTCCAATTTCGAAAAGTGATGTATTTGAACCACACAAATTTTTTCGTATATTATAAATTCAATTTTCATTCATTTTGTTATTTTTTCATGAATGACAAACAATTCAAGGTTTTCACATTTTCTTCTATGTTATTAAATATGTATCCACTGAACAAAGCTTGTTGTTGTATTTATATACCTGCGCTATAAGGCCGTGGGGTGATGTAAATAATTTTGGGGAGTGATACACCACGATGTGTGTTTGGATAAAATTAGAAAATATCGATTTTTTGGGTATATGTGTGTGTGTGTGCTGTTTGTTGGTTTTAAGTTTTGTTTATAAATTTTAATGCGACGACAATGTACACAAACATATAGTGATATGATTTGCATGCAATATTCGTGCCGTGCGTATAGACAAACAGTTTTTTAAACGTCTATCGTAAAAATAGTGTTATTCGAGGCAAATATACATTAAATTTGATCTACCTATAGGTTAACCTATAAATTTATAAATTTACACGAACCATACACAAAAAAAACTCATATAAGAGGTCAAATATTACGCTATGTACTGTATATGTGTGGAAAACTATAGATTTCCATTTTGAGCATGATAGTAATTTGCATGCGCAGAATTATCCAAAAATTGTTTTAGTTACTTTGTCAATAATTAGTTATACCCATCTCTTTCTAAAATGGCGTAAAATTTCACAATTTCTAATTGAATTAGGTGATGACTTTTCCGAAATGTTTACAGTTATATTTTAATTCATAAACATTAAAATCATGCGGTGATTGCTTTCTACTGCAGTCTTGTAGTTGCAGTTCTACTGACTCAGTCATGTAATAAGAAAATATCAATATTTTTCGATTCCAACCTTACAGAACCAGTCTCAATCAGGTATCTTGTATCTACACTACTACAGGAATAAAATAAATTCTATCAATAACAAAAAAATATTACCCGAAAGTATTAGTAGTGGTTGTGTGAACAAATACATACAAATATGTAAAAATCTTCAAGGACAATGCTAGTTGTATACGTTTTTTATTCATCCGTATTTAAAAAGCTTTCTACCATTTCGTTTCTCAATTTACATGTTCTAATTGGTTAAATTCACCCTTTTAAGTTCCTTTCTCAACATATCGATTACCTAAATCTGAGCACTTTGGTTTGCTTACTCATTTAATAAAATTTATTCGTACCTTACCTTAGTTATGTGCCAATACTTTTTAATACTAACCCAAATTCATCCGACTATCAATCCACACTCTAAAATATTTTCTTAAATTACAGGATACATTTTTTCCGACATCCGGATACAGTTTCAAGGTATGGTATCTTTTATGACCCAATATCATAAAAATAAAATTACATTTTTCAACTAAGTATTTCATCTATAACTGCATGCCTTAAACGACTAAACTGACTAATTATAAATACAATTTAAAGCTTTCGTCATTCTTATGAGTGGCATCCGAAGAATTGATTCACGATGCTACTTTTCAATGACTTTTCATTTTAGTTTAAAGTTACCAAAAAAATCAAAAATGGAACTATCATTAGTAACTCCGTATATAGCCAAATACCAGCCACTATAAAAAAAAACGAAAACCCGAAATCTTACTGCGTATCCTTGATTTGATTTTCGTTGCTTATTAAAATCAGAGAGACAGTCATCACTCTTAAATGATTCGCTGGTAGAAATCGTAATCATATACGATGTATGAATTGTATTGATTGATTTGCAAAAAATTATTGAACTTGCTTTCTACCACGTGCGTTTTCAGGAGTCTACAAATAAAAAATAAGAATAAAAGTAACATAACCTTACAAATATATTATCTGCAATTTAAAATATATATTTAACACATATTAATTTTTGATCCAATGCAACAGGATTGCTTAAATAGTATAGAAAAAATTATTTTTCGGCTCCAAACAAATTGCATTGTTAAAAACATAAAACATTAAACAAACACTGGACGTGTTCATCACTATATACCGGTCAAATGTTTAAAAAAAAATTTAGTCCTTTAGGTGTTGGAAATAGTACAGTGATAGTTGCCCTTATGTTTCATTTGAATCTGAAATACTACGGAATAACATTAGCCAAATGGTCAATTTTCAACCTATTAAATTTCAAAAGAGATGCCGATTTTTAGACACAAATTTAGTTAGACGAAATATAAAAAGGACGGATTTAGGACAAAATTGTACCACTCAGTGCAAAACAGTTTATATTGCATGTGGTACTTCCAATAAATGTTTCGTTATTTGATGGTCGTACGGCTTATAAAGTTTTCTGGCACAACCCACTAATAAAAATTATGACAGTAAACTAAAAATCGTAAACCTAATGTTTACCAATTATTCTTTCATTTAATTACTGTCATCAAAAGCTATAATTAAGTTTGTTTTTTTTTTCGTTATTATTTTAATGTACGCACTACTCCAGAGGCGATTAATTAATACAAAAAAAATTCTGTCACTTAAATCGATTATTTTATTTACCAGAAATAATGACATTGGTTAATTACTATATACAGTTAACAGAACTATATTTCGCCGATTCGATCAATTCGACCGTGTGCCGCATTTTATATTCAAATATACTCCTCGGAATTTAAATTGATCTATATTTAAATGGGGGGCCAAACACGAAGCCGGCAAAAAAATCTTCAATTATTCTTCTGTTATTTTCTCCCTTTTAGCATCGCACTGTATTCATACTGTGAGGGGTTAAATTACGTTCGCATCCTTAAGATTCGTTATTTTTGTGATAATCATGCATAAATAAAATTCGATTTTCAAATATTTATTTTTTGGTTAGTTAACCATATATATGGTATACGAGAGAATCCCTGAAATTTACGTATCGTCAAAAAAAAAATTCCCTTAAATAATAAAACAAAATTTCAAGTGGATTTTCAAAAAGCGAAATAAAATTTTCAACTGAAAAGCATGTGCAACAAATATGAAGAGTATGCCCGGACCCGGTTACGAACTTTAAATAAGGGCGAACCTGTAGTTTAATCATATGCCAACACACACACACACATACCGTCATTATAAATAACAAAATTGAGGTGAAGTGGTTGTCGCATTATATACATAATATAGTATAAAGGGTGCATTACAAATTTCGGGGACAATGACCGTATAAAAATATCACACGTACGAAATAAATTGTACTATGCAATGTCAAAAAGCCTATTAAAATTTTCAATTCCCAATTTGTCAATTTCCATCATCCATACAAACAATAAATGATTAACGACAAAACCTGAATATTTTCACACATTTTCATTTCTTTTGTCTACAACAACAAAAAAATGTTTTAACCAAAAATGGAAAAAGTTACAAATTACATCCAAACAACTAATCGAACTACAAATCTTTCCATTAGACAAATCGGACAAAACAAAAAAAAAATCGACAAATATTAGGAGGGTCGTCAATCTATGTTTAGATGTGCAGCATATACAGAAGACTAATTTTGTATACCTTATACATACATACATACACGCAGATGTGGAGGAGTGGAATAATTCGCCTATAATTTGAATTGATTCTAATCTTGAAATTAAAATGTTACACTAACACAGTGTTTGGACGGTTGGCACGAATAAAGCTGTAACATTTTATGATAATTATGTATACTTTCCATTGTTCTGGCAGTGTTCTTGTTTTAATTGTTGTTGTTGTTGTTGAAGCTTACAACAAATGAATAAACTCTGTAAGATTGGTTTTTTGTTGTATAATTTTAAGATAAAAAATTAAGAAATACATAAAACGTAAATTAATTTAATTTATTTAAATCTGGATAGTTGACTTTAATGTGTAACATTATGCTTAATGTAATGTATACAATATATATATATATGTATGTAGGTGTCTAACTGACAAATTTAACTTTTTAATTTATTTTGTATAGTCGCACAACTTGGAGGTCGTCATATTAGTAAATATTAACATTGTCTGCATTCTGTTTATTTAAAGTCTAAAATGTATACTGACAAGACCACGACCACCCAGCTCTGAATTGAAAATTGAACGTTGCATCAATGAAATTTAGCCATATTAAATTAATAACCTGTGTATTTTTTTATCAAAACTACTTCTTGCTTTTTAAAACAAAAGGATAACTTTTAAATTTTATAAAAATATTCACTATAAATTCACTAAAAATTCGCTACCATAAATTAAACGTAAATTTCACTTTTCATATTTTGTAATGGTAACATTTATTTTATTTTTATTTTTTTTTTCAAAATAATTGTCTATGCTCATCTCAATTGCAACATAAACGAATATGAAACAAAAGGAAAATTGTTGTTTCTCAAAACAATGGACCCCTATATCACCTAAGGGATCAAGTGCACCGTCATCATGATCGCGTCGTTATTGTATATTTTATTATTTTGCTAGCTAGAGTATAATAAAAAGTGGGATAGGGTTGTTCGAGGCTAAAAGTTATTTTTTTATTATTTAAAGTTGCTATGTAAGGGTTGGAAATATATTTTCATTGTTTTGTTGCTATATACCCCTTAGGAAATGTGTTTTTATTTTAAATTCGTTGTATTGTATTGACGTATCCTCTTCTAGTTAGATATTGTTACAGTGTTTAATGTAGAATCAACCCTTAGTCAATTGTCTTTGATGTCGCGATACTGTACTGTAAATGTATAAGCATTTTAATTCTTTTTAATTGTTATTCAAATATAATTTTATTGCTTTGGTAAATATATATATATATATATATATATATATATATATATATGTATATATATATATATATATATATATATATATATATATAAACGTTGAACAAAAATGTCAAATACAAATTTAACATCTTATATACAAGAAAGGAAATGCCATATCCGATCGCATAAAGAATCATATCAGGTAGGAAACCTTAGTCCTTTAGTAACAAATCCTTAACATTTTATCTACACCACCTTTGAACAATATTAGCTGTGTGTGTCGGTTTACCGTCTATAGCTGGAAACAAAAGAAGTTATTTGATAGAATTAAACAGGTAATATTTTGCGGTATTTTACCCGTTATACAATTAAATTATGCCACAAATGTACACATGTACTGTCTATGGATTTTTTTTATTTCTAACATTGACTTTATCGTTTCCATTGGCTAATAAATTCCATTGGTTAACCATAAAGTTTTTCTAGTATTTCGGAATATTTCTATTTCTAGATTTCATATATTTTCTGAATTTCGAATATTTTAGATTTTTGGCATAAATTTCCCCAACTTAGTTAAGCCATATATATTATACAGCAACATGACATTTAGATTATTATCAATATAGACAACCAAATATTTATATGTTTCTACAAATTCAATCTTTGCATTTTGACAAGCACTTGTCAAGTTTTCCGGTTAACGCTGGTCCTATTCCCATAGCCCTTTTTCATTTAACAAACGGTAGGATAGGAGGGATGTTCATATATTTATATTTCTATAAATATATTTCCATGCATGATCAATACGGCACTTATATCATTACGGCAATTATATTCTATTTTTGTGGTGTAGGAAAAGAAAAGGTATGTCAATAATGACAGTGTTGTTCCGGTTTCCCGATAGCTAAAATTCAAACTACTGTTAGCATAATACAATCGCAATTTTTTTGAACTGCTCTGCATTCTGTTTTCTGTATTCTGTCATCTCTAATCAGCAACTTCAGTGTGCCATCGCTCAACTGTAATCTGGAAAAAAATCCTGGATCTGGAAATC
Source organism: Tipula confusa (assembly GCA_963556175.1). Classification (NCBI taxonomy): domain Eukaryota; kingdom Metazoa; phylum Arthropoda; class Insecta; order Diptera; family Tipulidae; genus Tipula; species Tipula confusa. Next base: position 234,375,886 of record OY744475.1, read on the forward strand.
TGGAAAAAAATATAAAATTATAAAAATTATAATATAAACTAGATTTTAAAAAAATTGATTGAACATTAAAATCAATTGGATTAACCGTTTAATGATCAATACCCTTAGTTGACTTCCTTGTGGAACTGTACCTAAAATTCCTAGATCACAGCTCTGCATTTCATTTATTCCAACAAACTGCTATTGGTTATTTAGATAACTTCTGAACCAACTTGAGCCCGTATATTATAATATTTATCATAATATCATAATATATATTTAATCATATAAATATTTTAGCAATTTCAGTCTTGTCAGATAGCGACATTTTGATGGATTTATTGATCGTCAGCATAAAAATTAAAATGACAATTTTGAATACGCCTATAGGTAATTAATTAATATATAAGCATAGAAGAGCAAGAGACCAAACAGAACCTTGGGGCACTCTAGTCACCACTTCAGAAAGGCATGAACAATTGACACCACACCTAACGAACTGCTTACGATTACTCAAATAAAAGCAATCGTGCAATACTATTATAGAACAATATAGACTAGCGCCGTTGAAATGCTAAGACTTGGCGTACAACACGACTGGAATTTATATAGAAACCTGAATCTGAAGAAAGAGCTGGCAAAATGTAATTCGAACGATTATCACTATTGTCCGAGACGACATCTTTTTTTAACTAAATGTAACTTGTGGCAGAAAAAGATCTATAAATAATTTGAGTACTTTGAAAATAATCATATTATGTATTGAACGATTTCGTTTAACTGTAAAAATCACTTTCATCACCAAAAATTCAATATCTGGTAATGGAAGAACTCCCAAAGATACACACAATTTACAAATTCCTTTCATTATGTCATTAGCAGATAATCACAAAAGGTGAAGCAACCGTGATACTTGAAATACCAAGACTCTTAAAATTGGTTCATATTTTCTTTGAAAAACCAAATCATGGTCCGAGATAGCAGAATAATTGTGTAAATTATGTATTTTCAGTTAAACTATTAGTTGGTTACTGATGGTTAAAATCACCAAGAAAAATAATATTAACATAATCAGACAAGTATTAAGAAAAGTTAATTTCTAAATTATGAATATCTACTTTAACGGGAGGTGGTGAGTTGTAATAACCAAAACAAGGGTTTCCCCAAAACAATATGTTAGTACACAAGTTAAAACTTCCACTTTACTGAAAATAGCAACAGATAATTTTTTAACATTTAAATTCTCTCAGAAATATCAACTAATCCCACCCTACGTGGTAATATTAACTATTAATAAAAATTGTTTAGAATTTTAGTACGATGCTCATGTAACAAAATGGATATATCATCAAAATATTTAGTTAAACTGCGAACATTCAAATGACCAATTTTTAAAGATTATTTCAACCTGGAATAAAGTTTTTAAACAGAACACCTCTTAAGTTCTGGTTGTCCTCGTCATCCGCAATTTTACCCGTTGAGACCCTGATGTACGAAAATGTGACCTATTAAATGAGTGAATAAAAACTCAAGTAGGTCAGATATATATCAACTTGAAGTAGATGTACTTTAAATTTTGGAAAAGTAAGTATTTTTTGAATTAATTAATTTAACGGTTTTACAGCCCTGGGTCTCCAAGCAACTAATTAGAACTAAAATATTTTTGGTACCGCAAATTGGAACTTCCAGACACATCCAATAATCCACTAGAATAGGAAACTTTATATAGTTGGTAAAGGTACAGGACCAACAACTTTTGGTCTATTTGGTAAAAGCCAAAACTGCAGCATATGACAAATGCGAAAAACAGCCATCTTGATATTCCCGGTATAATAGAAGGATCCATCGCACACGAACACATAACTAAAAAACTATTATTATTATTAGTGATATAATGAAGATATACATTAGTTAAAGCTCAGCTCAACATAAAGGTTAGTGCATAATAAACAAATTTTGATACTAGAACTTTCGATGAATAATTTGGAATTATTAACAAAAGACCGGAATTCCGGGACATCTCAACTAGGATTATTTAAAATTTGATTGTAGTGACAAAAACTATGACAGACCTGAACTTTCATAAAACGACTTTTTTTAAATATTCCAGAACTGTATCCTCATCTGACTAAATTTGTTTTAAATATTTTTTCAGCATAATGGAACAAATTTACTGTATGTTTTCCGAAGGTCAAAAGTCTAACCGCCGTCTATGATATACATGCATATCTACTAAATAAGACAAGTAAACCCCAAATTCCGTTAGTATACGTATAGAGAGGTAAAGTTACATAATTAAACATAAATCCGTTTATATACTCGTAGTTCTTTTGTACAAATTCGATGGTCGTGATACATACAATTCATGTTGGTGATTGCAGCATAAAATATAAATTTATAATTATATTTTTAATTTAACAACCTTCCTATTTTCTTTAAAAAAAATAATAATGAATTATAAATAATTAACATTAATTTACATATTAAAATAATAAATTCAAGTTTTTGTCGTAATAATGAGATTAAAATGTGTTGCTTGATTGTGCGGTTTAACGACGAATTTAAAAATATTCTGAATTAATCGATACAAAATACCATAAAGCCCTGGAATCAATTGGTGTAGCATAAAAATATTTATTTTGGGATAATTGAATTTTCATGGTTAATTTAGTAATTTCAGATAGGGTGATTGATCATTGAGCACTAAAGTGAAATTTAGGGGTTAAAACCTATTTATAAATTTTGCTTTGTTCGCATTAAATCAATTCGTAATATATACAATTTTAATATTATGAGACCATTATCTTGACTTATTTTAAAAACTATTATATATGTAAGCAATGATAGTTTCTTTATAAACCATTTATAATTTCAATTTTTAGATGATTTAAATCACGCATTGCGAAAAAATAACGCAGCAGTCAGTCCCCCTGGCAAATAAACAAGCTCGTTATAGGGATCTACGGTTAATAAGGCTATAGTTAAACACAAAATTTATAAAGAAAAGATACAACTTTCTCTTCCTCCTAAGGCATTTGGTCGCTTTGCTTTCTGAGGCGGCCTCAGATATATTTTATTTAGTAGGTCTTAGAAAAACTTCTTAGAGCTTGATAATCGAAGTGGAAATAGACAACCGAACGGGTCAAATATTTTAGATGTCTCTAGCAACAATTCCTCGTTTGGTGTTGGTGGCTTTTGGGTAGATAAACTTTTGATTATAACTTATAACTTAACTAAATGTCAACGTGAATCTTCAGATATGTCAATCGGTGAAAAAATAGCTCAATGAAGGGCAATTTGACGTTTATTTCCTCACCTAGAAGCCCAGCACTTGGATTTGAGCCTGATACTCGAAAGCCTCTTTTTCGGCATTTGACATAATGACATCAGATCGTCGATATATACCGATAATTTTTAATAATTTTCAAAGCTGTTGGAAATTTGCTGAAATTTTAATCAGCAATCGTTTTTAGAATTTTTGTGGCTTAACAAAAACTGTATCATATGTAACTGTTAGCATTCTAAAATCTTAAACTAGTAATGCTGGATATTCCGCCATACAATTTTTTGATAGTCGACGTCTTTTATGGCAATTATTTCAATTTTATATCAGGACAGTACAGACTAGTGATGTTTGTGAAATCGAAGTAAAATGGCAAATAGACGATTGTTAATAGTAGCCCATTAGCTTATCGTTAAGTTGTCGCTACTTTGGTCGAAGCTTTAGCCAATGCATCAAATACCACTCTAAGTTTGGTTGTGGCACTTGATTGTTTATTTATTGTATGATAAAGCAATGATAAAGACAGTTTTGGATCAAGATTCAGGTCGTTAAGTAATATGAGTTCAATATGGCCCATGGCGATGCATCCTCGCATCAATTCGACGTATTCTGACGTCCTCTGATAATTCCAAAATCATTCAAAAATACCCATATCTCTAAAGTTTCCCAGTTTTTTTGGGTATATTGAAATGGTAAACGAACTATAGATACCGCCCATATTCGGATCGTTGATAAGTGGTTGTAAAGTGTTTTGCACAGTTTTCCTCTTCGGTTACGTATTTATGTGACGGTAATCATTCTATCTCATATAGCTAATGGCGTGATTAATCTATTTCTAACTCGGCATTAAAAAAGATACTAAATGATCATTAATGTTCATTGGCTTAGATAGTGTCAGCAATTATCCATATATAGATCCATTTTTAGGTGTATTTTGACATTAAAACAATTTTCTATCTGTCAAAACATCAAAAAAACCTAGTGAGCACCTTTCACTGGTCCATAAACTTTGGATACTGGCGGCAATATTGCGGAAATTTTTAGTAATATTAGCGCATGAACTTTTATTGTTCTGTTTGGTTGGTATCAATAGATGAAATTTCAAAAAATGCTGAGGACCGTGCGGTATTGGCTTTGGTTTCTCCTAACAATTGAAACAGTTTTTCCTCTTTCCATAAACATATTTTACATGAATCGATACTGAGAAATTTGGAGTTAAAATGGTTTGAATGGTGGTGTTGGCTGGCTTGTGAAGTATGGATTGTTTGAGACGAAGTTACTCTGATGTGGTGTTAATTAAATGCATTTTGAAGTGTAGGATGTATGATTTTTAATGACTCGAGCTGTTTAAATTTTCTGTTATCAACTTCGCTTGCAGTCCAACAGTTTTGAGTCCTCTTATAACTACTTCGGTTGTTTCAGCCAATATCCGAATGGTAAGTGAATTCAAATATATTATAAATTACTTGTAATATAGTAATATGTTGGTCTGTACGACATTGGTTTTGGTGGTGGTTTTCCTGGTTTGGGAATCATGATGACTTCAGCCACCATTGATTATTGGAGTACATATTCAAGGCTGAATGCTGCATTTATGATACATTTTTTGTAAGTTATTTTAGCGATTCTCCTAGTACTAAGACAAAACCTGGCGTTTATTTTCAGTTTTTTATTTATTGTATCTAAATATCAACCAGGCCCACCAGGCTGGTGAAAGAGATCATGATTTTTATAATTTAGATCTCTCTCAGGTTTGACTATAAAAACAATGTATGTACATTTTTTATTGAGACTTGCAGGCAAGTTTATATCGCTGCTACCGCTTTTTCTTAAAATCCTCCCACCAATGGCTTTTAATACATGATATAGGTTAATATAGTTAATTATTTGTTGAAACGTTTAAAAATGTATAAAACCATTCTAACATTACTTATTCTCTAATACGATTAGATAATTGTACAGATTCAGTGAGATTATGGGTTGTGCAATTACGGCTAATTTATCACACATAAATTTATTACTCCTTGCAACACTGTGGAATAACATTTGGAATTCCCCACATTTCCTTTCTAGCGAAACCTTATAAATACCAAATCAAATATTAAAATTTTATTATAAATAAATACTTTTCGACTACAGTTTAGTTCAAATAAATTAAGCATGTTGCCCGTAATAAATAACATTCCATCAAGCTTTTTAATTATATATCTCGTGTAATATAAATATATCGTTCATGTTTCTATACGAGGCCTAGGTTCAAGTTTATTAGTGTTACGTACGCGGTAATTGCACCTACTTTGTACACGAAATATGATCATTGCATAATCAATTTCGAAACCGTACACGTATAATTTAAACGCAATCGACATTTTTATAAATAAACTAAATTTACACAAAGCGTCCATTTTGATTATTGGGTTTTCTCCTTCAACATAACTGTGGAATTGTAAATTGATTTTCTCGGCTATTTAACTGAAATTTATTAGGCATCGATAATTTATTTTTACTACCGAATTTTCGGTTAAAGCTATTTAGCAATTCTAAGCTATAATTTTATATCATATAATTAAATCGAATAAATGTTAATGACGTCACATTGATAAAACAATGAAAATTTTCCATCCAATTGGAATATTTTTCGAAATTGTAACATGCGCATTTCGTGTACATAAGGAAAAAAGGACGAAAATAAAAATCATCCATGTACTGAAAAAGGGGATATATTTTCTATATATAATGTTTATATATAGAGTGAAAAAAAAAATTCCGAAAGGGGAAAGGGAGACATAGAGGTAAAATTTTAACCCAGCAGATCAAAGCTACCTTTACAACAGCTAAGTCGAGTGATTAAAGCTCGAGAATACAAAAAATATTTTTCTTTTTTTTTTTTTTTAATTTAAATAAATAAATACATTTAAAAATTTTATTTAAATAAATAAATAAATTTGGTCAGCTCTCCAGGAAACTATAAAACGTAAAAATTGTGCTTTTGTGAAAATTCTGAACGAAAAAAAAACCTCCAAAAAAGCCAATGGAATAATAAAAATAAAAAAATTTTGTGAATTATTTGTGATAAAAATCAGCAAAAATTAAAAGTGATACGAGTGAAAAAATTGATTAAAAAGTGTTACAAAAGTGAAAAAGATTTTATTTCTTATAAAAAAAATTAAATAAAAAATTCATTAAAAAAATTTAAAAAATAAAAGACCGTGGCTTCTTCGGAGGAACAAACTGGTGGTGAACCCACCCTGTTTTCAAAACTTGGTGGTGCTTTCTTTGGGGGTCAAAATTCACCCCAAAGAGTCGTAACTAATATCCGTGGATTTTTCGCCAACCGTCTACCTGCTTCGATTCCTGATACAGGTAAGATTTTTCTATTTTTTAATTAATCTTTTTCAACAAAATGGCGGCATAAAAAATATTACGTAATATCAAAATATTATACAAGGTATAAAACTCTCGCAACTAATCAATCACAAATTTTTTTTTTTTTTTTAATTTATTCATATAATTCACTATAATTATGCTAAACAAAATAATTAAGTTAATTTTTGTTATAATTTATTGGATTTTAATTTGAATAAAATTTATAATATTATAATGACGTTGAACCTAAAGTAACAACAACAATTTATAAAATTTTGTATTTTGATTGGAAAATGGGGTGAACCAATTTTCACGACAGTACCAGGCAAATTGGTTACAAGTTTTTTGTTTTTTTGTTACACAAATTTTAAGTGGAGATTATTTTAGGGTTGTTGAATTACATTCGTTCCGTCGGATAATATTTTGTGGTTTGTTGTATGTTTTGTTGTAAAGGGTACAGTTGGCACTGGGCTTAATTTGTTTCGGTGAATGTAGTAAAATTATATAATTATTTATAGCTAAGTGTTCGCGCATGTCACGTAATTCAATTACTTAAATTTTATATAACAACTTGCTGGTGTTGAAAAACTTACAGTTTATCAAATTTAAATCAAATCATACGCATTATTTTCACATAAATATTAACTGTAATATTTGGATCTAACTCTACCAAGTTAAATTTAAACTTCTATATTGTATAATGAAAGCTTCTTTTATTAATTGTTGACCTGAAGAAGCTTAATTTAGAATAAAAAAGATTATCATGCATTTTACATTAGCGGCGTAGAGTGATTTTAAGAGAGAGGGAAACAGTTTTATACATTCCAAAATCAAAACTTGCCCTACTTCTTCAAATCAGAATCCGATCACCAATAACCGGAGTTTCATACTGGAATTGGTGATCAATTAAATATTGATAACTATACCAAATCTCAAACCTGAATACAAATCAAAGAGCTAACAGATCGTGTCAAATTATAGTTTATATTCTTAAATATTTTTTATATTGAATCAGACAGAAAAAATTCTCGTTCTAGCCACAAAAAATTAATCATGATTTAGTATCAGCAGTAAATTGTTGGATTATGAACCCGAATGGACTTAGCAGTTAATGTCACATTTTTAGAGTGGTTTGGACACTGGACTTTAGTTATTGTCTCATTGTCGTAGATAATAGTATTCGAATTTGTAAACTAAAAATACAAAAACAATGTGCTAAAAACCAATGGATAAAACACTTATCTTATTAGACATGCAAATTTAACAAAAGAGCACTAAAGAGGCAACCTAAATATTATTTGATTTATTTAGAACTCGCAATATTCGATTAAAAAATTTTAAGAAAATCATTTAGGCTGTAAGGATGTACGGAATCCCAAGGGATCTAAGGAAGTTAACCATGTTTAAAAAACAGGTTTTAAAAAACTGGTAAAATTTCGAAAACACAATGCCTCAAAAACACACCTGACGACATGAATGAATATCCACCGTAATGGATTATAATTAATCAGTACATAATACCGTACTGAGTGCAATTTTGTAGGATCAACTGTGTTTTTCCGAATTCGTCACCTAACTTGCGGTAATCATTGCTATATCTAAATGATATTTCAACGTTTGCTTCATTCGTTTTATTGCAATGTTAATCACAAACCATTCTTGGAATGGTGACCTCATTTAGATGATTTGGTTGTACGGAAATAAGTATTTTGGGTATTTCGGCGTTAATTTTATTTAGGATTGTGCTACCCCACTTTGCGTTGACTTTGTATACAAATGTCACTTGATAAGGCCATTGAATCTTAACAAAAATGGGAAGTGTGGAATTTGTTGGAAGAAATCAAGGTACTATATTCTTTATTGAAGATACAAATTGAAAGATTTTTACTATTTATGATAATTGAACGTCTTAAAGTCACGTTTGGTTTATTCTAATAATCCGTTTGAGTAGCAGTTTTGCAGCGATGATGGGTAATACAGGCCAGTTATCAGTTTGTTAAACGAATTTCGTAAAATAATTATAAAACGGAGACATTGGTTGCATTCAGGTCCGCCACTATAGATACTGCTATTGGTATCATATTTGATGTTAAGTTTTGATAAAAAGGCTACGTAATGTATCGAGATATGAACACCGATGGAAAAAATTAAAAACTTAATCAACAGTTTAGCTTAACAGTTTTATCGAATATATCGGTTGCATTTAGTACTTAACATGTTAATTTTACTCAATATGTAGCTTACAATTGGTGGACCTTAATTGATTAATCCCTTTTAATAAATTAAGCACCAAACCCATTTTACATTTTATGATGCAACCTATAATCAAACCTTTCTATTTTGATAAACGACATTTTACTCAAGCTGACCGGATTAGCTCTATCCTACCAATTTCAATTGAGTTATTCGATTAAAATGTATAGTTATAAACAAAATCGGACATATTCTAAATGGATTACGGCTAATCTATAAGCCTTACAATATTTTAAAATAAAACAAAATCTCATAGAAACAGTTTATAAGAATTGTAGTTCCATCTGACCGATTTTTGTTTGATCTGATACTAAATTGTTCATGAGTTGTCAAACAAAATATCTTAACTTTAATTTAAGCTAATGGGCGTTAATGCTAGCCTAATTGGGGTCAAGTATTTGCTACATTATGGAAAATTTATATTATGGTATATATTTCAAATAGAAGAATGTTCCCAGATTCTTAGAAAATTAATTTATGTCAATAAGGATTTTAAATATCAATGGTTATTGAAATAAACAGTTTAAATTCCAGCTTTTTCTATTTAAAGCTATATGTGCATTTTTAGAAATAGTGTATTAGTTTAAACTTTAATAGTAGAACAGGATGTGCCGGTTTATTTGGATTTCGATATAAGTATATATTTGTTGCTCTATTCTTAAACAGACAGTAACAATTTCTTTTAAGGTTTTTTGATTTGTTCTTTTTAAATATCTATACATACATACTTTGATATAATGTATCAAAAACAAGTTACACAGCTTTATTTTTATAAGCTGTACAGTGAGTGATAAACAGATAACAAGTGAAATTAGACTCCTATAGAATTTGTAAAACAACAAACAAAACTGAACCACTCCAACATTTTATTTAACGTAACATGATACTTTATTTCACTTCTTTTAATTGAAAATAATTACATGAAATATAAGCGTAAAATTTTAATTGCACAAAACTACCCTTTCATATCTGCTAACTGTTTGAACTCATTGTTTGCTTCTTATTTGTAACGAGATACGCTAATTATGTATTATGTTACATTATTTTGTTTTGCAACACTTGAGACACTCGAAATTGTTGAATGTATATAACTTTAATCGATATATTGATTTAAGAAGACTGACCAATACGATAAAATAATTTGTTTTTGACCACAAAATAATAAAACCCAAAATTGTGTAATCCTTAATCCGTAAAATGATCAAGTTACAATCATAAGACGGTAACAACTATACCAAAACAACGATTCTACACGTCGTGCGTTTCTATAACTACATATATTTCGACCGCAATCCGAACAAACAAAAAATAATTTAATTTCATTAAATTACTAAATGAAAAATTAAAGTGGGGATTAAAATAAAAAAATAAAAAAAAAAGAAAAAAAAAAAAATGAACAATCGTGTGTTGGTGGAAAAACTGGAAAGTTCAATCAAAAATTGAAATTCTCAAGAGATTTTGAAATTTTATGAAATTGTTTAGCCTTTTTTTGTTTTGCTAGGGCGAATAATTCTACGAAATGAATTGGGGTGCGACGATCGAGCTTTTTCTATTTATTTTAGCTGGTCTAGGTTTTAGCTTTAAAAATGTTTTACATTTCTTGTTATCCTTATCAATATCAATACATTGAAGCCTTCAAGTCAAATTAAATTATCCAATGCACACTTTAAAAAAAAAAACAAAACCCCGGACCGAAAATCTAAAATTTTTTTTAGGGAAATTCTATTTTTGTTTTTATCTTTTATGGAAATCCATAAAATAAAAACGGAAAATAAAACAAAAAAAAAGATAAAAGATAATCCCAGGGGTATGATTTGTTCCATTTTTTTTCCAGTCTGTATCTCAATCCAATGAATATTTTATGTTTGTGTACATAGACGAGGGTATGTGATATATGTCTATATACATCGCATCGTAATGGTTTAAAGAGGTTTTAAGCTTTTAGAAAATATGTAAATTTTTGTTTAATAACTTAATAATTAAATTTAAATGAATGGCAACATAAAATTCTCATCGTTATCAAAAAAAAAAAAAAAAAAAAAAAATAGAAAACTTTTTTATGTTGGTTTCACTTCAAAATGACCTCATCACTCAAACACATACACACACCCATACAAAGAAAATTTATGAAAGCAATAAATTTTTCCAAACTAAAAACCTTTCAAAATTTTAATGATAATCTGCACAACAAACATAACCGAATCTATCTTAATTTTTAATATAAATTATTAATTTTTGTACCATAATATAACACCGCCCAACACCCTAAAGCATTTATACATATACTCGTTTATCCATAGATCTTCATTTGACTTTAACTTTGTATACAACAAAAAGCTTTTTGTTTATAATCACGTTCGATCGGAAAGATTGTGATATATTTGCAATAAATCTTATTACCCATTACACAGTACCACCCCAAACTCACATTAAAAAAAAATAAAAAATACTCACCCCCACCCAATAATAATATCCTGATTTTTAACTATGTTTTGACAACATCGTTTCGCGTATCTAAACAATTATTTTATTGTTTAATTTATATTTCTGGATAAAAAAAAAAAAATATTTTTTTTTTTAAATTATTCCTGGTTCCAATACTTAATACAATACACAGACGACACGTTATGAATTGATGATGATACACCGAGGGTTGGAAAATCCTATTTATTCATGGAATTAAGAAAATACACAACAACACGGAGGTTGAAATAAATAACAACTTTAAATTGGGTGATACAAACGAGATGATTTTTGATGATGGGGTGATTTCCCGGGTTGTTTATATATCAAAAGATGAAAGGTACACATTTTTTATTAATGGAATTGCTTTGCTCTTTGTTGCGTTTCTCTTTTTTTTGTGCGAGATGAACAATTTTTTGGTTTTATTTGGGGTGAAAACACCTGATATATCTCAAGGCATGAATTTTGTGTGTGTGTTTGTGTTGTTTGCATTTTTAATTAACTAAAATATTATTTTTTTTTTTTAATTTAAGTAGGGTTGAAAACAACATTTTTTTCAGTGACTGTAATAGTTCTATATATAGGATCCATATTTAAAATATTTATGTTACCGTAATTCGATCTAAAAATTTTAAATTTCAGTATATTATTATAGTAAAAGTTTGTTGCTTCCAAAGTTTTATTAAATATTTAGCAGACTAGAACCACTATGGATGACGAAGATAAAGTTTTCTTTAAAATTATTAGTAAAATTTTCCAACTCCCGTAAAAATTGTGGATTATCGTCCAAGTTCACTTGTAATTAACATTCTACATCTCTGTCTGCAAATGCAAACAATTCGTTTTCAACATGGGTGTGTTAAATGTTATTCTGGAGATCAGGTCAGTCGTCAAGAAATACGACTAATATATTCTGTTGTTTTGAAGAAAAGTCGAAATATTTATGTTATAAACTTAGTGCATATACTCATATGTAGTTGTTCGATCATTCGATTTACTAAGTTAAATTATTCATAAAGACAGTGCAATTTAAAATTCGATACGTATACCTAATATTCCTTGTTTTGGTCAAAAATATGAACAAAATGTCAAATGTAAGCTCAATAATATATTGCAATCAGAGGCGGATTGATCATCGTGGTATATCGAGCCGGTTTTAAATTTTGTTTATAATTTTCAAACGTCCTTTTTTGGATCTAAACTACTCGAAATAATTATAAACTTTATTTTCGACTTTTCGTCTTGTCTTCAAGGGTATGTCCGACAAGCGACATATTCATATGAGACAAAGAGTACGCAAGTGAAATGCAAATAACGTTACGTATTATGTTGGGAATATAACCTTGATTTAACATCTGAGGCATTGCAGGATTTTAACAAAGTTGACATAACGAATTGTGTTAGCAATATAACTGAGGGGGCAGCTAATTTGCCAGACTAATATAAACCACAACAATAACTACTCAATTACTCTGCTTTCTAGCCCGTTATTATAATTTACCCTGTACTCTGTTTAAAAAAAATAGGTGAAAGAACAATTTATGGCATTTCGCTTCTAGTGAAACTAGCACTAGTAATTTCTCTTGATTCTAGGGATTTCTCAGATTTCAAAATAAAGGCCTTAAGAATTTAAAACCTAAACTTATATCAACCTAGACGAATATGAAATCAATGATGATCCAGATTTGATAGAATTATACGAAACCAAAGAATAATAGTTGTTATCCAGTTAATAAAGTAGAAAATTTAGGACTAATGAAACACAAACATATATTTAATTACAAAAGGTATAACAGGAAAAGAGTTTAACCAACTTAAATGACAGTTTTGGAATTTTAAATATTAGTTTACCATCAAAGAGACCTCTTAGAGTCGTACCTCAAATGTAGAAGATTTTTTGTCCTTGGTTTTGAAACTGAATGATCACTTATTGATGCTAACCAAAACTATTGCGTGTGCGGTTACCCGAAACTATTTGCTAATATTTTCCAAGCTGTCTACAGAAAACATAATGATTTGGTTGGTATCGGTTTTACATAACATTCTGAAAAGTATCATAATTAATTAAAATCACCCTATATACAAGACAAAAGTAGGACTAAATCTTAATAACACTTTGAACATTCTTTTATTCGCTTTTATTGTTTAATTGCAGATGTAGTTCGAGATGGTTATGGCTAAATTAAACAAATTTAGAATACGCAAACTGGACTTGATTTAATCATTAGCGCGTGCGAGTCATAACCCCAATCAAGAGGCTTACAACGGCGGGTTCAAGGTTCTTCGCTGATATTTAAAATAGTGTCTTTGATTTATTTTATTTTCATGATCATATACCCCGTAAACCAGTTTAAGTCAGTATTTTCAAGTAGTTATCAACTTTTAAATTGTGCATTTAATGCCACTGTTCCGAATAACTCTAGACTATTATCATTTTTATAGTAATCGATAGATATATTAACTTAAGTAAATTGACTAATTTGGCTAATTTTTTTAATACTGTTCAAAGTCTGGATATTTTTTTAAATTCTGTTTTGTAAGTCGCTTATATATATACCTTCTTTAGTATAAATAACTGGGACTGGGATAACAAAACGCGATAATAAAATTAATCGTTGGAAAATTAGAAATAAATTTTGATAGATAAAGTTAATACTTAACGAAAGTTGTTAAAGTTTTAAAACCACAGTTTTAGAGTGGTTTAATGACTAACGCAAATTAAATGTAATTTTCAAGATTAGATGAACTTATTTTAGTTCCAAAAGGTGAGTTCAAAGTAGACATTCACTTTTGCACAGCAAAAGTTTATCTAAACTTTTTATAAGTTTAAAAAAGGCACTGCTTAATGGTAGAAGATCATGAAATCAATTTTGGACTAAAATGCAACTTAAGGAACGGTTCTAAATACTTGTCTACCGTTTAAAATTTCCTCCTGGGAAATAATTGGTTTTTTTGAAAGTTCGTTTGTTTTTATATAACAAGACCTAGTTTACATGACTTAAAAATCTACCCAAACCCATTTCAAGGTGTAGTCTTTTTAAAATAAATATTATTCATCGATAAAGGGTACTATTAATATTTAAAATATAATTCACTTAACAATTGTAAACACCATTGTTTACTTAAAATAATTCCTCATTCATAAAATAAATAATTTGAAACGGCAAACTTTCAATAAGTGGAAAATAAAGAAAATTTAATTTTCCTACATATACCTACTTTGTATAGATATAAAAAAATATATCCATCAATCAATATAATTTACCTTCGTCATTCGATTCAAATGCTATATAGCTATATAGCTGTGTGTGTGTGTAAAATACCAATCCTTATGAACACGCAGAAAACCAAATAAAAGAAAAATAAACAAACGACTTTTAAATTTTTCTATTTCCATTCCGATTTATTTATAATATTATTTATGAAAACCGGTAATTTTAATGGAAATGGAAATGTTTTTCTTGTTGATGTATAAATTATTAAATTTGAGGGACTATTTTCGAATTAGTTTCGCTTTTTTATTACCTTGTGATTTACCATTATATACAATATATCCTTATGAAATAGAATGGAAGGCACAAACAGCAAATCACATGAATAATAAATGGAAAATTTTCATTTCCAAAAAAATTTATAAATTATTAAATATCTAAATCTAAATACACACATATACATATATGCCAATATGAAGAGGAAATTTTTGTTTTTGGGGAAAACATTAAATTGAAAATCCATATTTTATGGTGGTTGAAGAAGATAAATAAATACACAGAAATACGTGCGGGTAATTCGAACGACATTAGTACTGTATCTTGTACAACTCCGGCAAATTTAATTTCGATTAGCGCATTAATCTATTTTTCAATAAAAAACGTATATTTACTTTCGATAGATAGTAAACCATCCTTCTTCCCAATTAGACAAAATAAAAATTTCAAAAAACAAAACTAAAAAAAAATGTTCCAAAGGACATGGCGAGAAAATAGAGTAACATGAAAAATACTGAGGTACATTTTTTTTATACATCGGTATATAATAAGGAACCAAACAAGGAGTGGTTTTCCTTTTTCTTGCTATGAAAATGAAAATATTTTATTTAATGTAAAATAATTATTAAAATAAATGAGAAAAGATGTAAGAACGAGGCATGACGACATTATATATACACTACAGTACATTAAAATCCGGGCAGCTAAATTTTTCCGGGGAAACCAATAATTTTAGTCTTTATTTGAATTTCTATATATCTTACGGCCGCCAGTTTTGTAAATGGGATCCGTAGATGAGTTATTTATGGACCCAATCATATTTTTAATATCTTATATTAATTATATTATATTAATTATTAATTATATAATATGTATATAATTATGTTATATTAATTATTTGAGCTATATTTTAAATCTGAACCACATTAGTTTCACTGCAATGTAAAACTTTAGGTTGAGAAAACACTATTCTAACTTTTATATCTCCATAAAAATAATTTAAAACTATTAGTCTCTGAAAACACAGAAGTGCATCGTTTTTTGACATAAGAAAAATCATGCTTACCGCTTAGATATATACTTGACGTTACTCAGACGTTTTTAGATGTCAAAAAGTAAAAGTAAAATTAACTTTTCAAGTTACTTCAGAGTCCCGTCGGGTATAATCGCTTAAGTGCAATTTCGTATTCTTTAATTTTTTTTATTTAGTGACGTGGAGTATCTCCCAATGAAGAATTATCTCATAGTTCATTCTGTTTAAACTTGTATATTCCAGTTCTCTTCAAATGCTTTCAGCATAACGGTACAGCACCAGCGATCTCCTAGGCTGACACTTAGTAGCAACAGAACATTTATTTGAATCCAATTTTGTGCATGTTCCGTTTCCAACTTGTTTAAAACGAAGCACAAAAAACTGGTAATCCATACTTGAAGGGACGGTAAGGGACGTTCTTGAATCTAGCATCCTCAATCACACAAAAAATATTTGCAAAGTTTCGCTGTTCAATCACCTTAGGGCGCAGTTCTTTCATTTTCTTTTTTAATTTCTTATATATTTTAATGATGGTTCTCATAACGTACCTTTCAAAATTAGGATTTTGTAGTCTCGAGAAAGTCCATCTACTAATTGGCCGTTCTCAATTTCTTCGAATTTATTGGCGACACTGGAAATAAATTAAGCTGTATCTTAACTAACTTTGTTTTGTCAAAACTGAATTAGTTTTTAACATTTAGCACACTATTGGATAAATTATTAGGCGTTTGGCATGAAAATTGAAAATTCCAGCAACAAAATTCTATAATGTTTTCCTTATATATGTAAGGACCAAATTAAAACTTTTTCTTATCGGATTATACAAAACCGTGGACATAGCTTCGGGTACTTATACCAATGTACCGGTTTTCTAGAACTCTAAACAGTCCAAATTTCATTGCACATTACTGTATATATATATATATATATATATATATATATATATATATATATATATATATATATATATATATATATATATATATAGATATATATATATATATAGATATATATATATATATATATATATATATATATATATATATATATTTATATATATATATATATATATATATATATATATATATATATATATATATATATATATATATATATATATATATATATATATATATATATATGTATATATATACAACGAGTAATATAAATAAAATAAGGGAATTGAAAAGGATGAATCATACAGACAAACAGCAGAATACATAATATAAAGTAAAGTTTTCTTTATGTTACCGTTATTATTATGATGAATACATTTTCCATCTGTTATCTTATAAAATATTCACACGTACTTCTTATTTTAAATAATTCATAAATTTTTATATGGATGTCTATTCAGGAGGGATGAATAAAATTGGAAAAGTTGCTTGTTGTTTTGTGTTAAACCAAGAAATTTTCTTGTTGTATTTTAGATATACATTGAGCAATGTTGAATTCGATTTAATTTATTAGAAACATTTTAGTTATATACCGTACCTGATCCAATAGTTTTTATAATAGAACCAACACTATTGTATATAATTATACAATAGTGTTGGTTTTGATAGAACTTAAGAAATGAAGAAAATTGAATAACGCAATTAGTGACCACATTACCGCATTTTAAGCAAACTTAACTAGAAAACATATAATTCGCCTGAATGCAGCTTATATTAAATATTGAATTTTTTATTACTTTGACTGACATGGCACTCAGCTTGTAACATAGCAAATTCTTATACTATTGACTTTCGATTAACACGGTTATTAAGTTTCGTCTAATTTCGTTTTAAGGTAAAACTTTTCATAGTATTATAACCATCATCGATCTAATCATAAAATCGTTTGAAGCGTTGCAGCAAAACAACAAGGTTCTTCGATCTTTTGCTGCTTTAACTCTATTAGCCGCTTTTTGGCGTTAAAACAATATTTCCGAATCGGCATTTTTTAACCAAAATAGTTGTGAACCGTCACTATAGAATAGAAACTGTTCTATAGAAAACTATAATAGTTACACGGGTTCACGATATAATCTAAGCCCTTTCTCAATAATTGAGCCACGCTATTCGTAAATATAATTAGATCGCATATAGTAATCCCGCAAAATTCAAAAGTTATGACAAATTTAGTGAAAAGTGTAATGTGTAAAGCTCCACTGCCTCATAATCTCATTACATAATTTTAATAGATCAAAGTAAATAAATAAATAATTCACAATTTTAAATAAATTTACACCAAAAATAATTAGAAAAAAATGTCCTTTGAATCGCTCGACTAAATTTGAAAGAAAATTGAGTCGAAATACAATCACCTTTTTCGCTATGCGAATAGCCCCCACTACGTATCACAAAGTCTTGGTAACGTAAGTAACCGATTTTATGCTGCAAAATTAACCTTCGACATGCAAATATCGCTTACAAAACTGTTGTAATTATAAACGAACGACCAAACAAAATTATAACGTTATAGATTATAAAATTTAGATAAGCGTAATAACGAGTATATATAGCACACGTTCAATACTTAAAGGAAATAAAGTGCTACTTGCCTTACATGACCCCAAAAAATACACAACCCAAACTACTTACTAAATAACTCTAACCAATATATATCCCTTATATTCTAAAGGAAATTTTCATTTCTTTTATGTTTCGATTTTCTAATGTTCATTTATGTATATTATATATGTGGTATATAAGAATACAACAACAAATCAAAATAATAAATTACTTGCCATCACGCGATATCTCTCCAAGCTCGGCATGTAAACTAACGTACGAATGTACAAATGTTGTATAGTATGACACATCCAACAAACCATAAGTGTATCGATTTTTTAATTTTTATTACAAAATCGCTAGATTGAAAGAAACATGCTTACGGTTAATATCCATAATATAAGGCAGGAACCATTAACTTCCATCTCTCAATTAAATATCAATTTTTTCTTTTTGTAATATACAAAGACGAATATGCTATGGTTCAAAACTAATAAAAATAACTTCCAACTCATTTAACACCCTTCATTGTGATTGAGCAAAGTGGTTGTTGTTTTTCCCATACACAATTTCCCAGCGTTATAACAATAACACATTTTGGAATGGAGTGAAAAATGTATAACCTAAAAAATAAAAACAAAAACAAGGAAATATATGTGTTTGGTGTGGTATCATGGTCTTTGTTAATGCCTTTCCAAGGTAATTATGAAATATCCATTATTCGTTGTGCATATAGGCATTACACTTTTTAATGCCAGCATAGAGTTGTCAAGAGATAGTTAGGATGATTTTTGTGGGGAATTTAAGAAAGAAACAGCAAGTTACCTTAAACATTTTTTTTCAATATTTTAGCCGTCGTTACCGATCCAAAAATCAATTCTTCGTATTGTTCAATTAAACTAGAATAAGCGATTTCATTCTCAAATCCATGTTCACCTGATGTACATCGTTTTCAACGAAAAACTTGATAAGTCACTGGCCGATTCGAACGGTTGTCTTGGTAGTCACCTCCGCCAGAGGACTGATTCTCAACCCCGTAACTCTTCTTTAAAACTGAATCGGTAAATATTTGCACTAATTTTCTAATTTTTCGTTGTTAGAAAAATAAATTACATAAAACTTTTAAATCGACCCAGTAGTACCAACAAAATATATAATTTTAATTTAACTTATGATTGAAATGTGTGTAAAATTAATTAAAATTAAGAAAATGTTAAAATTAAGATAAGAGAAAAATTAAATTTAAATTAATCTAAAAATTTTTTTTTTAATCTATAAAATTCAGCAAATTTTTTAATTTTTATTTTGCTTTGAATTTTCAAATTTCTTCTTCCAACGGCCAAGCCAATAAGAAAAAACCCACGCACAGAAACAACATTTCAATCATAAATTAAAGTTTTAAATTTTAATTAAAAATTTCGATTTTTTTTTTATTTCATAAATTTTGTAATTAAATTAAATTATTTTTAAATTTTTGAATTTTATAAAACTTAATACTAATCGGAAATATTGTTTCTGTGTGTTTGAATTATTTAAAGGTTGCCGTACCGTCAGCTAAATTGGAACTTTTGTAAAAAAAAAAAATAAAAATCCATAGTTCATCCAAAAATTATGTTGAAGGATGACCTAAACCATAAAATGCATATGCAAAAATGAACTGGACACAAATCAAATGATGTGATCAATTAACTTAAATCAAATAAGTTAAAATCGTCGACGTAATTTTTATTTTTTGAAAAGTTAATTTAGGACCCTAACCCTTAGATATTAATCTCGAAGTAAAAAATGGGTTTCACCGTGCCGGTTATCAATCTGGAGATTGGTGAGGTCAAAGAAATAGTATGGAACAAAATTCAAGAACCATCATCACAAAGGAAATTAATTTTAGTCATTGTATCGATAGCACTGCTGTTAGATAATATGTTGTATATGGTAATAGTACCTATTATTCCGGACTATTTAAGGTACATTGGCACATGGGGTGAAGAGCCGGCCAATGTGACCGAGGGGCAACATACACCACATGCACGGCATCAAGATTCGGCTACCGGATTCTTATTTGCATCTAAGGCTATCGTACAATTAATGGTCAATCCATTCTCGGGTGCATTGATCGATCGAATAGGTTATGATGTACCAATGATGATTGGACTATGCATTATGTTTTTGTCGACCGCGGTATTTGCATGCGGCCGTAGCTATGGTGTGCTATTTTTTGCACGCTCACTACAAGGTGTCGGCTCCGCATTTGCTGATACAGCAGGATTAGCAATGATCGCCGATCGATTTACCGAAGAAAATGAACGATCACAGGCTCTCGGTATAGCGCTTGCATTCATTAGTTTCGGGTGTTTAGTAGCGCCACCGTTTGGTGGTGCACTCTACCAATTTGCTGGAAAAGAAGTACCATTTTTAGTTTTATCGCTGGTATGTTTACTTGATGGATTAATGTTGCTTTTGGTGATGAAACCGTTAAAAGAAACATTGGAATTCAGTCGAATGGAGAAAAAGGAAACAATACCAATATGGCGTTTATTGATGGATCCATATATTGCCGTATGTGCTGGAGCCTTAATGATGTCAAATGTAGCCCTCGCATTTTTAGAACCAACAATATCGCTATGGATGGAAGATAACTTAACAACAGATAATTGGAAAATTGGAATGATATGGCTACCAGCATTCTTCCCACACGTGTTTGGCGTTATTATAACCGTTAAAATGGCACGAAAATATCCACAACATCAGTGGTTAATGGCCGCTGGTGGACTAGCACTCGAAGGATTATGTTGTTTCATAATTCCATTCTCATCAACCTATAAAGTACTAATGATACCGATTTGTGGCATTTGTTTTGGAATTGCCCTAATCGACACGGCTCTATTACCAATGTTAGGCTATTTAGTGGATGTACGATATGTTTCCGTATACGGAAGTGTTTACGCCATAGCTGATATATCATATTCGGTCGCATACGCAGTTGGACCAATTATAGCCGGTGGTGTAGTCGAAGCAATTGGATTTACTGCGTTAAATTTCGGAATAGCATTTTCTAACCTTTTATACGTACCAGTGCTTGCATACCTAAAACATATATACGATTTTAAACCGTTTGAAAATGAGGCAAACATCTTGATGGCGGATCCACCAAATAAAGAATACCAAACTTATACATTACAAGATCAACAACCAGTTAATGGTGAATATAAAAATCATTTAGAATATGGCCGCATTGAAAACGAAAATTCAACTGAAATGGAAACGAATATTGATCAAGACCCGCAAAACGCTAGTTATCAGCAGCAACAAGGTGGATATCAGCAAAGTTATCAACCAGGTTATCAGGAACAAGGTGGTGTATATCAAAGACATGTTGCACAACCTGAACGCCCACCGCCACCACGACAACTTCCACAACAACCGGTTGTCGCCAATCCATTTAGACAGGCGGAATTACAACAACAACAACAACAGCAGCAGCAACAACAACAATCACAACAATATCAGCAGCCACAGCAAGCGACACCAAAACCTGGTAAGGTATCAAATCCTTTCCGTCAAGGTTTTTAAAAGTTTATTAACATAGTCTAAATTAAATTAGAAGTTATAATTTTAAATTGTAAATTAAATTTATTTTGCGGTTAAATCGAATATTAATTATGTTAGAATAACTTATATAGTTATTGTATTATATACTTTATAACCCTTTAATCTTAAGCCCATCCCGTTTTATCTCTTCTAGACATTATATTTAGTACATGAACATAATTTACGCATATACAGAGATAACCAAAGATTAATTTTAATTAAAGATCGATAATTAAAGATCGATAACCAGGAGGGCACAGTTTTATGATATTTTTTTATGAGATATATAGCCAACATAACAAACGTTTATTAAGCCACTTAAATAATGTTTATTGTACACAAAGTTTAATCCAAAAGGAAATACATTATGGACACATTTCAATTTAGGGTTTCTATAGAATATTTTGACAAACCTTAAGTCAGCCTCCTTATATAAAATATCTTCAAACATTATGTGCCCTTTTAAATCCAACATATTTTAATTTCTACTTCTAATCATATATTCAGAAGTTAAAACATATTAACAAATAGACATATTTTAGATATATATTATAATATAAAATTAATCATAAATTAAAATATTTAATTAGTATTCCAATTATGGTAAGTCCACAATTTTGTGCAAAATATTACATCAATATCATAGACATATCATTATACTATAGCTATACTATCATTATACTATACGTATATAAATAACCAAACCGTCATTTTATTATCCGGTGTAATACGAGCCAATTGGACGACACTAATATATTGGAAATTAATTTTAAAAATTATTATTTTTATTAAATAAATTATATAATTTAAAAAAAAAAAAAATTTTAACGATAAGACACAACCAAGGTAACGATACATATCAGAGTCGATCATGACTCGCCTGAAATTTTTACCAAAGTGATATTATAAATATATACATATATAAATATAAATAATTATAAGGTAAATTATATAATGCATATAAATATATTTTTAATTTTTAATTTTAAATTATAAATAAGAACCAAAAATTATGTACCGCTGTTCAATTAATGAATTATATATATATATATATATATATATATATATATATATATATATATATATATATATATATATATACAAAATTTCAAAATATAAATTTTATTAAAAAAGTTTATCTTCTAATTATCAGAAACATATCAAAAAAATATACATATATATATTTATCGTACAGTGGACTAATATACTGTTTCCATTGTATATTTTAATTAGGTACTTTATATAATTAATTTACATATTTACAAAACACAATTATTACACAAAAACTTATCTAACTTCAATAATAAATCTGATCGTGTGACAGATTTCGATTAAAACACTTGCATTATGATGTTAATTGATTAAAAAATTGTTTTTAACATTTTAATTAAATCGCCTTAATTATCATCTAGCAAATAATCTGTCACATTTATATATATATGTACACACAATAACACAGAATTACACAATTTCATTTATTTTATTTTTATATATTAAATAGAAAAAGAATCAAATTTATCAAAATTATATAAAAAAAAGCAATAAAATAATAAATTATATATAAATTAAATATAATAATCAAATTAATTATATTATTTAAAATATTATGATTATATTTAATTATGTACTATTATTATTATTATTACTATTATTATTATGATTAAATTAGAAACTTATTTTTTTTATTAATAATGTTAAAATTAATTATTTATCATATAATTAATTTTAAATTATTTTCATTAAAAATAAGTTCTAAGGACTCACACTAACAGACACAATTAATTAAAAAAACACTTAGTGATTAGAAATTAAAGAAAAGAAAAAAGAAATATATATATATATATATATATATATATATATATATATATATATATATATATATATATTTATATATATATATATATATATATATATATATATATATATATATATATATATATATATATAAAATTTATGTATAGTTTTGTAAATTAATTAATTTAGTTTTTGTTTTTTTTTTTTTTTTTGCCCTGAATTCATGTTATAATTTTAGTGTGAAATTTTATCGCTAAAATTACAATTTAAAATGTAAATATTATATCACTACAGATTATTTCAAGATTAATTTTAAAATGAATGTAAAAAAAAATTAACAAAACAAAAAACTACAATTCAATTAATTATGTAAACAAAATGAATATAAAAAAATATTAATTATTTTTATTGTAATTAAGCAATAAGTCGCTAAAAAATAACATATATTTATTATATATTGTCTTTAATATTTAATTATATTTTTGAATTCTTACTTAAATTATATATGATTTTTAATTTTACTTATTTTCACGTGCGCTATTAAACCAAATAAAATAAAAAGTAAATTAAACATAAAAAATGAATTGTAAATATTTTAAATTAAAAAATTAAATTTATAAAAATAAAACACTGTGCCTAGTAATTTTTATTTTTAATTATTATTTTATCGCTTCACAGTATGTATCTATAGTAATATAATTTATTTTTATTTAATTTTTATTTTTTTTTGTAAAAAAAAAACAACAAATTATATCATTATATAATAAAATGTAAATTTAAAAAAAAAAAAAAATATTCTGAAAATCTACTTAAAAAATTGTTTATACACACTCGTTGACCATTCACACGTAACTAAGTTATTAAATTTATTATTTATTTTAATTATTATTATGGCCTATAATTATTACATATAACCAATAACTAAATAAAAATTTACATAAATAGTAGAGTACGCATTTAAGCGAAATCATCGCATTAATGTGTTAAACTTATTTTATATTTTTGTTTCTGGAATTCTTCTTAATTAAAATAAAATATTTATCTTCCTAAAATATAAATAAAAATAAATTCATAATACAAAAAATATATATATACATAAATAAATCTGTTGTCTAGTCTGTATTATTATTAATATTTATAAATTGATTAAATAAGATTATAAACAAAAAATTAAATAAGTGTTTTTAAGTTTATTCGTTTTTGTAAATAAAAATTTAGCAAAAAAATATTAAAAAATTTAAATATATATTATATATTAATATATATAATTATATGGTGCCGGCATGTGTAATACTAAAAAAAAATAAATTTAAAAAAAAAAATATTATATTTATAACATAAAAAATAAACAATTACATTTTATGTTTTGCTTATTTAAAATTATATATTATATTAAGTATATATATAATTTAAATTTGCTCATTAGAAAAAAAATATATTACTATTATTTTATGATTAAAAATTATATAAAATAAAAATAATGTATATATATATATATATATATATATATATATATATATATATATATATATATATATATATATATATATATATATATAGTAATTCGATGTAGTATAACCCTCCCCCGCCCTTAATTAAACAAAATATATAAAATTATTAATTAATACAATACAATAAACATATAAAATAATTAAATAAATAGATATTATACGATGTGAACATTATAACAAAAAAAAATAAAATAAAATAAATTGAAAATTTGAATAAATATAATTAATTATGTGTTCACATTGAGGTTATTATTATAATTAAATCATATAAAAAAAATAAACATATATTATAATTAATAAAACTATGTTTATGCTATAAAATTAATTAATTAAAACAAAAAATAAATAAAACAAAATCTTTCGAGATTGGTTTATTATTAAAAAAAAAAAAAAACAAAAAACTTTAATTGTTATCCAAAAAAAAAAAAAGCTTTTAGAGTTTCATTTCAACGCCATAAGCAATGGTAATGAGAAAAGCGAGAGAAAGATACGAGTATTATTCATTCGTTTATCCGCCATTTTCAATGTAACTGGAAGGTCAAAAATTAAAAATTTAATTCAATATTTATTTTTAATTTTAGGTGAGCTCGTCCATTTGGGGTTTGTTTGTATACATAGTATTGTAAAATGAACTGAACTGTAAGTACCACTGTAAAAATGGACACCTGAAAAATATACCAAAGGTATTTTGATTTTTTAAATTTTTAAAAAAGAACTAATCAATAAGAGTATAGTGAGAGGAGTACTATAAATTTGATATCGAAATATATTTTACCAAAATTATCAAGTTTTAACTCCCATGAATGTTCCATTAAAAGTAAATCACGTACTACGTAACACGAGCTTAGTGCAACTGACTTAAAGTATGTTACCAATTCAGATGGTAATGGAAATTCTAATTTGAACATTTAGATATGCTAATATTACCTTTATTCTTTAATCTAACAAAAATTTTAGTACAGCATATACGTGTATGTTCTGTGCAATTCAAGCGGACACAACATTGTTTGAAGATATCGATGCACCTATAACAAAATAAATGTGCTAACTTCCAACCTGGCACATTTGCTGGCACCGATTATAATAAAACTGAAAATAATTATGCAGAAACTTTGCACGTTAGGGCTAAATTATGGGAGACCCAACTACCCACGAAATTGAAAGAAAATTGATTTGCTATCTGCTAAAAAGTAAAACTACAAAGATTGTTAAGCCACAACACAGAACCCAAACAGCCAAATTACACGAGTTCTATCTCTATAGAACTGGAATTATGTGTTAAAATGTTTGCATGGACGGATTCAATGATAACGCTAGAATGGATTATAAAGGGAAGCCCAATAAATTAAAAACATTCGTCGCAGATAGAATCGTTGAAATTCAATCTTTATAACCTCCATTACAATGGAGTAACGTAAAATCCGAAAAAAATCCTGTGGATTTCAGTGTTCGTCGTTTACAAAACCATAGTAAGGAGTACGTTATATGTTTACAAAACAAATAGATAAACCATCTCAAGTGCTCTAACGTTAAAAGTAACATAAAATTGTTGCTTTGGAACTGCTTGAGCAAACTGCTTGACAGACAAAGCGAAA
The DNA here is from genome assembly GCA_963556175.1 of Tipula confusa. Lineage (NCBI taxonomy): Eukaryota > Metazoa > Arthropoda > Insecta > Diptera > Tipulidae > Tipula > Tipula confusa. The sequence continues at coordinate 234,402,734 of OY744475.1, forward strand.
CTTTAATCCGAAATATGGATAACTATGAATTACTGAAAATGAGAAAAAGGATGCCTAACGCCAGAGTTAATTTTGACCTTCAGAATCCAATAATTATTCCATATAAGTGTCATTTTACAACTGTTCTGATAGACTACGCGCATAAGATGACTTTGCACGGAAGCAACTCTCTCACGCTAGCTTCATCCGCCAAAAGCAAAAGGGATTTTCACCTGCGGTAATCACCAGGACGAGCTAACAAAAAACTATAAAAGATATTTAGCAATCGTCTATTTTGTAATAAAAGTCGTTCACTTAGAAGTAGTAAGCCATTTAACATCTGATGCTTTTCAAGCGGCGTTTGAGAGTTTTGCAGCATGTAAAGGTCATTGTTGGAACCTTTACAACTGAAGTAGTTTCAACATTATATAGGAGCTTTAAAACGTGTGGGGAACGGTATGATTACTGCATTGAAAGAACTACCCAAAAATAGTTAAAAGTTTGTTAAATAGAAGCATGGCTAAATTCACGGCCTCCCCCGATGTCTTCGATAGCCATATCATCCAGAAGAAGTTGCTTATCATCAATAAGTAGAGCTCGCCGTTGACGATTATGGCAAGCCCAATTTTCTTTGAAAACAACATTTGATACTTATGACGCAAGACCTCCAATTGCTTAACTTATCTGATTTAATTACAAGAAAAACGTGGCAAAAAGCTGTATAGACGGAAGTAAAAAATATACGTTGCTGTCTGATATATAGGATAATATATCCAGTTTAATTTTAACCACCATAAATTGTCTTTTTTTTTTTTTGAAAATTAAAAATTCCAATTCATGAATTAACACTTTGTTGGAACTGATAAATAATTGTACCGCACTTTTAGAAACATACAAATTTTTAACATATAACAATACTAAAAACACTTGATTTGCAGTTTTAACAATAAATTGAATTAAAAATGTAAAAATAAAAACAAACAAAACTGATGGTAAATCCTACAAATCATACCAGTTAACATCAATACTGTTATGATTAAATCCTTGACTAAATATTTAATTCCAATAAATTTGTATCTGCCTGGCAAACACTATAACCATCCCTATAATCATTCTGTGAATTGGATGACATAATTCTGCTATATACATATTTGGATTTGTACATGAAGTTTGGATATAATATGATTAAGCAACATAATTTCACCCCTTACAATTTACATAACATATTAAATATGTATCCTTTTTTTGATCCTTCATTTTTTCGATGTGCGTTAAATAAATATTGTGTCATTCGTTTTTTTAACACTTTCAAAATATCGAGACGGCACGAGATAAAATATGTGGTTGCCTGCCATCTATATTGAATATGTCATTTAATTAGTCTTAATCATATAATATTAAATTAAAATTAAAAAAATAAAATTTAATTGAGTTTTCTCGATAAATTTACATAATTAATTTACTTTTACAAAATATGACAGGATAAATTATGAAAAATGTGAGTTGGTCTGGTCGTATGTATATGGTTCTATCCTATTTCATCGTTAAGCCTATATATATACTATACATAATTATTTTAAAGGGGGATAGATAATAAAGATAGTTGATTATTTTTTTATTTTTGTTGGATTTATTATGCAGCTCCTTTGTCTGCACCATCATCAATCAATTTTAATTAACTCAGAACTTCCTTTTGAATTCCGGAAACAATTTGACATGATTTTTTTCGTTATAAATGATATTTTTTAATATAAATTTTCAATTATTTCCTGGACTAGGATTTATACATTTATTTATATATTATATGGGGGAGTAAATTGTAAAATGCCGAAAGGTGTTGAAAATAATATTCGTTTGAAGTGAAATCAATTTTCCATTCGTAAATAAAAAAAAATGTCCTTTTGATACATATAAATTTTTAACACAATAAATCGTAATCATTTACTTACCCAATTAAGTATAGGATACCAATAAAATGACAACCCTTCGCCCCCAATTTATCCATGATGTATATGTTAAACACACGTAAAGAATTTTTATTAATTTTCTTATTTCGAATTTAACAAAGACATGAAAATCTTAATTTTCTATTATTTTTTCTCGTCATCATCTTGAAGGGTATAAAATGTACAAAGATGAAATTGTAGGGATGCTGATTTATGTATGTACCTAAAAAAAATAAAGAAATAAAAATCGTTTATATCCTACAACGAAAAGTTAATGCTATATGCTTATACCAAAAATTTAATCTTTAAAGATTTCGTGGTGACTGCGAGTATATCCTGTATATACAAAGACGTGTATTTTGTTTTCTTGCATTAACACAGTGTATATATGTGGAAGATGATTAAATTGGGAGATAAGTTGGAAAACTGTTTTATTTGTTATTTTTTAATCAGGAAAATAAAATAAAAAAAAACGCGTGCCGAATACTAATCAGGCTAAACGATTCAAATTGTAACTCGAAAACTATATACCTACTGCAGATGTCTAAGATCTCAAACTACCTGCTTGTTACTAAACATCTACAATAATTTATAAAACAAAATTTACATAAATAACAAGTGACATATACGTCGAGTAAAGTCAACTGAACCTGAGCTATAATAAAATTTTCAATAATGGTCACGTGGCATATTTAATAGGATACAAAAGGAGCGGAACGAGGTTAAAATTATCGTTGTACGTATACACAAAATAGCATAATTGGGAGATACACGGTCGTATGGAAATTATGTAATTACGGAAGGAGATTGTTTCAATATTATATTGTGTAATTCTCCTTTCTATCCTTTTGCCGATCTTTATTCATTAATTGTTGTTTTGTTACACATTGTACAATTTTCTTATCATACCAAATTGTTATCTTGAGGTTTCCCTAATTTTCCTATCCAAAAAATAAGATTATTACGTTCAATTATTATTTTTTTTTTTTGGTATGTTTGGTGATGATGTTGGCATAAAAATAAAGGGAATATCAATTGTTTTTAAGAGGGTGGCTGGAGATAGATTGTTTCGTTTAAAACAAACGATACAATGTTAGTATTATTATACGGTTATGTCATTGCAGGGCTTACATGATTGTGGTAAAATACTTTGTCTGAAATTTGTACAGAGAATATATTGTTGTTTCCATTATTGTTCATTATATTTTCGAACCAATTGTACTGAACCATTTGCTTATAAAAGATTAAGGAACGGCAAATTCAGCTTAACTAATTTTTTCATCTATAAAAAAATGGTTTTCCGATTTTTGGAGCAAAGATATTTAAGAACGTTTATTTTCTTAAAATGATCAGAAAAAAAACGGAAATTATTCTCGCACTTTGTTTAATTATGTTCTATTAATTATGACCCAAACTTCTTTAAATTTAAAACAAGCCCCTTTACTTTATTTAAACTTCACAATTTATCGATGCCAAATAGCCCGAAAAATTAAAGTAATTAATCTTTTTGAGAGATTTTCAAGTTAGAGCAGTTTTATTAGAAATTGTTTTTAGTACTACCGAAATCAGGAGGACTATGATTCGTTAGTCAGTAACAGCTTTTATTTATATATTTACTATAATACTAAAAATTATAAGAGACATCTATTAGAAATATTCTGACCTATCGATGAGAGTAAAATACCTTAAACATAGATGGAGCAATCATGCTTAAAAAAAGAATAATTGTTTACAGGAAATTCGATAGTATTAAATAAGTTGTATACTTAGTTATACAAATAGTTCTATCAAACCGACTACCAAAATACTGTTCACAACAAAGCATATAGCATAAAATGTCCTAATATCATCCACTATATATTATATAACTACGACCATGTACATAAATAAACAAAACTGAAAAGGAAGAAAATTGACTCTCATTTCCTTTCTAACTTCATATATACCGAGCATGGAAAGATTATTTTTTATGATATAAAAACATACAAAGTTGTTTATCTATTTAATTTTCTTCTAGAAAATTTTTTATTTTTATTTGATGAGGAAATTATATTTTCATTATATAACTGTTCTGCTGTCGTTTATGTTGTTTTTTTAATGTCGAATATATTTATTTATACATATTATGTAGATATAGGGTTTACCAATTTAAACATTTTGTAAATCTGGTAGCTCCACGCCTTTCTTTTAATATCTTAGGAGAATGTGGAAGGATGATCTATAAGATAAAAGTTGAAGAATTGTGGTGAAATTATTTAACACAAGTCTTTGGCGGTTATATATTTAGCAATCAGTATCTAAACAGGACGGTATGGTTAAGTATATGAAAACCATAATAATGGTAAAACCGACAAACTAAATGATAAACCATTCTAAATTCAACAATTGCAACCTAGGCTAATAATTGAGCTTTTCAAAAAATTCCCAAAACTAGAGTAACAAACATTATCAGAAGCTCTCGACATAAATTTAATACTGCTGTGAAACTGCCAGTTCTAATTATGATTATTGCAACCACATCTTCAAAATGCATAGGGATAAACTGTTCTGTACTGCGCGTCTAAACTTGATCTGGAAGTAAAAAACATTATAAGTATGATTATTTACTAATATAAAACGCAAGACTCAGTCTTAAATATTGATTTGTGCACTAATAATGATATATTAATCAATTCAGAGAGTGTCAACAACAGGTGGTTTTATTGTGGACCGCATTATCATGCCCACAATAGATCCAAATACTATTATTGTTTCATCTGATTATGGTATCGTTTTTAATACTAAAAATACCAAAGACGTTCCAAGTATCAACCAAAGTCACCAAGTACCTAGCTAATGTTTTCCTGGATCTTTCTCAAATTCTTCTAATTTACCAACAGTCTATTTCGGTTTCTAGCCCATTCTTCATTTTTGCTTTTAAATAACCCTGGCCAATTCGTTAGGATGCACTTGTAATTTTGAATAATATTTCTTGAACCAGTTCCTGGATGTAAAGGAGGAATTTTATTAACTTTCTCAGAAGTATTGACGGCGATTTCTGCCACTTGCTTAACATGATAGTATTGGCCCCCAGTGAATATGTTTAGCTTTGTAATCACCCCTCGAAAGGAATTTATTACACAACTGGTTAAAATAATCAATAAACCGTGGTTTTTAATAGACTGTTTTGAAAGTCAATATAATGCTGATATTACGCAGTCCCCGCAGACCATTACTACAGGCAGATGCTCATTAATTATAAGTTATTTCGTATTAAAACTCCTTTCTTTGTACCTGTTTTAGATATTAACATTATGTCAGTATTGTCTTCGATGAGGAATGCTTTAACCTCCACTTTGTGATGTGCTAGGGCGTTAACACACGCTAAAACATTAAAAAATGATTGCAAAGTCATGTTAATTAATGTAACTGTGTTTTTACTTCATCTTTTTCACTATTCTTTCACCAACGACTATAGTTTAAAAATCTCGGACATTGAAAATGGAAAATTCTTTATATTTGGTGAAAAATACGATTTTACGTTCATATTTAATTAGTTGAGTTTTGTTTGTTTAATTTGTATGTTCGTATATCAATTGACTTTACGAGAATGAGAAATGAGTTCCAAAGTTAATTCGAATTTTGACACACACACACGCAGACATCGGTATAATGAAATTAGTTTCTTACATATGTACCTGCATAATTCGATTGTCCGTATATATGTTTTCGAAGACACCCCAAACTATAATCTCCACTACTAATTTGATTACATTGTACATACGAATTTAACTTTTTATGTATCGACATTTTAATTGGATCAAACTTTTTATAAAACGATAATCAACCTAAAAGCTGCAAGATATAATAAAGTATAGAAACTTTTATACAATACATAGGTATATGTACGAATATAAAATTTTCAAACTTTGTCTAACTTACATTTTATCTATAGACGAAAAATCGTTAAAAATAAAAAAAGTTCTAATCGTTAAAGAAGGTAAATAGAGAAGAGCTTTTTACCGTTTTTTTCTTATATACCTTCAACATTTGTTTGTGCAAATTCATTAAATTAAATTATTTTAATTAAGAAATTATATATTTCCTTTTTATTTCGAAATAATTTTTTATCAAAATGTTTTCAATCGGAATGCTGGAAACGCACACATTGTATATCAAATGAAAATGAAGGGAAACATTTGTAATGATGACGTATGGTATGTTCGTATATTTGTAAAACATGACGTTTTTTTTAGTTAATTTGATTACAGCAAATTAACATTCATTTCGATTTTGTGGGGTACGAAGATTTTATGAAATTCTTTCGTTATCGAAGGGTGATTTCACTATGTACCTGTTTCATATATACATCGACGAGTTTATTAAGATTCATGACATTTCTTAAGTAGCTGTAATAAATAAAAATATTAAAAATGATGAAAACACTATTTATAGAGATGCTGCGTGGTGTGTGTCATATTGCATCCCCACAATAAATTTTCATATTTTTGTTTTGAGGGAAAACAGAATTTTTTTTTTTTGTTTTAATATAATAAATGTGATAATGATGATAGTAATGATAATAAAGATAATAAATGACTGAAACGAAGTATGAGATTTGGGAGAAGAAGGGTATATATATATATATATATATATATATATATATATATATATATATATATATATAGATGCGCAATGTTGTCGATAAGGGTGAATTTGTGTTAATAATCGTACGACACGTTTGCAGATGCTGAACAAAACTATGTAAAATATATTTATGTATTATGATTATTGTTATTACAAAATTCGGTTGCCGGTTATTATAACTCAATATGATTTTATTATTATATGTTTTATGTTTCTGTATCAACATTTGTTTTTTTTTTTATAAATAAGGGGCCTGGAAAATCTAAAATATGGTATAGCACCATTTAACGGGGATTACATAAGGATTGTGATCAAAATAAAACATAAAATTTATAAATTGACAGTTTTATTGATTCTTAAACGGTTTAGATTTTTATTCCCCAATATATACATTTCTTTGATGTGGAAAATCTACGGCAATTTCTAATTTTAATGTCGACCAAATTTTAAAGCGGTAAAAAATTATATTCCTATATACAAAAGTAAGTCAAAATTTTAAATTCATGAAAATTTTTATCCCCATTTTACATAGATTGGATTTTAAAATGGCTTTAGGCTAAATTTTATATAAAAATTATATAAAATTTAATTTTATATGCAATCGATTTTTCTTTTAAAGCTTTTAAAACTAAAATTATACAAGACAAATCACCGGAAACTGTAACATTACAAAGAATAAGTAAGTTGTACCTTTAAGCATGTACAAAATTCTAGTAACCCAGTTTAAACCTACATATCTAAACGGATATGCCAATAATCAAATTTGACCATTATCAAGAGGTTTAGTTTGCTGAGGGCTTTGTTTTCAAGTGGACTGTTTTTTACGAAACTGTGGTTAAATTTTATGTACCAAAATGAATGGTATCACATTAAATACAGGCAAAAAACTAAAGATATTATTTGCACATTGTTTTCTTAAGCAATTAATCCCAAAACTATTAAATCTCACAATTATACTACGACTGGTAACCTTTTCTAACCTAACTGCTGATCTAAACATTCAAATCCGTTGTATCATCGGTATAATTGGTTATATTTTCTGCAAAAACGAGGTTAAGAATATTGTCAAAATTTGACTGACAACTTTTTCAAATCTTTAACCTAATATGCAATAAAATACATCTTAAGAATCTTACATTCAACCTGAGAGACCAATTTGGACACAATTATTTTTTATCCTAAAGAATTTCTAATACAACTATTCATGGGAAAGTTAATATAAATATCTTACCAGACTTTCAAATGATGGTCCTATTAGTTATAAAGGCCGTATTTTGTAAACATTGTTAATCGTTATCAATAATTATTAAATGAATGTTAGAATTGGAAGTTTAAGGCCACTGTGAAATATAGGATTAGTCTTTCAATAATGTGACTGCTTGCAATAATGTCATTGCACAGGGCAATATCACTTTTCTGTCGGAAGTTTGATAACAAATTAGAATAAAACAAAATTCCAGAAATACCAGATTCAACCAATATAAACATTTTACTTCCAGATTTTGAATCATCAATTTGTGTCAGTAAAAAAGGTTGTACAAATCTATAACAATCCGTTTATGTATTCTGCATCCTTAAATGTTGCATAAGGTGTTTCGTTAGTTAGTAGAAGCTTTTTACTAAACTATTGTATAAGCTAATCATTTTACTAGCTGTAAACAAACAATGATGGGACTTCAGAAAAAAGGCAATTTTCTGTTTTTTTTTTCTATAACCTTAATTTTTGGAGCTGAAATTTTTTCAAATCTGTTGAGGTTATCTTTTTACGGTCTACTTTACTCCATTTTAAACCAAATCGAAATACGAATAAAGATCGATTGAATGTTTTTTTGTAACGTTAATAGAAAGATTATAGTAGTAAAATTTAAAAGTTCTCGTAACATGTATGTTAACTTTACGGACCGTCTGAAGGATCTCATTTTATTTGCACCAAGAGCTCTAGTATGTTTGTTAAAAAGACTACCAGTAATAGGTTATAAGTATTAAGTGACGCAATGACAAAATATCTCTAGACAAAACTCGTTAATTTTTTAAATTTTGAATTTTAAACATTATCCACGTTTCTAGGTGGCACTGGAAGAGCGAATAATATTAATATATACCAAACTAAAAAGAAATTAAATCAATAAACAGTTCGGTGTGTTTGACGATTGCAATGTATCAACGGAGGATTATACGAATACTAATGCTAATTTAATCATTTTTAGTTTTATTATCTATTATCTGTTATCAATTATCTATGACAATTTTCACTATAACCAACGTCAAATCTAGCATTCTTAATGTGACAAGTAATTTAAATACTCGGGGGAATTAATAACAAAAACTTGAGCTTCATTTCAGGTAAATTTGAATAAACATTTTCCTCTTATAATGGCCAAAAAGACGTTTGTCAGTGAAACAAATTAAATTACGATTATATGAAAAACTAAACATTATTTCACATGACAAGGCAAGAATCCTTTGGGATTCTGAACTTCCAAATACTTATACAAAAGAAAATAGAATGACAGTATCAAAAAGATTAGCCAAAATAATATAAAATATTCATTTTATTCTCATTTAATTCTATATCTTTGGTACAAAAATTATAGGGTTGATCCACGTTTCTCCCTATGTATATATATATATATCCTTATATATATACAGACGCATGATCTAATCAAACCGCAAAGCTCAATTTAAAAATCAAACAATTTCACATATCAATGTCACTGTCAATTTTAATTATCCGGCACTCTCTCTGGTTTTGTTTTTTAACTCATATCAGCCTTACAAATTATTAAAACATTTTTAAGGGTTGAGAATGATGATCACAAATCAGTTGTGGAAAAAAAATTCAATTTTCTGACTAAAAAATATAAGCATTCCGGAAGCCAAAAATGTATGTATACGACGAGTAAATAAATATGCAAAAAGTTCATATATCCACGCAAAATTAATTTGAAAATAATAAAACTTTATTTTAGTTTAGTCTGCAGCTCATATTGTTTTTAGTGATTCAGCCATCCAAATTATTCGTCGAAGAATGGTACAGACAGGTAATTTAATTATTTATAGTATGCACGGAAAAAATGTAAGAAGGAAGTAAGATTGTATATATATCGCAAAATATTTGTGTGAAGTATTCAGTTGTTTAATCCACTGTACACCATAAACTTTAATCCTTATTTAAAATAAAACAACAACATTAAACATAAAAAGTGTTGTAAGCTTGGGCTTAAGGTCGATTCAACGATATAATATCATATTAGGTTTTTTCTGTGAAATGCCACCCCACAAAACATAACCGCATAAACTAAAACAATGAAATTCGTTGGAAAAAAGAAAAATTACATTCTTGTTGAATGAGTCAATCTTGTGTACGGGAAAAATGAGGTGTGGGTACCTTTACATACATATCACAAGATAGATGTATAGACAAAATAATAATGATAGAACATGTACAGCGAAATACTAGAATTACATAGGGTAGAATATGAAATTTTACCGGTTTTCCATTTCACCCTCATTCGAACAGTTTTCCATCTCGCCCTGCTGTATATTTTGTGTTATGTTATCATTACAGTTTTTATTTTACTTTTTCTACCTCGAAAATTTTTATGGTAATATGGATGTGAAATTGTACATTCGGTAAATATACATGTACAAGTTATATATATATATATATATATATATATATATATATATATATATATATATATATATATATATATATATATATAAATATAGTGATATGAATTTTTTACTTCATTTCATGTTGAAAAAATCAACATTCATGACCGTGTACTTACATTGTACGCATTTATATATATATAGAAATAGTAAAGGGAATACATCATGAACCCTCTACTATTTAAAAGTTTCTAGCATAACCTAACGAACCAACTATATAAAAACTAGGTAAGAATTCTGTTTATATATATGTGTGTGAATGCATAGTAAAACCACGATTCACAACCCACTCCCACAAAAATACCCATTCACAAAACCAAAATAGTAAAACATAAAAAGTTCTTCTGGTGTTTTGCGGCTAAAGAAAATTTCTCACCCTGCCGAAGTTATATTTTTGCAATAAAAAGTCGTTAGTTTACTTTAGTACGAAACAAAAACAATTTTCTTTTTACAACTTGTTTTGTATTCTTGGGAAAATTAAAAAGAAAAATAGAGAAAATCTTTTTAAGAAAAAAAATTGGAAAAAGTAGGAGAACGGGAACAAAATGATTAATTTTAAGTTTCTGTGTTTTCTCTTGTTATACTTAAGTTCCGTTTTGTGCAAAATTTATGGTTATGCTCGCTCTTGTCCTGCAGCAGCCAGTTTATTCGATCGATTTGTTGAAGAAAAGGAACACGAAAAATAAAAGCGGAACAAAATGGATTTGTTCGATTGGAAATTTTTAACGATTATTGGAAACTGTAAAAGGAATTAATTAATTTACAGTGATTTACTTTGATCTCTTAATTGGTTTGTATAGAGTTCTTTATATGGTATTGGTAAAGCGAAGGGCGATGGTCTTTTAAAGTGGAATTGGTTTGAGATATTTGATATATAGGGCACGCGAAGGATTACCATTTTGTTTCGTTTTGATAAGCATTGTTCTTTTCCAAGTCACTGGACTAGGTACCTATCTCAGTGTATTCCTTATACATTTAAACTTTCTTTTGCATATTTCGATTTGGTTTATTTGGCACAGAAGTTTCTCATTCGTGATGGTATTGTGCCAGAAGTATTTTATTAGCCACCTGAATTTGTTCACAAACACTTGGAGTTGCTATAAACACTCATAATAGATTTGTTTTTTGCAGGACGGATACATTCCAGATGGTGTGATGGTGTTTAATTAGAAGCCTTTAAGATCACTTAGTTACCTTTTGGGATCCCACTGAATGCCGTTTTGTAATATGGTATCTAGCTTATGATTTGCATTATTCAGTACGATAAGAAATAACATTCTTGGGATAGCAACACACTTCGAATATTTTCTTCAGGGTGCCAATATCAAAAAGATATTTTCTTGTTTGTATCTTCTTTTAAGTTTCGTTTGTAGGATTGTTCGATGATGATCCGAATTACGCTAATGATAGCGGCCTATTCATTTCTTATCCGCTGGTTTATCATCGGTGAAATACATTCAAGTATGGTTATTGTAATCGTTTTAATTACTGATAAAAAAAAGATGTCTCGTTAGTTTTTACATTCTGTCACATTTCGACTATAAAGTTTGACCAGTAAAATTTATCTTTTAACTAATTAGTTCTTATTCAACCCCCTAACCATGATTAAACTTATCGATATACAAAATTTAGTAAATATCATTTACGCACATGCCCCGTGTCGTTTTAGTGAAATTTTACAACCCATTCCATAATTTCCCGCGGCACCCCTTTACACATATACCTATAAACGTAAAATTTCAATTTTATCCCATTTTTTATCATATTTCCAGCCAAAGTTCTATTAATCCAATATAAATTCGTTCAACCATAAATTAAATGATATAATGTTGCGGGGAACGATTGCCTAAAGCTCATATATGTTTCATTCATCCTATATGATCCATACACACACATACATGTAAAGCATATAATTAGATTTTTCTACATTTAAACCTCTTTCTTCTTTGATTTCGTTTTACGTCTTCCTTTTTATATAGCGAGCAAATTTTAAGCATCCAACTTCATGTTTTATCACAGCAATCATATGAATCCGATTTTGGATAGGAAGACAGTATATTGTGGAAGAAACATATTTTGTAACCTAATATAAAGCATGCATCTAAGTCATCGCATGGAAGATGATTGCATTTTTATTTCCACTTCCCGTTTATATACGTGAAACTATAATTTAATAAATTAAAACTATCGTCTTGAGTATATTTAAGATGCTGTATGCTTAGTATATGAAATTTCAATCTTGTGAGATGTCTTTCACAAACACACACACATATATATATATTTATATATATATATATATATATATATATATATATATATATATATATATATATATATATATATAAGTATTTACTTATATATAGATTTTAACAGCAGGATATGGAATCCGTCTTTGAAGTGATACAAAATAAAAAGCAGGAATAAATGTGTGTACTGAACAGGTAGTTGCGGGGGATAAAAATGAATGATTTTTTCTGCATTGGCGCGTACTTCACAGTTGGGATCGTTTTTTATAACTAGCCAACGATATAGAATTTAACATTTCGCTGTATTTAAAAAATGATGGATTGATCTGAGGGGTTCACTCATATACATAAAATATATACATATACATATTTATATATATAGAATCATAAATTCTATTTTCTTTTTTTATTATAAAATCAAAAATTACCACCTTCAGCACCCCCTTTATATGTTCTGTATCTTATTATCAAATCTCATGCGGATTGTTTCAGCCAAACAATCAAAGTAATTTAAATATATCTCCCACTGGGCTTATATTTTTAGTTTTGTATATGCTTTAGAAAGTATATACGGATATAGCGAACGGCACATTAGACGCGTATATGAGGTGAGCTTTTCATTAAATTGTTATATTGTTATGTGAGGGGTGGTTGATTTATGGTGGAAATGGTGATGGCATTTTTACAATTTTTTTGTTGCAGTCATTAGTATTAAAATATGAATGAACGAATGTACATTAATTTTCATTCTTCAAGTTTGGATACAACAAGCAGATGGAAAATTATATTAATGTAAATGAAAAATTAAGGGTCAGTCGCCATTTAAAAATGTATAACAAAAATATGAATAATTTTGTCTTTTGTATTATTTATTGTGAGTTTATATTTTGAGATGATATTTTCAAAAATGGCGGATTTATATCAACCGTTTGAATATATTATACTAATTTTCAAGTCAGTAAAAAATGACGGTGCGAATGAGGATTACAATCGAAGACTAAACCGTTTTGGTTATTTGATTTAAATAATAAAATAGACTAAATTTGTTGATTAAGTCTACTTTAAGCAATTTAAAAGTGAATTAAATTTAATATAGAGAATAGACCTACAGTAACAAATTCTCACTCCCTTCTAAAATTATAGAAATCATCCATTGCATGAATGCACTACAGGGATAAAAATATGAAACCACGAGTAGAAAAACACCGGAAATGGTAACATTTTGTTTATAGTGGATACATATTTTCGTTAATTTATTAATATTTCAATAGAATTTTAAATTGCATGCTCTTCTCTTAGGGTTGCATATTGAATACACATCACATCTAACAGATTAAAAAATTAGACAGAACGGATGAAAAACCCTATAACACATGTTTTTGGTGAAAAAAATGGCGGCGAAACATAGCATAACGAACTTACGAACTTACAAATCAAAACTTTACTATGTATATGTAATAATCAACGAAACCGCAGATGATTATATAAAAATCATTAGCATTGGTTGTTTACGTTTTAGACACTTTATCTGAGTACCAACTGCCAAATATTTATTTTCTAGAATTTTAAAAAATTCCTAGAATATGTTGTCACGATTTTTCACAAAATGGCTATTTCTAGAATTGTATTCTTCAGTAATGGGATGTTTTGCAATTAAACATTATTTCTTGCAATATGTATGAAATAATAGAAACTAATCTTAAAATTATTTTAAATAAAATTTTAAACCCTTGGATAGTTTGAAAATTCCTTTGATGGGCTAAACATGCTTATAGGTTATGCAGTTCAATCCATTTTAACACTTAACAAACTGGTGAAGAAATATTATATTAAGCTTGTTCATCAAATAAAACGCGGATATTATCCACCAGGCACTCTATAAATTTAGATATAACAGGCACCGGCGATTTTTAGGTATAAATTGTTTAGGTATAAATTTTAGCAATCAGGAATTTAATAGTTGATTCTAATGAGTTTTCCTTATAATAAGTGAAAAACGAAAAACAGAAATTGTCTGTTAGTTGAGAATATGGACTCAATTATGGCCGCACAAAAGAGTTATTTCCGGAAATATTTTTTTTGTAATACTTAATTGGTTAAATTTTAAATTTTTTACTAATTTTATTTTTTGAGTATAATTCCTAACTGTATTAGTCTCGCTATATTATCGAACCTAAAAATTCACCAGAAATCGTCACAATAATTGTACAACTGAAATCGGGAATTATAGATTGACCAAAGAGTGATATGTAGTCAAATAAGAATATTGCAAACCTGAATAACTTTAAAAGTGCCTTTGTGTCTCATATTTCATATGAGAACATTGCAATTAGGCGTCAGAGTTATGGTAATGCCGCAAATATTTAAGATAGATGTTTTGAATGCAATCAAGAAATAAAAATATTGAACTCGCCAATAAATCAATATTGATTTAAGGTGAATTTAACACTGAAGGACAGATTTCGCTCAACCTTACCCATACTATTTTATAACAGGACACCAAAGTGAACTTCATAACACTAGCCAATTTGGAATAAATACGTGCCACTACCAAGTTCTGAGGCGAGATGAATTTAGTAATATTATAATATATATACAAATCTTCCAATTTAGTCATAAACAAATGGTGTCGTAGTATATACAGAGCACATTTATGAAATTATTTCTTCGTTTACATCGTTACCGCAATGAGACATAAATGTCGCGAGTATAATAAAATTTAACAGCAAAACGATAACGAATAACATTTTCAATGATACTAATTCTAAGCATAATTTTGTATTCCTCTTTTTTTCAGGATGGAAGGATTCAATTTTATCTTTACCCAAGAAATGGTTATCTACAAGTGGAACAGACGATCATGGTTTCCCGGAGGTAAGTCAAGAAAAATAAAAAATTGTCACATTTTATTCACTTTACATTTCCGTCTCTAAGTTGAACAATGCAATATGTACACAATTCCAAGATTAAAGATAATTTTGTATTTTAGTTGGGGAAAATTGTTTCGTCTATATTCTGGAGGAAACTTCCCTAGAGGATTATATATACAGTAACATAACACATACACACACACAAAAAAAACAACAAACAGCAACATTTTTTTATTTATTTTCGGCAAAAAATATAAAATGCCAACCAACCATTGCGATTTTCTTCTTTTTTTATGTTGTTCACCGTTATTTTGGAAAATGGTATAATATATCCATATTTAATGTCCCTGGAGGATTTAAAGTTTTTTTTTTATATTTTCTTGGGATTAAATTCGAGTTAAAATACAAACATAAATGTGTTGAGGGAATATACGATTCTGTGTACGTCGAAACAACACCTTATATGATGAAATTGTACGAATTTCATTGTTTAGTGCAAGAGCCTGTTCATCATAAAATTTGGAAAATAAAAGATCAATAAATATACTGGTCAAGATCAGACTGATTATTCATCAATTTTACACGGTATAATAAAGTTTCCCTTACATTTCTGTGTTTTAGTTGTCTGACCAGTTTATGATATGTATATTTAAAATACAATACCAAGATGACATTTTTGTATATGAGTCGTCAATGAAATACGCTTTAACAGAATTGATATTCGAACCGCACAACAAAACCAAAGACTTACAAAACGATAATTACTATAAAGTAGTATCATGTATGCAGTTTGTGAACTCGTGTCGATGAAAAAGATCGACAGTGATATGTGATATGTTAAATCGAAAATAAGTTAAATCGTTTTGATCTAAGGCATAACAATTTGATGGATTATGCCACTATCAGCTCATTATTCAGTGATAATAAAATGTGTTGTGTGATGATATTAGTTTTATGGTTTTTCGGCCAGGTAAGCACTACAGCATTTGAATTTTATAAAATAAATGTTTACAAAAAAAATAATAATAATAAAAATAACCGGAAGACGAAATAAAATCTTTATGTCTTTTTAAAATTCTAATACTATAAATAAAAAAAGCGTGCAAAAATTATTATCTATATATTATACAGTGTTGGACGAATGTACCCGTGTTTCTAATAACGATTAGATATATTTGTGGCTTTTAATAATTCCTAGAAATAGTTTAACGATTCATTTAAAGAAACTCCCTCACGGCTGTAAATGTAAATAATTTGCATAAACCAATTTATTATTTTGAGTCGAATTTACATAAAATGTTTTAAGACCTTGTTTGCGGTATTTAAATTTTAAAAAACATTACTCGATTGTGATATACTATAGTATGAATGAACCTTACTACTTGTCTGAAGGACAAAGTCTTGGCCTAGTGAAATCATAACTCTTTTCTTTATCTGTTTATTTTGAGATGAACCGATTTAATTCGGAAATATGGAGGAGAAAATAAAAGATTTAGAATATCCAAAAACACTTTGTCAAAAGCCTTTTCTTCGATTGTTTTTTCTATGATATTATTTATTTAGCAGATATAGAAGAACGATTAAGGCATCTTTACCGTACCTACCTTTTTGAGGTTTTGGTGGTTTTATTCTTGTGTGCTCCCAGTTCCTTTCTTTTCTTAATTTTATTCTGCAACTATAGTACCCTACAATATTTTGAATAGTAGTCACTAATAAGCCGCTTTTATAAGTCTTTACGGTAACCAAGTTATCTGTGTTACTGGATGTACTGTCTGGGTGAACTATAAAGATAACTTTTTAATTTCGCATTTGAAGATTTTGAACAGTTTTGATTTTTGAATAATTTAAAATTTTAAAAAAAATTTTCCAACTTCCATTATTTGTTATTTCTGCTAAGACATTCTCTTACTGTCACCATTCATTGTTGCTACTTCACTCTTGTTTATACAATTCTGCATTTTTTTGGTAGCAAAACGAACTATAAAGCTCACAAGATGAGGAGCTCTACAGTTAACATAATTTGCTGGGCTTTGGAAAATAGAGTAAGAATAAAAATTTTAAAGAAATACCGAATCATTCGCATTTCTATTTCTTTTTTATCTATCCATCAAAATGTGACTCCTACATGACTTTGCTGTTTGCCGCTTTAGACCTTTGCACTGGCAAAAAGTTTGGATTGATGTGTTTCCATATCATTTATCCTACTGGTCATTTCTTAAGATGCACAAAATAATAAGGTTACAAAAGTTTGTTATACATCCTTTTTATTCACTCTTCTAACTTTTTTACAGTTTCCGGTAAACCCGGTTACTTCAGCAATGATGCTTTACTTCTCTTTGAATACTCAGACCTATGGTCTTCGAAAAAGATAGATTTTCCAGCATGTTATCTGGTCTGTTATTTGGTCTAAGCAACAAAGTAGGCTCAAACCACCCACAATAAATTGAACAACATTTCTCGTATAATATAACTTGTAAGAGCTTATTTTTAGAGATAGAGTTGATAGAAATGAGTCTACCTAATTTGAAACGTGTTAATGTCCATCATAGATTATTGGACATTACTACGGCATCATAGATATCAAGCTATAAAGTAATTTGATTAATAGTTTTTAAACCAATATTAGATTACCGAGCAACTGAAAGCATCTTCTACCTTTACCTAAAACAAATATTCGTTCTCATTTATGTTACATCACAAGCGTATACATAAAATACGATACTGGTACGCACATAAAATAGTTAAGAGGCTACATGTATAATGGATAAGTTTTCCTTTTGAGAATGAAAATAAAACTGACATAAATAAATAAGGGATGTTAGTAATTCAAGAGGGCAAAATAAAAGTAAAAAAGTTATTGTAAAAGACAAAATACGAAATACTAACCAAGTACAGTAACATCATACGGCTAAGTATAAAAAAAACGAAGCGAGCGATGGGGGAGCGAGGTTATAAAGTAGATTGGTACATATGCAGTTAATGGGATCATCTTCAAATGTCATGATTTTGATGTTTTTATTTTCGTTTTTCATTTATTTATTTCCTATTTGTTTTATCAATTTAACCGGCAACAACAATCCGTTGTGAAAAAACATAAAAGGAAATGGATATTGCGAGAGTGAATGGTGTCATTTTTCTTTTATATCTTTATTATGATACATACATGGGAAAATTATGGTCCTTATTCTTTAACTGAATTATGGATGTTGTTATGACATGGTGAAACTGGAGCGAACTACGATTGACATATATAGATTTTAACTGTGATTGTAGAACATTACATGTGTAAATTAATAGCAACTAATATACTAATGAAACAAGTCTACAACATAAGATAAATATGTTTCTCCCTCTTACCAAAATAATCAAAATTCACCTGTAATAAATTCGTATTTGTAATTTTCCATTTCCGTAATCATAAATAAATATACCATCGATCTTATCTCGAATTACTACACGATATTTCATCTCCCTACGTATTGTATACAAGTACAGGTCACCCTCGTATAGCACTACAAGGATTTTTATTTTTATATTACAGGCCATAGTTAACAATCATTAAAAAAGACATGATCTTCCACACGAACTCCACATGTCTGAAAAAACACCATTTTATCTTGTTCTGCAGTCAAAACAAAGTAAACATAAAATCATTTCAATCTCATTAATACTAAACCTACGATACCACTAAATAAACCAGTTCAGTTTCCAAAAGAATATGCAGAAGGTACTGTACATAACATTAAACTGCTTAACTATCGAACCTGAACAAAATCAACTTCACAACAATTCTCTTTGAAAACCTGAACCGCCAGCAATCATATAAACCGTCAACCAAAAGAGCAACAAAACCAATCAACTCTTTGGCTCAGATCTCTGTAGCACACTCGAAACCGGAAATGACAGAAAAAACTAAGCAGTCTAATTTTAACGGTAATTTTTAAAAATTACCGTAAAAAGAATGGAAAATGACTGGAACTTAAGAAAACAAGTCCAAACCCTTCAACGATCAGCGGTCGACTAAATTGTTGCTTTCGATATCATACATTTGACCAAATGCATGTTTCGAGTCCAAAACATCGTATAGGCACATCCTATACAGTGAAGTTATACCGTGGCAAATCGCACAGTGTTAAACGAGCGATACCTGTTTAGTAAAAAATATTGTGAAATGAGGGTTGGTATTCAAGAAATTAAAATCAAATCAATCAGAAAAGGTGAATCGTGCTCCATCATTGGAAAATCTTATTTATGTTATCTTGAAATAGTCAACATCGATGTACGTATTAAAATTCGATAACGTTCACAGTGATAACAAAGTTTTTGGTTTACCGTTTTTGTTGGATTTTAATTGACGCAATAACATATGAAATTTGAAGATTACACCACGCATAAACATGAAACTTAAATTATGAGTGAAAATTAAGTTAACCAGGACACATGACAACTGTCACACCGCTGTAAATTTATCAAAACAACAATTTTCACATCAATTTTTAAATTTGATATATATATATATATATATATATATATATATATATATATATATATATATATATATATATATATATTATAAATAGCTTAACAAAAATTTTCAGGCTTATTACATAGAAATAAAACAAAAACGAGAAAATTGAATTTTCCCCATTTACAAAAAAACAACAAAACATGTAGGACGTGAAAAATATTCAGGTGTAAAACGTAATTTTCTATTTTGTTTGCTCATCATAAAAATAATTTTCTTTTACAATTTAATTTAAACTTTTTTTCTATTATTACTTTCCAACATCGTGAAAATGTTTTTCCATTAAATTTACAGTTGGTTTAAAGGTGCGGATTTAAAAGTTTCAATTTATATTATTTTTATGTTGTCGTCTTCGCAGAAGAGTCTCCCCATTTATTTGATGATACATAATATCAGGTACTTTCCATACTTAGAAATTTGGAAAAACAGCCAAGACACCGGCTATATCGGTGTACATTATCATGTACGACTCAGTCACTTTTAATATCTGTTTTATTGATGTTATAAACATGTAATAAAATAATAATCATTCCCTGCCAAATGGCGGCTCTCCTCTCAGATATCGCTGCATCATTCGCTTAGGATCGGCTCGCAGAACGTGACCGAGCCGGCATATTAGCTGTCTTTTTATTTCATAAACGAGATCAGGTGATTTCATTTAATTCCTGATCTCGTAAATGTCCCATTTGGGGCCATATATCATGCGCATAATTCTTCTCTCAAATGTCATTAACCATCTCTCATTATCATCCATCAAAATCCAAATCTCACACACATACATGACTAAGGGTCTGATCATCACCTTGTACAACTTCAGCTTGTCGACATTTTGACCTTGGCATCTTACTAAAATCCATTATGTCTTGAGCCAGCGAACGAACCATTGCTTAGTCGTTTCCTAGGATAAGCCAAAGATTATATCGTGGAATTTTAATAATAACATACTCGGTTAGAAGACTTTTAAGAGCCATGGGAGTGACCCCCCCAACCACAGGGGTAGAACTCTAAAGTCTAAACTTTAGAGCATAGTAATACGCCCATGGCCCTTTGTTTACAAATTTAGCACGGGAAACTTAAAAGAACTGAGGTACATAGAACCTTAACCAATAATAATGATGATCAAGAATTTAAGTGTTCGCAAGATACCACAAAATATTTGTTAAACACGCGAATGCTTGTTTGTAAAATTAAAAGTATATTTTTCTAAAGCTTGGAAACCCCGGAAGGTCATTATCAAAAGAAAGTTAGGTGGACGAAACCACAACCAAATGTTTATGGCAAGTTAATGTACATATTTCATAAAACTACGTTTTTAAAGTATTCGTAAACGTTTCTCGAGCTTTCGACCATCTGTGGTGGCCAAATATTACAAACGAATCAGAGAAGAGTAAGAGTTAAGAGAAGAGCAGGAACAATGAGAGCCAACTTAGATATCTTTTGTAGAACATAGTCTTCAAAAGTATAATGGTTAAGTTTCAGAAGCAGCATTTGCGGACGATAATACATTATCCTCTTTAATAATAAGACGGTTTTTACAGGAAATTGCTGGCCCGTACCACATCCACATTCTGGCTCCATCGGATCCGATCCCGAGCTTTACCTTCGTATTGTTCTAGTAAACCCGAAGAAAACAAATCGTGCTCTACCCCGAACAGCCATCGTCGCCAACAGTGAACCTGCCAAATGGTGACTCTCCTCTCAGAGATTCCTGATCGCATCTATTGGAGTTTAAGTGAAAAATTTATATTTCATTTCAATATATTCATTTTCTTCAAAAATATAATTCAAAAATTATTCAAGAGATATCAAAGATTAGTGAACCCTTTACTACGATCTTTAAATATTGGCCCAGTTGTAATACAAATAGCAATAACAATCTAAAACTACTGTCATGCTTCAAGTAGTGTATCAAAATCATTAGGTGTTTACAAATTAAACAACGAGTTGGGACGGTCAATATATTATCATGATTGTACGTACTGAAATGAAAATGTTTGCTTATAGAAAATGACTACGGGTTGTATCTGTCTACTTCAGAACTATAATTAATTTTCTGCTTTTCGTTTTAATCTCAAATTACAAGACATGAATGTTGTCTGTTTGTTGTACGATGTTTGTACATGTATGTACATATACATGCATACACACATCTCTTATTCTTGTTTTTCTTTCCCCCATTTCGTGTAGATATAGGTAATTTAACGCCACTAAACCGTCATCTTACATCGAATGCATTGAAAAATTGATTTTCTTCGTTAAATTGATGAAATAAAACAAAAAATGTCAATCGAATTACTTCAGTTGAATGTCTATATATGTACAGTGTAACGAGTTAAAGGAGTGCTCCGAACCCATCATCATCATCATCATCATCATCGAGTACATACATATATAGAAAAAGGTAATCGGAAAAATTCTAAATCCGATTTTCAAAATTCTTTTCATGTTTCTATCGATGTCGTTTTGCTTTAGCTAGTGTAACAAAAGAAAATTTCCTTTTTTATTTTGGGGAGACATCGAGATGAATACAAAACGTTCACGACATAAAAATGTAAAAAGGAAAACGAAAGGATCTTTTGTTGTTATGTCGGATCGTGTCGAAGACAATTGTACGGAAAGAATATTGATTTGGAATGCGATTTGTTTTATTTGTCCTTTTCCTTTATGTAATTTATGTTATGTAGTACATTTAAGATAGGTTTATGAGGAAATAAATTTAATTTGATTTAACGAATTGATGGAGAAAATTAGTTTAAATATGTTAAAGTTGATCGATTGAGATGGTTTTAGTCTTCATGTTGGGGGTATTTGTGTTTTCATTATTTTAAACAATTCAAAATGAACACACTAATCAATGTTTCCAAATAATTTTTGGATTTTTTATATTACCTTAATTATGTTATCACAAACTCTTAAGATCTGTGTAAAATCACCAGTCTTCCTTCAAATTATTAGAAATTGTTGAGCTTGATAGTCAGTGATACTGAGATGGTTAAGATAAAACTGCAGTATACATATACGTTGTATATATATTCCACCTAACACATCGATTCCAATTCTATCTTCAATTCTACTGAATTCTACTGAAATTCTGCCTTGGAATGTGACATCGGATAAGAAATATCTGTTCAGAGATACTATCTACGACTCAAATCTTAGCCAAGTCTGTCGAATACGCAATGGCTTAGATAGAACACTAGACTTAATTTTTACCAACGAACTTGGTATATTCAAGATAAACGAATCATCAACGCCATTTGTTATTCATCACAAGAAAAAATTTAGAGAAATTTTATAAAATCATATACCAAGGCGTAAAATAATATGTTCCTTTTACCATGGCAAAACTTAACAATTATCCTCCTTAGGTATGACAATAAACTGATTAACTTGAAGAACAAGAAAAGTAAAGCCTACAAAGAAACATTAAAACAATATTCAGTGGCTAATAATGTTAAATTTGCAGATTGCAACCATAATTTCGAAAATTATTTTGAGCATAAATACAAGACTAACATATATACAACTTGTACTAAAGACAAAATTAGAACTTATTTAAGTCAAAACGTGAAATTACTGGTTTTTCTGCGTATATATGACATTTAACGGTAAGAAATCATCTGACCCGCAAGTCATATCAAACATGTTCGCTTAATTTTTTCAATCTGTCTATAAACCAGAAGACGTTAGAACAGTTTGGAATTACCTCTTTGCATGCTGTTCAATCAGTCACTGAGATTGGGAGAAATTCCTCAAAAATGGAAAATAACCAGAATTACGCCATTGTTTTCAAAACCAGGGCAAGAAGCGATGATGTCGATTTCATCTACATAAAAATAATTTGAACTTGTAATAAGTAATTCATTCAAAGAACTAGTTTCTCGACATGTTTCGCCATTCCAACATGGATTCATGCCAAAGAGGCCAACATCAACTAACCTTATTAAGTTTACTACCATAGTACAATCAAAGTTGTTGAAAGTCACAAACAAGTTGATGTGGTGTACACTGACTAAAAAGCGTTTTTTGCCAAAGCGTTTGACTCCATTAGTCATTGTAAAGCACTTGAACGGTTATACTCATTTGGGCGCTCTAATAACTTTTTGCATGGTTTAAGCCTTACTTGAAAACTCGTATCCAATACATTGAAATTAGAAATATGAGGTCCAAGTCAGTACAAGCTACCTCTGGTGTTCTACAAGGTTCCCATGTTGGCCCATGGGTTTTAACAATTTTCATTAACGAGGTCGGTCACTGAAGTCATTCAACATTCAAAAATCTTAATATTTGCTGACAATCTAAAAATATACAAAACTGTGGAGAACCCAAGTGATGCCAAAAAACTCCGAGAAGATGTTTCGAATTGGTGTGCGTCAAATTTTTACCTTAACGTGAATAAGTATAAGAATGCATTATTTCAGTAAATTTCAGTAAATCCTGTTTTAAAACAATATAACATTAATGATGTACCACTACAGAAAGTATCTGAAATTAAAGATCTAAGAATCATTTTCGTGGAGAATATGAGCAATAACAAAAACATTGATCAATGTGTAGCTAGAGCTAATTATTATTATTATTATTATTATTATTATTATTATTTTATTATTTATTTTTATTTTTAAAAAATGTTTTTTAATTTTTTTAATTTTAACGTTAATAATTTTATTTTGTGACTGACTACATAACGTCAATTTTTAAATTTTAAGTCACATTTGTAAATTTATTTAATAATAAATAAATAAATACTTGTTTATTATACCTATTCTTGTACCTAGGTTTCTAGTTCTTGTACCTTGGTTCCAAGATACTTGCCTCTTATTGTGGTCCAGCTATCGTTGAGCAATAATTCATATTTATGTCTTTATATAAGTATTGTAAATTATTTTATTGTGTTGGATAAAAATAAATTGAAATAATAATCATAATAATAAAGATGATTCCGGATTGATCATCAGATTGATATTGTTGACGATTGATATGGTTGTATAGTTTTACAAATATACCGCGACTATATAATCCGATTGATATAATTAACAGAACTTATATAATCGCAAAGATACTGATAAACCAAGATAACATTTCTTTGCGAAAGTTTATCGTAAAAACTGGCTAGTATACGAAATTGTGTATTTAGGAGTCTAACTTAAAATTTATTGTGCTAAGTCGAATAAAATAATCCAAAATATGTACATTCAGTTAGAGGTAAAATTTTAATAAAAATATATACTCTAAAATAATATCTCTTATTTATATCATTTTAATTATAAATTGTAAAACGCATGCGCATCAACATTAATTTCGTTTTCTGATATGCCAAACTAAATTTCATCAAAAATTGTAAATCACTACTAATTTTGAAATATATGTATAATATGGGTATGGTCACCACAATTAATGATTAACGTTATTGCATGCTACGCAAACTATATACATATTATTGAAAAAAATTTAACCATGCTCTGGTATTTTCAATCGAATTAATAAAACAAAAATGTCAGTGAGGACATTTTATTAATCTTTTGTAAAGATTGGTAGAGTACATTAATATTCAATTTTAAAGAATTTGGCGCATTGGTGTAAGCTGCGGCGATAGGAATGATAGGCACTGATACCAGGAACGGATGATTGATATTATTACCCAAATTTCTATACAAGAACAAATGTCGATACAATATCCTGAGGGCTAGTTGCATTAATGCAAAGCTAATATTGTAAAGGAAACATAAGCCGAAAATTATTAATACATTGAACATTTTCAAAATACAGCAAAAACTGAAAGTAAGCCTGCTAAAATTGTGAATTTTTACGGCCACAAATGACAAATCTCCAAAAATCGGGTAATCATGTGGGTTTGTCTACTAAAAATAAAACCATGAATCAAAAAACTCCGAAATCCAAAAATAAGAAAACATCAAAATTTACTCTATGAAGGCAATGAAATTACCAAGATCCAAAAAAATTGTGACTGTGAGCACGCATAAATAAGTCTAAGGCAAAATACATGATCTTCGGTTACAGGGATCAATTTGCAATAGATTAACCACGTTGCTACTGTAGTTGGTATTGTATTTAAACATTTTTTGATCATTGATGGTGCTAAGGCTATTTATTACCAGATATTTTAACATTTCTATGTTAAGCATGGTTGTTAAATTGCTAAATCAATAATTTGTAAACGAGACGGGCATCCATTAGTTGAATTCTAAGCAAAAGCGTTTCATTACAAACCACGCGAAGAATGCATTTTAATAAAACCCTTTGAGTTTATTTCGGGTAGTTCGGTGCAAAACACACACACAGTTAATTTTTAAATAATTCTAAAAATTTATCGATATATAATCGTTATAGTAATTTTGATAATAACCACCTCGCATTCTAAACGACAGTAATCAATCAAACACAACAATTATACACATTTTTCGATAAAATTACAAAAACAAAATTCTAATTAAATCGATTAATTAATGTTAATTTTGGTAAAAGCAAAATCGATTAACGCAAATCCACCGTTAATAATGGCATGCCGCCCATTTATCTAGTGCACCGATGAAATATAGTATATATGTGAATTGTGAATGAATCACCATGGTCAACTAAATTTAGCACTGCACTGCGAGCTGTATAAGATTAATTAGCTTTCTAATTTTTTTTACTATATTGTGTCATTCCAGGAGCTACCAAAACTTCCCGTTCCATCACTCGAACAAACAATGACAGAATATTTACGTATTCTCGAACCAATACTAACACAACCCCAATATGATCGTACCAAAACGATCATTAAACAGTTTACTACACCAAACGGAGTGGGGCCCGTACTACAACAACTGTTGATTGAAAAAAGGGAGATGAACGACAATTGGGTAAGTACTTTCAAAAAATAATTTAATTTTGACTTTTGTTAACTTTAAACTTTAAATTATTGCAATAAACTAATTATGTGCATCTCTGGCGCTCGAGTCGGGTGCGTAGGGTGCGGGTCTATGGTTAACATAGTCGACATAGGCTACTCGTAGTGTAGGCTAAATTGATATTGATTTGGTCTAGAAAAATTAAGTGGTGTTCTCTAAGTTGAACTAGGTGGTGGCACGATTGGATTCAGTTGTTATGCGCATAGCATACTTATTATCCGTCCAATAGTGAGAAATACACCGACTCGTGTACAGTTGAGTTATATTATATTATACCAGGAATTAAAGAACATTGATTTTAAATTAAATTTCACTATAAATTCTTCTAGTATTTTGATTTTACAGCAAAGTACGCGCTGAGCAAAGCAAATCAGATGCATACTATGAACTGCATAGTTTTCTAGTGTACGAAAAGGTCCATTACAAGACACACAAAAAGATTACTATATCCAACTGACGAGTATATATTTTAATAAACCAAAACATAGATAAATTCTTGTTCGACTCAAGAAAGTTATCACGCATCAAGACACAACGTTCAAATCGAAAAAGTTTATAGAATTCATTAAAAGTAATTACATATATAGCCTTGGTCCCTGTGGTCGGGGGCATCCGCATGTCTTGTACTAAACGAAGGTTGGTTCACTGAGCTATACCTATACTCGCATCCTTAAAAGTATTTTTAAGGATTTTAAGTAAACCGATAAAGAAGAACTGTATACCACCAAAATTTAACAAGACACCCACTCACGGTTACAAATACGCTGCTTAGAATTTGCACCTGAAACGGCAGTCGCTGAGGAAAATAAGCGCGTTTGATCATATTATAACAGCCCTGAAAAAGTATCGTTTAGAACTCGTTATGCTTTCCAAGAAACTCGATAGCCAAAAAGTTAAAACCGCACATATGTTCCAATGCTATACGTTGCACTACAGTGAAGATGATCTCGGTAATCTTAGCATTTGATTTGTTATAGGGCAACAGGCAAAAAGGCTATTTTCCTTTTTAAAGGACACACTACGTTAAGTCGACCGAAGTCAAATTAACCACGTATTAATTACTAAGGAAAGTTATTGGCTTCCCAAGATGTGAGAAACCTTACTTCACCTTATTGAAAACTTCACTTATCAGTGCCTTGGCGACCCTAAGTATTGCGAAAAATTAAACATAAAAATTATTGGATTGATGAGGAGTGTCATCTTGCAATTGAGCAACAAGCTCGAAGTGAATTTGCAGACGGAAAATGAGTGAATGGTGAAAGGCTGAAATCTTAAGAGATTTTTTATTTACAATAACTCAGCAATGAGCCTAGTTCACGTAACTTCTTAAAGGAAACACCGAACTTCAATTAACCTTTATAGCTAGGTCTATTGCAATTCGAGACCATGATGGTAAACTCCGTGTTAACATCGATGCAGTACTCGACACTTGGAACGAGATTTTCTCTGATTACACAATGTTCTCAATGTTGAGACTGCAAAGATCTGCATCAACAAACCATCTTACGAGAAATTCACACTGACCATGCATAGACTAAAAATAAATTGTTCTGTTGTTTAAATTGTTTAAACCAGATGTAAACTGCATTGAACAATTATTTCAAACAAACGAATCTGTTAACGGCAGTATTATACAAATTTGTCTACGACCAAACAAATTTGTTTTTGTTCTGTGGTCAAAAAATTGACCACAGAACAAAAACAAAAACAAAATAATCAACGAAACATAAATTTTTTGCAATGTCAAACAGTAGAAAATCATTTGTCTACCCCTACCAATATGTAAAGATGTGGTCCACAATTTTATCTAAAAAACTAACTAGCGATAAACGAAAAATCTAAGTTTTAGCATATATTTCCTATAAAACGCATTGTATACAAAATTATATTCACCGATTCAACGTTTTACCCGTAAAAAGGAGCCATGTCCATTACTTATCCGCTCTTGCAATTAAATTAAATTTCACTAATTAAAAATACACACCAACAATGAAACAAACTATTTCTACTGTACTGTACATGCATCCAGCTAAATTTAACACAACCTTACCATACGAAGGTTAGATTAACACTAACTACTCTTACTCTGAATGAAGTAAAAATGGTACTGACTACTGAGCGCTGTACAAGTGTACAATCATGTACTCGCACGTCCTTGATTAGTACGGTAAAATAACAATTAAAATTTAAAATATTTTTATTTTGTTTAGGGATAATCACTGTGCATACAAATAATTACAGAGACTATACGGTAAGCTCGGTACTGTTATGTATGAATGAAAAAATGTGTGTGTAATTGGTGGAAAAATGGTTTTGTTTGTATTTGTTGCAAATAAATTAGGAAGTTTTATAACAGAAAAATTAACAAATTAACCGTCTATTGAGTTCAATACGTTCTATTCTAATATTCTTATGATGTTGCTGTTGTTATTATTATAAAATAATGCAAAATGATTAAATTCGGTGAACTGGACTAGCTGTTGGTGCAGGAGTTGGTGGACCTGCTGCTGCTGGTGGTGTTGTTGCACACTCACAGACTGGTGGTGTGGTTGGTGCCTCTGTTGGTGCTACAGTTGGGGCAGTTGGTGGTGCAGTTGGTGCAGTTGGTGGTGCAGTTGGTGCAGTTGGCGGAGGAGTTGGTGGTGTGCCTGCTTCTGTTGTGGTTGCTTCCGTTGTTGTTGGTTCTTCTGTTGTTGTTGGGGCTTCAGTTGATGGAGCCGTAGGTGGACCTGATGATGATGTTGTGCTTTCGGTGTCTGATGGTGCAGTTGGTGGTGTTCCAGCAGGTGTTTCTGGAGTCGATTCTGGTGTTGATGGTAATGGTACCGTTGGTTGGGCACTTGAATCTGTTGTAGCTTCTTCGGTTGTTGTTGGTATGGTTGGCCACCATGAAGGTGTATTTGTTGTTTCAGTTGGAGCCGGGGTTGATATTGTTGGTGTAGTTGATTCTTCGGTTTGTGTTGTTGTTGTTGGTGTTGGTGTTGTTGTTGGTTCTGTTGTCGGTGATGCTGTTGGTGGGGTGTCGGGTACAGTTTCTGTTACTGTTGTGCTTTCAGTTGTTGACTCTGTGGATGTTGTTGGTGGTTGTGGAGATACCCAATCACGAATATGAACACAAACTTGATATTCATATTGGAATTTTGTTCCACCAGCACAATTCATAGTGATAACCCATCCAATGGCGCCACATTGATAAAATAGAGTACCATCGTCAAAATGAGGAAACAAGAAAGGCAACTGGTCCTCTCGACATTCGGGTACCAAAGTTTCTAGTGGTGGTAAAGCTTGTCGCTTTGGTTGCCATGCCAAAGCACCGCAAACACAAAGTGCAGCAATTATTAGAAATCCTATAAGACAAACAAAATATTTTATTATATGTTATCACATTTAATTCACTTTTATCACCAAACTTTGTTCACTTGTTTTACCTTTCATAACTTTTCACTTAGTTGTATTTAAATTATTCCTTTGCGAACTCAAATGAAATTGTGATTTACTTTGTTCGTGCCAGGTCTATTTATATGAATCCAAATGAGACAGTATCGCGATTTGGCAAAAGCTTTAAGAACTATCGAAATGTTTAACAAAAGATAACGATACGCTATACGCTATACATGTACGTAGATTACTATCGATGACACTTTGCGTTGTTAACAAAATGTATGGGATTAAGAGACAAAATTCTAACACGAAAATAATATTGATAAGTGATTTTGAGTGATAACAAATATAGATATATATGTTTGAAGTTCACTCTCAACGTATGTCTGTTATAGTGACGAGATTTATCAAGATTTTTGCCAAATATTCACAAATTCCAGCCAAAGTGAATTTTTAATATTTTGAAATCAAAAATAATTTCGACGTCTTTATCCGATGACTAGACTTTAGACCTTTGCTTTATGCTAATGTTAAAAAGGAACTTTCTCGTTAGCAGAGAGCCTGCAGCCGTATATCGTTGATTTGGCTGGCGACGGCGTAAATTAAGGTGCTTAAAGATAACTGCAAAATACTTTAGGGAGCTTTGTTACATAAACAAAAATAGTAATTCGCCTAAAAAATTGTCCTAATTTTCTTTTGTTTGTTGGTGCTAGTGACGTCATTCGTAATTAATGGTTCTAGAAAACTCACGCAGTTGATACTAAGGAGACAACGTGATCGATAGGTTAGGTTAGGTTAGGTTAGAGTGGCTGCTAACGCACACTTAGACCGGTGACGGTCTATTGTGATACCAAAGGATCCTACTCCCCTTTCACCATCATTGGAATCATTCAGAGCTACTTATGTAGCGTAAGATATCTCGCACATTGCAGTTCTCGAGATCCATAAGGCCGTCGAAACAATACTTGCCCAGATGTTTTTACCTCTTGTAAGCTAGCGCCGGGCATGAGCAGAGGAAGTAGCTCACAGTCTCTTCCTCCTCCTCATCCATACAGGTTCTACAGAAGTCATTTGCCATTGACACAAGCCTCTTTGCATGCTCCCCAATGAGGCAGTGTCCTCTGAGCACCCCCACGACTATACTTAAGTCAGGTCTACGTAGGGATAATAGTATTTTGGAGCGCTTCAAGTCCAGTTTCGGCCAAATTTGCCGCGCTACATTGCATGTTATGGTGTTATTCCACCTCTTCTGTGCCTAAGCTATTGCCTCCTTTTTAAGCGCCATAAAAAGCGCTGCTATAGGCTGCCCAGATTTGCCCTTTCCAGTTTCAATTGGAGAGTTGTACCTTTCCTTGCTAGTTCGTCAGCTCTGCAGTTCCCCAGAACGTCCGAGTAACCGGGGAACCAGACTATCTGGATATTGAGATGCTCACTCATCTCGTTAAGAGATGAGCGGCATTTCAATGCCACCACAGACATCAGAGAAACTGATTCCAGCGACTTGATTGCCGCCTGACTGATATTGTTATATCCCTTGTGGATATGACATTATGCATCAACCAAGTCAGCGCTTCATCAATCGCCACCACAAATTAATAGCAAATCTCTTAATTAATAATTTCAAAGTCCTGCTGAATTGAATCGCAAAAAAATATGAAAGTCATACTAGTCGCACATGACATAGTCCAATATTTCAACTAACACAATATATGATGCATATATGTTATGTACGTATGTACGATGGTTTTGATTCCACCAACAACTAAAATAAAATTCCAGACGTATTTTGCCTTTTTTTTTTTTTTTTTTTGTATGAAGTAAATTACTAAACAAACGAGTTAATCTCGATCAGCATAGAACGATTATTTCAAAGTATTTTTGTTATTTTTTTGGGCCGTTATCAGTGTTCGAGTTGATCGCACCAAATTAATTAATTAGTTAATCCCTCCAAATTTATCTACACAAATTAATTTTTTTTTTGTTTGGTTAAAATTTTAAAATTCATTCGCTTTTTTTGGTATAGAGGAAGGATTAGGTTGTGCCATATACCTTCTTGTTTATTAGGCTGCTATATGTGATAAGACGATACACAATAACAACAACAACAACAACAACAACACTATAAATAATGTTTAACGTAGGCAAACGCAACTTAGCCGAATCTATTTTTAATTTTTTTTTAAGTTTTCCGGTTTTAGATAAAATCAATTGAACATTAATAAGCCGGCCGATTTGATTACTAATTTCATTGACTTGTGACTTTTATAGTTGGGAAAATTTTTCATTCATCAAATATAAATTCGTGATTCAGATGGTTGTGCTTTTCGGATATGCCTCGTGTGGTGTGCGCACTTCTCTGTACATGCAATTTATCAAATATTCAGTTGACTTAATCCAATTTAGCGGGATTAGCAAATGTCTTTTGTTTTATGGATAATCACTTAACGGTTTAAAGTATTTCGTGCAACACCTTTACCGTGTAAAATAACGTTTTTAAAATAAAAATTTCATAATGTGACGGTTGAATTTACTTTTTGCAGGCATACACTTACTGGTTAAATGATATGTACATGGATGTTCGACTACCACTGCCAATTAATTCTAATCCTGGTATGGTTTTTCCACCACGACGATTCACCACCGTACATGATGTTGCTCGATTCACTGCACGAATCATTGATGGTTTAATGACGCACAAGGTCATTCTAGAAGAGTAAGTCGTCTACTATAAATGAATATTTTTTTTTTTTTTTTTTTCAAAAATTATTTCAATTGTAATTCGTTTCAGGGGCAAACTGCCAGTCGAGCGAGCTGCATCGCGTGAAAAGGGACAACCACTCTGTATGGCTCAATACTATCGTTTACTTGGTTCATGCCGTCGTCCAGGAGATCCTCAAGATTCACAATTTTTACCGGAAGATCGTTCCGATCAACATGTCATTGTATCGTGCCGAAACCAAATGTACTGTGTGCCCGTACGAGCCTATGATCGTGGTAGACTTACAGAAGATGAAATTGCCTCACAATTATTACACATTTTAAGCGATGCACCATGTCTACTTTTAAAGCCACCACCAATTGGTTTATTAACAGCTGAGCCAAGATCACAGTGGGCACAAGACCGACGTACTTTACTACTAGCCGAGTCGAATCAGAGAAATATTGAACTTATTGAACAATCATTGATCATAATTTGTCTGGATGAAACACTCCCGGCTCATTTTAATGCACGCGGATTTAATGGAGCACAACCAACCGGCCATCAAACTAACGGACGTGACGAAACAAATTTAGCTCACCAAATGATTCATGGCGGCGGAAGTCAGTACAATACGGCAAATCGATGGTTTGACAAAACAATGCAGATTATCATTTGTAACGATGGAGCGTGGGGCTTATGTTATGAACATTCGCCGTCGGAAGGCGTAGCTGTTGTACAACTATTAGAAGGTATATTGCATAACATAAATACAATGCCACCGGTTGAAGAAGGAGTACCACAACAACATTTACCACCTCCTGAACGGTTGGAATGGACAGTTGTACCGGAAATAAATAAGCGAATGGTCGAAGCCACGCGTCGCATCGATAAAATGATCACCGATCTCGACTTTTACGTATACCGATACCAAAATTATGGAAAAACTTTTATTAAAGCGTGCCAATGTAGTCCTGATGTGTATATTCAACTTGCTCTACAACTTGCCTACTACAAACTATACGGACATTTAGTCTCGACATACGAAAGTGCTTCGACCCGACGATTTCTGCAAGGTCGTGTTGATTGTATACGATCTGCTAGTGCTGAAGCATTGGAATGGTCAAAAGCAATGTGTCAAGGGGAGGGTGCAAATTTAGAGTTGGAAAATGATCAAGACGGTGTAAAAGGTGGGAGCGAGATGGCCCGAAGCGAAACGAAAAAGGTTACTTTTAGTATTTATAGTGTGAGTTATTCATTTTTTATAAGTTTATTAGTTTTGCACTAATGTTAAATCTCCGCGATTTGATGGCAGTATCACAACATATATTCTAACAATGCCAAATCGTTTTAAAGACATAATATTCACAACATACTTAATGGCTCCTAATAAGCACACAAAATCTTTTAAAATTTAAAATATTTCAGTTTTAAATTAAATCTTTAATATTTTAGAACCACGATTGGCCCAGAAGTTCTACAAAAATCTTATTTTCTATGGTATCGTTTTATACTAGCAAACAGGAAACTTGGTAACATAATCATCTTCAATGATTGTATTTACAAATCGAACATTTACATTTTAACCATCTTCATATAATCACTTAGCTTAAACTCACAACAAATATGTACACTTAACAAAACTCTAACTCGTAAATACATTTTTTTCAACAATTTTAGCAAGACTTCCTGCGAGAACTATTTCGTTGTGCAGTAGCGCGACAAACTGAAATAATGGTTCAAAATATTCTCGGCAATGGTGTTGACATTCATTTGTTGGGATTACGCGAATCATCCAAAGAACATGGCCAGCTACACGAACTATTTACCGACGAGTCATATAAAATTGCAAACTGTTTCCTTCTTTCAACCAGCCAGGTAAAATTTTAACTGATTTTAACCGTCTTATGCTTGTTTCTAATCCACATGCGCGCACAAATTGCACAACTAATGATCACTTAAAATAATTTCCGTTTAGAGCACATTCACAAGCACAACATTTTGTATAATTCACAATATATAGGTTTAAGTACTAACATTTTAAAAATATGAATGGCCGGTAATTTTGCATACATATATTAATACGTTACCATTTAGCATTAGAAGTATTAAATTTTGTGTAATTCATTATAGGTCGCATGCTCAACCGACAGTTTTATGGGTTATGGACCGGTCACACCTAAAGGATATGGTTGCTCATATAATCCACGTCCTGACGAAATCGTATTTTGTGTTTCAGCATTTTATTCGTGCGAACTAACAAGTGCATCAAGTTTTGCTAAATCGTTACAGGATTCGCTTGATGCAATGAAAAATTTACTAAATACGTTTTAAGAGCGAAAAACAATATTGGCTAATTGAACAAACAATTACGTACAGAACTTGTAATCACTAATTCCTTAAAATTATTCCATTTTGTAGATTACAATTGTGTGCCTGATTGTTATATGGGGCTGGTTTTACAACATAAAATGTAAACATTCCGGCGTACATAAAACGTCACATACTTAAAAAAAAAAAACATGACAACAGTCAACAATTATCAATAAATCAATTTCCTATTTTTACAAAACATAAATAAACATACGTCTATAAATTAAATATATTAAATATAAATTAAATTTAGCTGCCTTTAACAATTAGTTATACATAATATTTATGAATTAAATTTAAAAACAAATCAACCAAATATCAAATACATATCAAGTATTTAACGAAACGATTGAACATTTGTTAGGTTTACACAAAAACAATGTTTTTCGATTTTTCGTTAAAATAAATAAACCAAAACATATCATAAATTAAATTAATTAAACTTAGATTAAACTTAAATTTAAAAAATACCAAAAATTTACTCTTATATACTCAAAGTATTCAAATTATATCCTTATACAAATATATAATATTAAACTATATATATTTATATATATATATATATATATATATATATATATATATATATATATATATATATATATATATATATATATATTAGAACCTATCAAATGTTTTATTTGTGTTAATCAAATTTATTTATCTATATTATTATTAATTAAAATAATTAATTAAGTTTTGTGTTTATGAATATATAAATTTTATGATTTTGTTATAAATAAAAAAAATATATAAATATTAAATGTTATTTTATGTAGAATATCACACTGCGTGTAATAGCAATATCACAACAAAAAAATAATAATTTAAAAATAATTGTAAAATTAATTAAATTTATTTATTTATTTATGATTATGTTATTATATTAGTTTTTGATAAACATGTTTTATAGTTTAAAATATAAAATTAGGAAAATGTTGATTTGAAATCATTAAGTTAGTAGAACTGATTAATCATTTCGAGGATATTCATCTCTGAAAAATCTTCAACGGCCATAAATTAAGTTCTAGACAGAAACTGTCTGTTTAGACGTTAAAATGGATAAACCATCCAGAATACTATTCATCTTTTAGCAACTCTGGTAAGATTATCGTAATTTACCTTTAAATTGTCAATCTTTCAAGCTACTAAAGCAACTGCTTATTAAGAAGATTCTGGGACAAACTATAATGTAAAGCCATCTAGACCTAAATTATGGTACTATCTAACGTTGTGAGTGGCTTATTATAGTCGAAAGTTATATTTATATGGTAATTAAACAGAAAACGTACACCTTAAGGATCTAATGAAAGGACAACATGAGTATATCATCGCCTATGCAACAGATAAGTTCAAAATAATAATTATCGGATAAGTATCGTATACTTGTGCTGATCAGAATAAAAACAGAACATTGATTGGCATGATGTTTTGTACCATTTTATTAATCAGGAAATCAGGAAATAGAATAAAGAGTGTTAAAGTTGTAACCAATGCTAGATTTACTAAAAATCAATAGACACCGGTTTGCGTTTAAACGACACATTTGTGTTCTATGATAAATTGATATTTATCCAAAAATATATCGAAAGTTTAATTCAGTGCGGGAAAGCAAAATAAATATAAAGTAAATGTAATTAATTGCAGTGAAAGCCTTTAACCCAAATTAGATTAAATCGGATGGCCTTTATAAGTTATTTTCTTCGTATAACAAACTACATAGTATCAACGTTTTAGCGAACTCTCTGTATTAAGCACGCAAAGTATTATTTTAATGATTAATTAATATTATAATTTTTTAATTAACGTATTTAATTTATATCATTTAAAAAAACTTTAATTTTTTTCTAAAGTTCATTTAAGATGTATTTTTTCGATGAGAAAAGAAATCTTAAATGAACGCCCGCACAGTAACTCTTGTCCACGTACATAATTTATTTATTAAATATTTAAATCATAGTTATACGGCATAATATTTTTAAATACATAAATACATAAATGTTTTTTTTTTGTTAAAAAAATGCATATAGAGCTAGGCTATATATAAATGAATAAAAAGCTTTATGTAACACCGGCAAGTCGATGTGGCCAAATATATTGGCAGCACATTTAAATTTTTAAAAAATTAAAATTAAATTCATATACATATCACAAACAAATTAAAATGTATGACGCTTTGTAATTGTTAAACAATAATATAAATATTAGAATTGTGTCCGAGGGATTCAAATCAGAATCCCTCGAAAAAGATATATATATTTAGAAATAGGTAATATTATGTAAACTAAACATATCATTCATATATGATGAAAATCGTGTTCAAAAATTATTTAAATGTATAAAAATTATATTTAATGTTTAATGTTGAGATGAATCTACATCAAATATAGTACGAAAGTGTTTTGAAAAAAAAAACTAAAATGGTTTTGTTTATTTAACCTCCCCAAACCACCCCATTACACGTGCTAACAGAATTAGCACGTGTGAAAGATCTTTTAGCTCACTTGCTATTGGAAAACAATGTAGGCCTTATTATTACACGAGAACATAACAATTATAGAGCAAAATTATACTATTTATGTATACTTATACCCAGGCCTATCACGAATCGAATAAAAATAAAATATTAAAAAAAAATAAAGAATACTTTTCTATTACACTATTTAATTATGCTAGTTTTTCTTGTTCAATAATTTTGCCAATTCGTCTAACAAAGTATGTATGATCCTATTCCATCTATTGTAAGTGATATGCGTAATTGCTTACATTTTATACACGACATTGTATTTATTTATATATAAATTTAATTATTTATTATAAATTTGCATAAAATAAATAAATTTGTTAATAATGTTTTATATACAGACACATTTAA
This sequence comes from Tipula confusa, assembly GCA_963556175.1. Lineage (NCBI taxonomy): Eukaryota > Metazoa > Arthropoda > Insecta > Diptera > Tipulidae > Tipula > Tipula confusa. Next base: position 234,440,842 of record OY744475.1, read on the forward strand.
TTTATATTACATATATAAAATTAGTATAAGTAATTTAGCTACAGTAATTCAGCAACTGCTGAAAAACATAGCGCTTTGAATTATATGTAATAAAAACACAGTAACCGGGATATATTTTTTATCTATAAATAAACGAAAATTTAAAAAAATATTTGTTTTAAGCCAAAATTTTCAACGTTAAAATAACGAAAATTATAAACAAACTTAAAATTTTTTATATATATATATGTATAAATAATTAATTTAATTATATATACGTGTAAATTAATTAATAAATACATAATTATAAATTAATTAATTTTTGTATATATGTTTATATATATATATATATATATATATATATATATATATATATATATATATATATATATATATATATATATATATATATATATATATATATATATATATATATATATATATATATATATATATATATATATATATATATATATATATATATATATATATATATATATATATATTTTTTTTTTTTTTTGTATATATATTTATACATATATATATAAGTGTATATAAAACAATTTTATTAATTTTAAAACAATTTTATAAACAATTTTTTTTTTATAATTTATGTGCATATAAAACAACTTTATAAACAATTTTTTTTTAAATAATTTAACTGTCTATAAGTTTAAATTTAAGTGTATAAGTTTAAAAATGTAAAAATGAAAGAGTAAAGATGAAATTAATTCAGATAAAATACTATAAATATTAAATGTGGATCATTTGTTGGATAGGAGTAAGGCGAAATACGAAATGGACACTGATTATCAAAAAATTAGATGTCGTAATAATTTAAAAATGTATGATAAAACATTGAAATCAAATGTATTCGTATCATCATTTGGATGCACGGGTACAGAAGAGTGCAAAATTTTTTTCAAAAATTCGAAAATAATTTGGTAACATTAGAATATTTATTTAATTTGAAAAGTGTTAAAATTCCTAATCAGAATTTATTAAATTTATTAAAACAAAAATTGCATTGGTCCGGTGAAGTTTTCTATGATATACAAAATAAGGACAAATTTTTTTAAATATTTAAAATTTTTAACAACTTACAAAGATATAATGAGGAAAATAACCTGAAAAACTTTAATATTATTCCAATACATAAATAAAAATAAAAATGATCATGGTGATAGAAAATTTAAGTTCGATAATTATGAAAATAAAATTGGTTTGGATCCTGGGTTGAAATTGATAATCAGTGGTGTTCTAAACGAAAAAAATTTAAAAATTAAAAATACATACTTTCGACATTTAACTGGCGCTCCACATAGAAAATTAAAAAAGTAAACACCGTCAACTTCTTGCGAAACTATCTCACTAATGTCCAAAAATTATTTAGATTATATAAACCACCAATTAAAAATTTTCAAAATTAAACAAAAAGAATATAATACATGTATATAAAATTACAAAAAGATATTTTAGCTGAGAAAGCATGCCATAAAATTGCTAGAGATAATTGGGCCCGGACAAAAATAATCTTTAGTTATAATTGTCAATACCAAAATTTCAAATATTCGGACTGATGTACGACACCGTATTTATGGATGTCAGCTGCTTAACTTAGTAATTGAGCCGTGAATCGTGGCGTTAGACCCTCGTATAATTCCGCCAGATAATTCAACTAAACTCTCGAGCGTCCCCTCTGAACACAATTCCATAATAGTAAGCAATTCTTTACGATGATTAAAATATAAAATCACCAACATTTAAAATTTTCATAAATCATTATTTATTTCTGTATAACTGTTCAAAAATTGAAATATAAATTAATTTATACTTGGTATTTGTTTATATCTTAAAACAACTCAACAACTAAAAATTAACGATAAATCATAATAAAATAATATTATTAAAAAACAAAAATAAAAATAAACCGAAACGGATAATACTACAACAAAATTATAATAAAAGGTTAAAAAATTATAGGCTTTGGCCATATAAAATAATCCTTGATAAGTACGCGCCTATTATTGTAATCGGTGCGAACCCCTTCTTACTTAGCGTTTTTTTTTTTTTTTTTTTTGCTGTATAAAAATAATCCTGAGCACTACGAATTTAGGTTTTTGTGGATGGTTTTGTTGATGCTTTTCTAAAGGAGCGACGTAGTTCCGTCTCCTCGTTGCAGGCGCAGTCTACCTCAACCTATTAAATAAGAAGTTCGTTAATAAATAATAAATCTTAACAAAATATTTTAATGAGTATATTACTTACAACTTTACAAAAATTATGGTGAAGTAATTGTTGCGCCGACCATCGATCTTTAGGATCATGTTGAAAGCAATGACCCAATAGTTCATGTCCTTCTTGAGATAGAGTATCCGATATCTCAGGTGTCTCACCCATTCCTACTTTAAACATAATTTGAAAATTTGAATCAAATTGAGCCCATGGCCGTTTGCCTGATGCCATTTCGACGACACAACATCCAATCGACCATATATCCGCCATTCGACCATGTCCCTCTGTATTCGTCTTTGTAAATACTTCTGGAGCCATATAGGCTTGCGTTCCAACATATCCTTGAACTTCTCCCGGCATTGTAAGATGCTGCTGAATTTTAACCGCAGATCCAAAATCACCTAGCTTCAAACAATTTCCACCGTTCGTCAAAAATATATTTGCCGTCTTAATATCCTGATGTACGACACCGTGTCTATGGAGTTCAGCTGCTGCGCTTAGTAATTGAGCCGTAAATCGTCGCGTTAGACCTTCGTATAATCCGCCCGATAATTCAACTAAACTCTCGAGCGTCCCTTCTGAACACAATTCCATAAAAATAAGCAATTCTTCACGATGAATCTCAACTCCATAATACTTTACCAAATGTCGGTGGTGAATCCCTTCGAATATTTTTAATTCTTCGGCCACGCGTCTTATCGCCCGATTTTCACCTGGCTGATTTGGTATCTCTTTCATCGCCATTAATTCTCCCGTCGTATTATTGACCGCAGTGTACACCTTTCCGAAACGACCTTGTCCAATTTTAATACCACGATGCCATCGGAACGTAACGCTTCTGGCACGCAAATGGAATTTATCACAGTTTAGAAGTGATTTCACCTGACCAATAAGATTTTTTTCTCGCAATCGTCTTTCGATTTCCATATCGAGTCGATTGATCGAGTCACGAATTCGTATTTGCCGCAAAGCCGGACTGTATGTATTTATTTTGGGTACCACTAACGTTATTACGGAATTATCACATGATGTCTGTTTAAGAAGAAACTCAGGCGATTCGGGTGTATGGGCTGGAGAAAGTCCCGAATTATCTTCGCGCAAACTTAACTGTTGGGTATATGGTTTTGGTGTGTATGCAAAGGGTGTGCCAAGAGCTGCCCGGGTTGGCGTTCTTGACCGATTTGGTGGTGCTGGTGAAGAACGTCTCGATCTAGGCGAAGGTCGAATACGCTCGGGTTCTGTTTTGCTACCAATCACGTGACTAATACATGAATCCATCATTGTAGTCAACTCATCAAACTGTTTATCAGTCAAATGTTTTGTGTTATGTGGATCGCATGCATTTATTAAAAATTCTAATCCTTGATTAGCCCATCGCGGTCGAACACCTCGTCCTCTTTCACATCGTTCGACCACAAACTTCATCCACATTTTGGCAAATGTTACTATACCAACCGATAGATTGAGCTCGCATTTTTGATCCTTGCACGACGCGATTTTCGTTTCAAACAATCGACCAACATCGCGATGATACTCAAATCCAAATTTATATCCTTGGTGCAAAATTTCTCGAGTTCGTGAAATTACTGAGATCCGATCAGCCTCGTCCATATCGCCCATATACTTAATATCACACCGTTCTTGTACCCGTTGTATAATTTTCGTTAATTTCTCGCGAACCACTAGAGTCTCTTGTTTGAGTAACTTAACTGCTTCCTTGACCGCTGGACAAACAAATTCTTCCGGATCTATACACAGCTCAGAATCACAGTGATCACGATGAAAATCGACTTGTTCAATATCACGACACATCGATTTAGCGAATCCCATGATTTTAACCGATTTTTCACGTTCGTCTGTAAATAGTGCTTGAGTTTCACGACAAATCGATAGGAGCTCCCATTTTAGTGCATCACCTGATCCATCACTCGTATCTAAATTAACGGTTTTATAGTCTAGCTCCTCACTACGTGTCACTAATCGAAGTCCAATATTTTGCAGTAGTGACGATATGATCATACTACGAAATAAAAATTCGAGTTAAATTTCGTTAATTAATTTGTTTCCTATGTGTTTACCAAAATTTTTTAGCTGCAACTGAATGTTGCCCTGAGATCATAGGGCAAACCAATTTTGTGAACATCCATTCCTCGTCCAAAGCAGATTTTTGATGGTTTTCTGGTGCTGACACTAGAACCCATTGTTCAACGTAGTCCAAGTATAGCTAAAATTAGTGAAACGTTTAAATTTTGCTTGACAAATTGAATTTTCTCTTTAATATTTTTAGTGTGTGCTAGTATTCGATAGATGGCAGTAAACTTTTTGAAACAAAACTTTTGTAAAGTTTTATCTAATACTACCATCTCTATAATATATAGCTCTACTTAAGTTCGGTTCATGGATTAATAAATACTCCAACAGGAGAGCATAGTTGTGTGTATCGTCATCACAAATCGTAATCAGGTACGACGATAAAGCGATATAAGGAAGTATGAATGGAAGTATACTACAGCCAGACGCTCAACCCACATACCTCAAAAAAAAAAGCAAATAAGACAAAAAAAAATTCGACCTTGTCGATGTGTTCTCATCGATATCACTTGAAAGATTAGATATCAAATGTTTTTTTAAGAATAAATTTAACAAATAATAACTTAATTTCCTTATCACTTTCCCAAAACATAAGTGTGAACATCAATCATTTTGCCTTTCAACTTGCAAAAAAAATAGTTTACTGCCGCACTATAATAGTCTTCCGTTAGAATCTAAAAGCCGTTATCTTCTTCTGATTAGATAAGATGTGCACATTAAAAATACTTAACAAGCAAATGAATTACCTACCTCTAACACTTGTTTAACGGTGTTATCAAATCCATCCAAAATCGTTATGTATTGCTCCATCTCGAGTTCCTTGTCGTAGAGTGCGGTTGATATATGTCGATTAAATCGTTCTCTATGAATTATGGCTAATGTCAATCCTTGTCGTAATTCTTTCATTAATTGTTCCAAACTTAATGGATTAGGATTTATTGGTTTTGTTTCCAGTTTCATACGAAGAAATTCGTGAACTACCTCGAGAGGAATTAGTGAGAGAAATATGAATGCTGGTACATATGATGGAAGGCCGAGAGCTTTAGATTCTGGGCTCCAAGCACCATATCGTCGAAGTTCGTCGACTTCTTCTTTGCCAATTGGAACTTCGATGTAGGGTGTGTCTTCGTCGAATACGCCCATTTCGGTTTCAAAATCTTCAGTACCCGGTATTACAAGAGTAACGTGCGCCTTTCGTAACACGACATTGTGAAGCCGATGCAGAAACGATAAAGACTTGCCTAAACCGCGAGATTTTAGCACATTTTCTATATATTTCCGGTATGGTGATGTTGCATGTTTTACGAAGGTGGTATCGGCTAATGGTTGAACGTTATACAAATTTACATGATTTAGTAGCTGACTGTATTCGCCAACTGGCGGTTGTGTTGTATCATTGGTCCCATCATCGTTTAAATTATTATTCGTGGACTCGGTACTGCTCGCACTATCACTAGGATTATCTGAATCGGCATGGTCAATATGAAATTGAACTTTAGCATGCCGCTGAGTTGTATTTTCACTCGAGTCATTTGTCTCTCGACCGGAATCTTCATTCTCGTGTGCCGATGATGATGAAGATGTGGAGTCATTAGGATTAATTGAATTGACTACGGGCCATTGGAAATGTTTCCCTTGAAGTCGGGCTAGTAGTTTTCCCAATATTAATAATTTTAATCGATGGTGCCTTGTGATATTGTACCAAAGGCACATTGCCTTAACTCGACCGATAAAACTGTCACTTTTGTATAGTGGATAATAGCTACCAAACGCTTGGGTTGATGGATACAGGGATTCAGCTGCTTCTAGACGTGTTAGTAAAATTTCAACCTGTTTTAAGGCCCGTGACTGTTCATTCAGACAGTAGCGGCAGTACATTGAAAGGCATCCCAAGCACATATCAGGACTATTGCCATTTGTGTTACTATTACTATTATTGGTGCTAAAATTATTTTTACGACTAGTATTACTATCTTGAGTCGAATACAGTGAATCGATTCCGCTATCTACATCACTTGCGGCACTCGTACTCCTGTAGTAACTTGGCTTAAATCTATATTCCATGATCTCTCTAAGTAGTTCACCGACAACTTGTCGTGCCGAAAGTAAATATTTATCTTGTTGCTCTAGGGTTCGGTCGGCATGCCATGCTTGCAACTCCAACCAAATTAAATCTTTAAGCTCAGTCTGCCATAATATCTCCTCCCGTGAAAGCGCCCGTTTACAGTTTTTGTCTTGTTTCTCTGAACTCCCTAATTTGATTAAATTTGAAAATGTTTCGTGAAATTCTTGACGATTATGAAGTACAAACTCATTTTCTTTTTTTTCAGGTATTTTAAATGGACCCTGCGGTACCATAAACGCAAGTGGTGGAGCAGACATACGACATCCAACGGGGCGCGATGATACACTCATAAATCGATTACACGATTCAACCACCGTCGAAAGTGTTATCGGATTTGTAGATAGTAATACACTTACGGGCATACTGTCGGCTCGTTCATGTGGTCCGGTACTATAACGATTCACCGCTGCAACATTCACTGTATTATTCACCGATGCTTTCATATCACGCTCTGATTCTCTTAGCAATTGCATCGATCGTTTATCGTTCGCCTTTTTTGTTTCGTCGTCTTCCATAAACATTTGATTTAAAAGAGCACAGTCCATTGTATTCCGTCGATTAACACGAGATCGTACCGTCCGAATAGCACCTCGTGGTTTAGGTGTTGCTTCTCTGTTATATAAATTTAAAGGATTAGTTCAAAATTTAAATATTCGCCTGACTAAACTCGAGTCACTCACATCTTTTGTTTGCGATCCCAATCACGATTTTTATTCTTGATTCTGGTACGCGGTGGTGTACTTCCATATTGATCATATTGGGAAATTATATCATCAGTCGATGATTCCCGATTCAAAGATGATTCATCAATGCCCAGGGATATTGGTTTTGTTACATTATCATTTCCAGGTTTACGACGATATTCAACTCTACAACGATAAATTATTAAATTTAGATTAGGAAATTTTATTATCTAGCTTCCTATTATTTTATTGTCTGCCTTTTTATCAACAAACCATCCCTAATCAATAATCGAAATACGTAACGTATTAGGTAAATGTATTATGACTCAAATTCCTGAGTTATCGGAAATCAGGTGGCACATCCATTTTAGGAAACAAAACTCAAATCGCTTAAAAAACTGCAACTTAAATATCGGCGATGATTAAAATTAAATAAAAAATCGATAACATCAAGAAAATATCAAAATATGTTGGAAGTCAACACTCGTTTATGTTATCTCTAATAATTAAATGAATAATTAGACGTGACGGTGTATATTAAGTAATAAATTAACTGCGCGGTATAAAGAGATAAGATAACGCAGCAAATGAACGCGGAAAATTTGGTAATAACCAAATCACGTATAGTGGGACAGGCAGACAATGTAATTGTTTAGGAGTAATTGTAAGTCACTTAAATTTAAGAAAAACAATCTGCCTTTTGTATTATGATTTATTGGTATATTCTTAGTTCTTCGCTAATACTGACTTAGCGACTGATAAATTTATTATTCTACGTTTATTTTTATCACTGCCGTGAGATTAAAATTTTTAGTTGGCTTTGATTTAAAGATAAATTTGGAAGCGCAAACATTAGGTTATTATAGTAAACTCGGTGATATTATGATTTTAATGTTTTTATTATATAAAAAGATGACAGTACAGTAAGCATTAGACGACGATTTTTGTTCAAACTAATTATCTAACTATAAGAAAAAACATGGAAAACAGTAGAACTTATATCATACCGGTTATTTGCACACGCAAAAGAGGATGTTAAGCAAATTCTAAAAAGTAGGAATTGCTCCTACTGAAAAATTAGGAATAAATTGATTAAAGCACAGATACTCGATAATTTCTGAGAAGTATCATTTCAAATCAACGATACAGCGGCAACAACCAGTCGAGTAGATTATTAATTAAGAGATGCAATTGCGAAAAGATTGGTTCTGGGTAAAATATGTTTTAGATTGTAGTCCTGTGGAGGTCATCGAAGAAAAAAAAAAGTTCCCAAGCAAAGTATTATCGAGAGTTATATAATATTGGTGGACCACTGTATGGTACCAATTCAGACACTAAACCTCTCGGATACCTTAAAAATCATTACCGGTATGTGTGAAGGTATTCACAATAATAAAATGGCAGCACAAACGCCTATCTAGATGGACTAAAGATGGAGTACACAGTAGAATTCTGCTTAGGAATTGCTAAAAAATTATTTGACTATTTTCTACAATACGTCAAATAGTACCAAAATGAGTCCAATTATCGGCCGATTGACATGGGAAGTTGTTTCGTTTGTAAGATAAACTTAAAATTACTTAATTAAGTTCCAATCGAAAATAATGTAGACACATAGACGGTTGCCAGCATTTGTTCGAAAAATTGAATCTACAAAGTTAGTTTATAGTATTAGTTCAATGTTATTTAGAACAGGTCTTCACTAGAAAAATATGCTTAGATATTTGAACGATAGCCTTACTAAAGAAAACGACTTTTACGGTCACTTGAAATATTAGGCAGAAGTTTTGGATCAGTAACCGTCGACCGAGTTAAATTTAAGTCGGAAGGAAATTAAATTTCAGACAGATGTCAAGTACGATAATAACAAATGAAATCCACACCATTAAAGCGAAGAGTACAACAGTAAAAGAATGACTAAGAATTAATGGTCATGTTCTTCAAATAGGAAATACTGAATATAATCAAGAAAGGAATGTTAGATTATGAGGATTTGCCAATCATAATAGAGTGGAAGAAGATAACAATGGGCACCATTCGAGTGATTTGAATATGCTTATGCGAATGAGCTTTGATGGGTTGCTTTGTTTTGATGCCTGACTATGCTAAGAAACGTCATCGAGTTGTATTTTAAACAAAAAAAAAATAAAAAAGGGATTTATTTGTGCGAAAATAATTATCAGTGGAATTTATACAAAATCTATTGATACAAGCCTATATATCGAGAAACTCAAGATACTAAGTTGATAAAGTTGAAACGAAAATGTTTTAAATATTTGTGCCAAAGCAAAGCGTAAAGAGAACATATATCAATTTATGAAAATGTGAAGAGCACTTCTCGTCAACATATTAAACTATTATGCATGTAAATCAAATTTATTGAGTTTTCGATTATTAATTAAGTACTTGGACAATTTATAGGCCTATATTTATATCCTTCAATTAATGACAATTTATATTACAATTCAAATACGTATTTTGATTACTTCCAGTTCCACACCAATCATTAAAAACAGATAATTTTAGTAAATTTATTATTCAATAGCATAGTTCGAATCTCTTCGTATTATATATATTGTTATATACACCCATACATCATTATCAAATGCTATTATATTTTGGCATGCTATGTAGCACAATACATATACATACTTACGTTTACAACACAAAACTTGCTCAAACAATAGATTATCTAATATCTAACGTATTTACACTGAATTATATTCTTTTCCTGCCAACGCACAATTTTTTAAACAAATACCTATACCACAGACCAATGCACACACCATAAGCCGTATTAAAAAATTTTTAAAATGCGAAATCACAGCTCCAATGTCCGGTATTGGTTAAAAACTGCAGCTTACGTCAAGTTTAACAAAACACTAAACTAATTGTGTTGGTTTTTGTCCAAATCTAATCTACAATATAAAATATTCGGCAGCTAAAACTCTTGCCAGACACAAACATTGCGTCTCTACACTATCGATGAGGTTCAAATTTTATTTAGTTTTGACAAAATTTTAAAACTTTGGAAATAACCTTCAAAGTACAGATATACTTTGCACAACGCATTTTCATTATACTAATTGGGTGGATTTTGATTCGTTTGTTTCGTCTTCTTTTAAAATCAATTTGTATTTGTTTTGAATCGAACTACAGTCTATTAAAAAATCTAGATCTTCGACCAAAAGTTTTGCATGACGAAGATTGATTTTTTGGGGGGAAATGAAACCATTGATGGGGACATTACTAATGTAACAAATGTTAAGCCTTTATAATCATTTACTAATATGTATCCCCGGCGTTGTACGAGGTGTTACTGTAAAACTACAAATAAATACATAAATTACTAATAATTAGCATAACAACATATTATTCCAACAACTAATTTTATTTTTAAATTTGATAAGAGATTGAGAGAGTTGGGTTTTACACACGGATTTTGAATTACAATGAGCTAATTGTCTATGCTAATAAACAAATTGTTGTATTCTCCTAGGATTTATTGTATCTCGACATAAATTTACAACGTACATAATAAATACCCGTTTCATCGGTCAATCGGTAAACGAGTGTATGTCAAACAATAAAAATTTATTTTTTTGATTATCTATAGAATTCACCAATTTTGTTATCATACCACATATAATAGTTCATTTATAAATAAACCGAATTAGTGCTATTTATCAGCATAGTTTTTATATAACAAAACATATTTCAGCCGTCAAACGATAATTCAGAAAAATTTAATAACTGTTGACGTCTCTTGGTATCAATTACTGATAAAACTACTTGGTCATATTTAACCGAATCGCGGGTTTTAAATTTAGTCTAGTGTTGAAAAAAATAATATATATTTAGTGCAGATATTTTAATGTCTATATGCGTATATATGCAACCAGCTTTTCATACTCTCAATGTTGTTTAGCAACTAACGTTGCACGAACAGATCATTGCTAAATATTTCTGTATCGGCCATCGGGTTTTTTTTACCACTGTCTTATTTTATATAAGGATGTATTTGTGCTCTTTTATTCAGGGTAAAGCAAAAAGCGAGGTTTTGTTGGTTCGGATAAAGTTGGTTTTGTTCACAACTGAAGTGGTTTTGCACCGTCACTTAGACAATAATAAAACCCTAGTAGAAAGTTAAATACAAAATAAGACATGTATTCAAAATTAATGATAATAAAAGGAGATTAAGGTTTGGCATGTGGAACGTTCAGTGGTTTAAAAATAAGACGAGATAATTTGAAACATGAAACTCAAGAAACTCAAAAAAGGATGTTTTGGATTTCAAAGCAGTCGATAACCTGTCATTGATTGACAAGATTATCTTCATTGATACAAGACAAGATTATCTTCTTCGTCATTGATTTGATCAAGATTGCCGTCTTGCTATCTAGTAAGAGATTATAGCCGGTCTAGAACCGCAATATAATTTTACAATCACACGGAACAACAAAGCAGTTGTATTTGGTGAAACATTAACCGAATTTGAAAACGATAAAAGCGTTAAAATTTTAAAGATTGAAAAAGATGTTGATCAGAATTTACGTTTGACCCCAAAGACGTTGATATCTGCAATTACTATAAGCTCCCTTTAATCTCAAAATCAATAATTTGGTATTAATTCCTGATGTCATCTAGGAAATAAAAGATATGTGTACGATGTTCTGCGTGCCGATTCTACACGTGAGTTGAAGCTATCTCTGAGAACAGAATTAATGTTTTCAAAGTAAAGAGGCCACTGTAGGCGAAAATAAAACCTCCGAGTTGAGTGCAAAACCTCCTAGTTTAGATTTGTATGCCAATGTATAGAACAATACAAATATTTCGCCCAGGATAAAATGTTAATAAAACTAGCCGTGAATATTTCTACATTAAATCAATCTCAAATTTTCCTCCATTTTTCTATGGAAATTTATTTCTAAATTTCAATTACAATATTTCTTCAATACTTAAATGGGGAATTGAACTTGTTTAAAGTATTCTGAACCTTTGTATAGACATAGATTTCTTGGATTTGTTTATAAAAAAGGTATATGTATAGTGTTATACAAAAAATAATCCAACCTATTGATTTAACTCAGAAACAAGTTGTTTTTAGGAAGAAGTTGTGTCCTAAAACTGGGAAAAGATATGATGAGTTTCCACTATTGTATTGTATCGACTATTACACCTATTATAATTATTTAACAAAAATTAAGCAATACATTGAACATTTCGAAGGGATACTGGCGTTTCTGATTTATGATACAGAAGTTGAAGAAACTAAGAAGTGTTGACTAAAAAGCATCGTGAATAGGCAGTTTAATTTTAGCAGTTTGTAAAATGTAGAAGCGTCTGTGTAACGAAGTTTTTCTTTCATCAAATTCTTTTCTTCAGAATTCATTCTTTTAATCAATTTTGTAACGTTACGCTGGTGTGATTCGCTGAATGAAGAAAGTTGATTATTCTGTTCAATATATTTCAGTGAACCAAGAATGTTTTTGATAAGTGAAACAAAATTTTAATTAGATATTATTATGAATATGTCCATTCAGATTAAAAATCAAAAATAACCTACAGTACAAAAATTTGATAAGATTTATGAAAACAGTTCAGGTGCAATCAACACTTCGAGGTGCAAAGTTTTATTTGCTCTAATGATTTGAAGGGAATAGCGAAAAATATTTTTCGGTCGTTGAGGTAGAATATATGAGGATCAGCGATATATTGAAATATATACGAAATAATAAGATCAGAAATGTGCATGAATATTCTCAGGTTGTTTCTTCAATTTTATTAAAGTACTATCTCTAGGTCTCCTACACTCAATAGCATCTTCATCATTTTACACTAAAAATTTATTATGTTTGCCTACAAAATATACTAGCTACAAATACATCTTCAGTGAAAATTTTAACGAAATAAAATACAATAACAACATTAAGTAAATACGCAAATAGATTAAGAATTATCTTTTGAACAAAATAAAGTCACAGAAGAAGTATATACATATATGTACTTCTAATTTTAAATGTGTACAAACAAAAAATGGCGTAAACCAAGTTTGCAAAAACTTACATAAATTCATCTCCTTATCGTTGTTATAAATCCACACCAAAATTATCATCCCACTAAAACTAAATAATATGCACACTTCCGACGAAGCACATATATAATTGTAATTCATATATTAACTTATGTAAAACTATGCAAAGTTTCACATAATCATTTATCGTTCGGTTAAATTTGAGCTTTGCAAGTGGAATGAAACCGCCCAGAAATTGATACTCAATCTTTTAAAACTTTAATAATTATTTTAGTTATATATATATATATATATATATATATATATATATATATATATATATATATATATATATATATATATATATATATATATATATCTATGAAATTGAAAAAATCTCGACCTGTAAAGGTAACACAACACATCACAAACTAATCAACTTAAATTTACCGATACAAATTATAGACAAATTGATAAGCAAACAGTTACAATTTATATAAAATTCAACAACACTATCAATAAAATAATTAATTTTATTTTTATTATTAATTAATCGAAACTGTGTGTTTACTTTAATTTCGAATGCAAGTGTAAATTATACTAAAATTACAACTCTCCATAAACACACAAATAGCTAGCTGTCAACGAAGTTTGTACTTTGCAAATTTAATCAACGTGAATTCTAAATAAAAAAAATTTAAAACAAAAACCAGCGAACATGTTTAGTAAACTGTGATAAGTCCCTATCAAAACTAAAATAAAATAATTTTTTTTAAACAATATATGATGCATGCTTTTGAACTCTAACAAACATAATATTCACACAGTCTAACGAATAACATTTATATTGTTAACAGTTAATACAACAACACTATGCAAACAAAACTGTGCCTGATGAAAACTATGAATATGACGAAATCATTTATCACTTAAAATGAATATCACTTAAAATGAAATAGAAGATTTACAAATGTATGTTCACTTTGAATCAAAACAAAACCCTCTCTATTACAAGCCGTCTTCTAACTTTCGTTGACCAAGATAAACAAAACCTATGTACACAATTGAGTGTTATCAAAATCCGTATAAAAAAATGTTTAATTTTCTCACTCTTACTACCACTATTTAACATTTTTATCTCAAAATTACGCACACTATTTACTGTGTATAAATATTGAGTATTTTTTCGTCTCCTAATTTTTTAATAAGATCCGAATTGTATTGTATTTATTTGTATTGTGAAATTTTATGCTATTTGCAACCATTCTGCTTTTTAAATTATGAGAATGATATTTTTCTATACTCTTTTCGAAACCATATCTCGACACTTTTTTTACTTACAATACATTCTCATGTGTATATGATTAGATAGTATTAGTATGCACAGAGTTTTGCTTTGAATGCACAATTTCAAATACAAATGCAGTATCTAAAATCTAAATGAATTGCTAATATAAAATAACGATGTTTAAAAAAGTGACAGATGGCTAAATATTTTTTTTTAATTTCTCTCTCTTCAAAACTGTTAATTGATTAACATTCAAAACCATCAGTTTGTTCAAAAGGATTGATGTGAAGACTAACAACAGAGACCTTAAGTCATCACTCTAAATTTTTTTAGCTAAATCTTTTGTACTGGACCAAAGTCGATCGAATACTAGAAAATAAGCAAAGTCTTTCTTAAGAAAGTATAGATGTCTCATAAAAGCCTGCACCTGTTAAAAGTAAATTAGAAATAATTGAATAAGCTCAAAACCAACACAAATGTTTATCCAAGACGTACTGTAAGTTTCATACACAGATATACTAAATCAAACGGTACACTCAGAACCATCTAAATTCAAGCCGTATTGTTTGCATACTCATGCTATACAAAAATATATACTTTGTTTGTATTGTAAGCAGAAAATCGTCAAATTTACATTTATGTAAATAATGTATACACAACCTTCTTCAAATGCTATATGCTTCAACCAAAGATGCAGATGAAGCAACGAAAGAAGAGTTCTATGAGCAAATCCAATCAACAATAAAAAGAACGCAGAAACCGACGATAAACTCCTATACCAGGAGATTTCAATGAGAAAATTAGAACAGGCAACACTGACTTAACAACCAACCATCGTGGATGGAAATGCGTTGGTTTCCGTTCGAAACAACAATGGAGAAGACTCTTCGATAGGCGGCAGTAGGGTTGCTAACAAAATTATTCACAAATACACATGGACATCACGGAATGGCAGAACAAAGAGACAATTGAGAACATTTAAAGGTCAACCAAAATAACAAAAAAAAAAAAAGCGGCGCAGACGTTTACAGTAAACATTAACTGGTAATAGCATAATTTCAAATCAAGTCGGTCGCAGTGAAACACACTGAAAACTATAAAAATGGAAAGAAGCCATTACAGTTGCGATCTCCAAGAAAGGTGACCTAAGGTAATACAAGAACTACATAGCAAGGTATATCCTTCCTCAACATAACAATAAAAATACTCGTATAGATCATTTTTGACAGAATCTCACTTGCAATAAATGCTAAAAGAAATGAATAAGTTGGTTTCAAACCAGGACACAATCGAATGGATGGAACTCTCAACTTTACCTGCTCTTCATTGATTTTGAACGCGTATTTGATACGATAAATAGAAACGCTTCGTGAAATGAACATCCCAAAGAAGTTATTTGAAGTCATACAAGAAATGAATCGGTATGATGGAAACAAAGTTCAATACAAATCCAAACAAAGTGAAACGCACTACAAGACTCTAGGAGTAAGACAAGATGCATATACTCTCGCCAATGCTGTTTCTGATCGTATCGGATAGTGTCATGCGAAAGCTGGATAACACATCCCTAAACGGCATTCAATGAGAATTAACAAATAAACTCAATAAAATGAATCAGGTAGATGATATTGCTTGCTTACACACAATTGTCAACTCTCTGGTTACAAACGACTGTTCTCTCTTTAACACTAAAATTTTAGTGTTATTCCGTTTTCTTATACTACAAAATCAGTCGATTTAATCAGATAACTGTTCGGGCTGAAGTCTAACCAGCATTTCGCTTATAATCATTTCTACGGGAATGAACTAAATAGCAAAGGAAGAAATTTGTAGCGACCATATACTTACTTATAATCGATAAAAAATTAATTGTTTAGATATTTCGTGTAAAGTCATGTCATTCGCTAGCACTACATTGATACAGTGCAACAATATATATATAGAGCGTAACTTAGAGACTACAAAAAAATGTAAATAAAATTACTACAAGTTACATGAAACTGAGTATTGCTGCACGCAAACACCTCCCGTATAAGTTCCCAAATAATATAATTTGTTATCGAGTATTTGTTATGGCCAAAGCAACATAAAAAATTAAAAGTACTAAGTCTCATTCACATCTAGGTTATCATCAACTTAAAATCAAATAACATTTAAAATTATGTATCTTGATCTCGGTTTTTCCAGAATATTACAATCAACTCAAATTTTGCAAATATCAAATTAGTACTCATTATATAATCCAGCTTTTCATTTATATACCGTGTTAATCGAATTGCACACGGTTAGTGAAACAAAATGTTAAATATACTGTTTTTGTTGTAATTATATCAAATATAGATTCTAAAAATCTTTATACTATACAATTTCTGAGAATCGATGAATAAATTTATTTTTTGGGCCAAATTTTCAGATGGCGCTAAATAATTATTTTCGATCAAAACGATTAAATCAAACCAAACATTTTGTTAAAGCTCTGCATTGCAAAACAAATATACATCAATATAAATCTAATTAGCATATTGCTTGTCGGCCACTAAATACTTTGACTTTATGTACAATTCTTTATGTATATTTTAAATTGATATATATATATATATATATATATATATATATATATATATATATATATATATATATATATATATATATATATATATGTATATTTAAAATATACATAAAGAATTGTCATATCATCGCTCGTTTTTTTGTGTAAATATCAAAATATAACTTGTTGGCCAGCTGACGTGGAGGATTCGCTTTGCAATTTATTTAAATTAATCGCCTTATCGACTATGCATAACAATAGTAAATAGTATTTATGTGACCTGACCCGGTAAATTTATTTATTCGTAAGTCATCATAACAAAGTTCTTACGGTATACTTACTTGTTATCATATAGCAATATTATTGAAATAATATTCGGCCGCAATTTTACATAACATATAGAATATTGTTCAGGCACACACGACATTTTTATTATAAGTACTTATAATATATGATATGGGAAATCAAACGAATACCGGGGTAATTCCAATTTACATAATTTAGGTGCTTCACATTCCTTTTTGATTGTTTATGAATCATTTTGTTTAGTTTATGTTAACACTATGCATTAGTTGAAGGTTTCAAGTGAAAGTGTTTTTATTTACAATACTTTTTGCGAAAATTCCCAGCACATTTTTTTTTACTTCCAATATTGGTTTTGGGTTTTTTTTCTATCAAGTTTTTATATAAAAAATTTGGCTAAATATTAAACAAAAATTGCGGATCCTCTTGAACATTTTTCTCGTACAAATGTAGCCAACATTTGAAAAGGACCCAAAAATATTCAAAGTGCAAAAAACAAGGACAGTTTTTAGATGCTCAATTCGATAAGCATACAAAGGATCCCATATTATAGCACTGCATCCCGCAAGTGGAAACAAGTATGTATAAATGAGATATGTATAATTTTTAAAACGCATGGGTCATGAAAATTTTTTAAAAACCTCATTACAAATCTTAGCACTTTTTAGCAATGGTGCCTCAATATGATAACGAAATTACAAATTTGATGACCGATGCGGTCAGTCAGAGCGCATGCTGCGTGGTTTCTAGTATGTACTAGTAATTAATTATATGTCTTCATTTTCTGCAGCTTATTTTATTTTCTGCAGCTTATTTTATTTTATTTTATTTTCTTTAAAAGCCAATGTTTTAACAAGAGACCTAATAAAAATATTAGGTCTCTTGTTAAAACATTGGCTTTTAAAGAAAATAAAATAAAATAAAATAACGCTTTAAATTTAAATTATGTATTTACAAAAAAAAAAAACGAAAAAAGTAACAAATAAAATTCAACAGGAAATTAGTTTATAGATAAGATACAAAAATTTAAATAAATGGCACGATAGATGTCTTCTACTTAGTATATATTATAGGCGACAATTCTAAAAACACTAAAACATGGATTCTGCACTGTAACAGGGAGTTATAGTTATTATGAAAAATCGAATCCACGTTCGTTTTTTCCAATGCACTCTACAGCTAAATAATTTCTACTTAGCCGTTGTCTTTAGTATTTTTCCAAGGTAAACAGCTAACTTAATATTTGTATTTCTATAATAGAGGTGTAAATAATCCTCTATACTGCGTGATTTCTCACACACGATGACGACATGACGAACCACAAAATTTCTTATCATCATACTTAAGTTATACAATAATAAATAATTTGTCGAATTGATAAGACATTATTTTAATGGTGTGAGTTTAAGACGATGCCAAATTAGTAATCAATTTACCTACAATAAATTTAAATACCGTATAAGACATTATAATGGGAATTTTTACTGGTTTTATCCAGAAAAAAACTTAAGACTGTTCAAAATAAATAACTTGAATATTTTTTTCGACAAAGTGAGTCATATGTAAGATTCCAGCTAAACAGTTATTGTAAGACGAATTTACGATGCTTGTGGGAGCATCATCCGTTTAGGATCGGCTCACAGATCGTGGCCGAGCCTGCAAATCTACTGTCTTTTATTTTTGTTATAACGCCATCAGAATTTTGCAACAAATTTCTGATCTAGTGATTAAAGAGTTAATTGTTATTAAGTTAATCCTTTAAATGTGTGACCATCACTACTAAAATTTATTGAGTCATGGTCTGGAAAACCTGTGCCATATATTTTGTTTTAGACTAAGTAATTTATTTTGAAACCAATGAAAGCCGAGAATCGTACAAGTAGATTCGTAGTTATTTTCCTATTCGTAGTAGACCGGTTAGACTGACGATATTAGATATTAACCAGAGAAGATCAACTTTAAAACTGTATCGGGGACAAAATAACTCCATATCGTTTAGGTACTCCTATAGCGCTATACCGCAATAATTCTCGTATTGTGCCCCTGACGACTGGAGCCATAACTCGTGATAATTGTTAACTTATTGTGCGAATACCAATTATCAATATTATACAAAAAAATTAGGTTGCTGACCACAAATTGTTTGCATTGATCTCAATAATTTCGAGTTATTTTCAAATTCGAGGAAGTAATTTTGCGTGATTTAAATTGATAAGGAAATATTTACAAAATGTTAAGTGCAATGTCATTTAGAAAATAAATGGGCGTAAAATTCAATAAACGTTTCTAATAAACCAATCATTCAACAATCCGTGCACACATTCAAATCTTATCTACTCAAACTATAGTTAAATAGAAATTAGATAACAGACAACATAACTTTATTCGGAATCCACTTGTTTTCACTATTGAATTGGTGTTTAATAGTGGTGACAGAGGGGTTAAACCCAGCCAACCGACTGAACATGTCACGTTTCAAGTTTTTCTCAATTTTTACGTGCGATTCTATTGTTTGTTCGGATATACCGATGAGATCCGGCTATGGATTACATGACATAAATCTTTGTAAGAAATTTTATACTGATTTGGTTTTTTTTTTTACTTTTTTAATTAAAAATATTTTTACGATTCGCGACAGACACATAGAAATACAAATCGCGCAAAAATATTTATATACTTACTACATATTGTATATAAAAAAATCCCCCCGAAACCAAAAATAAAATATTTTCGAAAATTTAGTTCGCGTTATCTATAAATAAACAAATAAATAACAATTGGATGTATTTAAGGTTACCAGTTAGCACTTCTTTTCTTATCGTCGGTCCCGCGCACGAACAACATAATATATAATGGGCGGAATTGAATAAATGAGTTACGTTTGTACGATTTAATTGTCATCGATATCGCATCTAACATAGAAATACTTTCAATTTTATTACTCGCGTATCAAATCGCAATTTTGATGATAGCGCACAATTAGCGACAACTGGCGTCGTGATTAAATTTGACCTTGTGTTGCATCACATTACCTGTTTATATATAAATATTTTTTAGTCCACGTTTGAATATACAATATTTAATTATTATATTTGTTTGTGTAACAACAAAAAAAACTGATTGGTACGCGCAAGTTCAATGAATTAACAAGTCGAGGTTTTTGTATTGGTATGAGATGAGAGAATGCGCGAGAGAATTCAAAGGTGGTTTTTCAAAATATCTACATATGTATATACATACACTAAAACACACGTATGACGGTACGATTAATAGGTTCCAACAAACTTAAAATGTGTGATGCCAAAGCATAATGTAAATATGTATACTATAACGTTAAATTGGTATACCAGTACGTGATATTTACTTTTTGTTTCAGTCAATGATAGACCTTTTAAAAAATTGATTTCCCGGATTGTGATTATTTGTGTAGCTAAATTGTTGTATAATAGTTTCTTTACTCAATCTGAGCCATTGTTTATTGTTTTTTTTTTTTTGTAATAAAGCGACCCTGTACCCAGATGTTGTTAGATGGCCGGTCTTTGACACACACATTACATTTTTATATGTAATATCAAACTAAATTTGTCTATTCTATAACATGTTGTTGCATCAATGTCTCATAAAACTTGAATAAGTTATGAGATATACTCCATACGCCATTTTATTCCAACAGATAATGAATAGGATTGTACAACACAATAATAGAATATGGAGCCAGACCTTATTAACTATTCAAGTTCTATAGGATTTACATCAAGAATAATTCAAAAAGTATACGCTGATGAAGAAATGGAGAAGAAATCTGATATGATTTTCGAAGGGAACACGAATATCGAATGAATAGTTTTGTAGTTAGGTTCGTTAATTGTTATTAGTATGTTAAGCTACTTACTGCTTACTAATTATTATTTTATAATAAAATTAATAATACCTATTGTAAAACCAATCGTTTCGCAACGACACACTCTTCTTTTCTCTAATCCTTCTTTCAATCGCCAGACAAGTATTATTTCATCAATGTCTAAAATTTATTTTCGCTCGCGACTTATGTCTAAAGTTCTTCAGAAAAAATAATAATTTTTACAGGTCCTAGCAATGGTCATAGCTTCATTTTATTTTTCGTATTGTTCTAGACAACTAGAAGACAATCCTAGAAGTGTCAAAAGAGAGGCTCTTTTGTTACATATCTTTCTACTTTCTGTATATAGGATCGATACATAGAAAAGGCTGTTGTTTTATTTGATTAACAACACCAAAAATGTTTATCAAATTTCTGATTTTGTGATTGAAAATGACTGGAATTTGATAAAACACAGTTACCAGTCTCAAGAACCTGTGATCTTATATTTTGTTTTAAACTCATTGATTTTGAGACCACGAGAATTACAGCTGAAATAATCTATTCAGTGTTTCTTTTACACATTTACCACTCACTTAAATCACACAGAATTATGTGCATGTTACGACCTGGCTGAACTTGCAGTATAAGATTCTATCCTGATGAGTTTTGGAGGACCATGAAATTAGATTTCCTTCCAGGTAAGTAGCTAAAATTAATTTTTGAATAACATGTTTGGACATTCAAAAATTTAGTCAAGCCTTTTGAACTCCCCGTTTCTTTATTCATCTATCTATTTTGGTTTGACTTTTTCTTATTTAATTTTTATTTAAAATTTAATTTTTTATTTCCCATAATAGAAGCAAATTTTAAAGCAATCGCTATCTTTTTAGGCGGACCTGATAAAAAATTGTAGTTCGATGGCAACCATAACAAAATTAAGATAATTGTTTTAAAGTACTTAGATATCTTGGCTTAATTCTATTACAATTTACATTTTGCATCATTTTAAAATATGATCCATCCACATCACATGCAAATCCTGCTTAACCACAAGGGCTTTCAATCACACGGATTAGGAAATATGTGTTAATTCAAATAAAACCACTCGGTTGGATGGAGTACCGTCAATCGTTCTGACAAATCATATTTTTTTAACTTCCTCTTCCACTTTCTCGAAATAAATAAGCTTTTGTTTAATTTTCGATAAGAGTTTTAAAGGGTTTTCAATATGGAGGCTCTTTATGTGAACTTTATCAGTTAGGACAAAATTATGGAAAAATAAGGAGAATTTGGGAAGTCAGAACATTGTAAACGAAAATATCAGATACAAATAAATAAATCAGTTACTTTTATTGTATTAGATGCCAAATCACTTTTAATTGTGCAATGTAGTTTTTACTAAAGCCAATTTAAAAATTTAAACTCCGTTCGAGCAGTCTTGAATCTATAGAATAGAACTTCACACCAGTGCAGTTATATTAAGTATGGAGCTTTTTACAATATTTTAAGAATACAATATTTTTAAGTATCCTCTATGGAACCAAGTAGATCCCAAATCGGTCTTTCAATTGTTGTATAGTTAACGGGTATTCAAGAAGCAGCAAAATACTATTCAAAAAGGAGCAACTTTTTTTTAAATCATTCGAATCAAGTATATAAAATTTCGAATCGAGTAAGTATACTTACTAACGTATCCATATAGGGCAAGGTTCCATTTCTTTTAACTTAATAATTTTAAGTTGATTCCAATAAGTATTTAGATTTTTCTTACGTTTATAACAGGTCTAAAATTAACGGCGATCATACTAATTTGGTTTTATTATTGTTTAAAAATCCATTTACAGTTTGCAAAAATTTGTATGACTAATAACGAGCGCACATTTTCTTATATGAGCTTTAGCTTTGTCCTCTATGTAAATCCCTAAATATTTAAAATACAATTGATCTAATAAAATTCAAATCAGAAATAAAATCGCCAATTAGTCCTTTGTAAACATGAGCCAAAAAATTAGTGGTTTCAGGATATATGTCGATTCTAAGGTGGAAAAATTGTAAACACTTGAACATTAAATCATTTTAGTTCGATCGATGATGATTGTACAAGATCTCGTAAATCACACAACTTTAAACAAGTTGGGAAGATCGAAGAATTTGAACGATTTTTTTGTCTTAAATTAATTTTAAATCAAGAAAAAGAAATCAACATATCAACGTACATATAGACCATACTAATATAATTGACCACCACTAAATAGATTAGTTGATCATGCGCTACATATACGATAATAGATTGATCTAATTCAAACTAGATCGCCAAAATGTAAATTAATTTTTGTTAACAAGTTGTGTTTTCAATGTAGACTACAATTTCAAAGATCTACCAGGGATAACACACGATCGTCACAAGGTATAATAAAAAACACATAAGGTGCAAATCATAACATACATAATCGCATGTGAACTTGAGTGAAAGTCGTTAAAATATATTTATTTGCAAAAGACATATTACCAATGACCTTGATTCCATCTACTTACATATTTTGTGTTAATATTCGGTAGTATAGTTCATTTCTAATTTATTCAAATATGTTTAGCGTTTGACAAAATGCTATAATGACGGCGGTGACGTTGTGTCCATATTTTAATTCTTCAGATATAGATGTTGTGCGAAGCAAAGCACAGTATCGATGTGACGGGAAATCGTAATAATTTTGTTAAAAATTATAATTAGTCATCTCATCATGCCATAGCGACCGAGTGCTATGTGTAATTGCTACTTTACGCTCTATATATATTTATGTACAGTGTACATGTAGCGTTAGCGAATTATATGAATGTGCACGAAATATCTGAATAATTGCTGTGTTTCTGTAGCGATGGTCGCTACAATGCATACATTCCATCAACTATATGTGGTGACAACGCCCATTTAATTTATCGCGTACGTACAAACCCAATAATCATGAATGATTAAGTGTACGTTTAATTTATGAATCAAAAACTTTATACAATCTCGATCTTGTAGATACACTTATAACTATCTAAATTTATTTCACTTAAATATATTTTTTTTATTAGTGGCTTACGTATATGTCATCACTAATTTTGTATGTAGCGCCAATTAAACCTAATTTGTTCCATCATAAATCGTCAACAATTTGATTAAATCAATTCTAGCATGTAAGTGAATAGAACGACGAGTACAAGTAATTTATGCAACACTCAATTAATTTTTCATAATGACGTGAACACTTTCATTCATATGCCGACACCAAGTTCATCATTCAGGATGTAAAAATTATCCAAATGAAAGTTATAAAATTTGATTGGACCTCGTTGTTTGTTAGGTAAACATATTGCTAAACGACGATGACTTGGATTAATTTCTAACATAAATCTATTATTTGACGAAATAAAAAATTAGTTTCATAAAAACTTATGTATGTATATATAAGTAAATAAAAACCAGGCGTGGGCAAACAAATGTGCACAAGCAAATTTGTTTACGGTATTCCAAATTTTATTTTTAAGAAAAGAACCGTCGACGTGAATCGAACATACAAACGATAAAAAATTTGGGTAGACAAAAAAGCGCTAAATATTGGATAATTTATTTTTAGTTGATATAGAACAATAAAATAAATAGAATATAAACTTCCACCAACTAAACATCGTTTTACGATTTCTACAGATGAACGAAAACCATCCACATACGCGTATATAAAAAAACATACGATAAAAATCGTATAGTGAAGCATATTGGGGCCGTTAAAATTTATTTACTGCGTTCGATGAAAAATTTTCTCAAGAATTTCATATATTTGGCGGAAAATTAATAATAAAGATGAAATAAAAATTTTCACGGAAATAAAATTTATTTTTTTTGTGTTATGTGGAAATGAAAGTGACAAAATTTTTATAAATTTTGTTGAGGCGTGCCAACTGTTTTTGGAATGAAGTGCAATATGTGTTAAGCCCACTTGTATGTCTCATTTCTTATTATGTAAAAAGGGTTAATCACTTTAGTTTTTCTTATTTTAACTCTATGATGATAGCTGATTTAATACTGATTTATTGAAGCTTATCGGGAATAATACAGAATTATATGGGATTACTAAATTTAGCATTATACTCAGTATAACAATGACATAAAAATTTTGTATCACAACATAACAAGTTGTTGGAGCAATAAGGATTGGAGTTTCAATATTGAACTTTCCTGTCAGTTGCACATCTTCATATTTACTATACTAATACAAATTCAATTAAAGTCTACAAGCCAACAAACCGAACAAAAAGTATTTCGCCTATAAAAACTCACCTTAAAACGTGATAACTGCATTAAAAGGCGGATTCTTATAACTTAAGTATGCATATATCTTAAATTTCCAAGGCTCTCAAAATAAAAGGCACAAACTCCAATTAGAGTTGCAAGAGCCTATTTAGCGTTAAGAATTATACTATTATCTCAAAAAGCCACAGTAAAAGAAATTATTTTTAATAATATATGTGGAAATATAATGAATTTTTCGAATCCGAACCTGAACCCAGACCGATAATTTTCCTTTGCTGCGAATTGGCAGCCATATTCAAATTTAATTTTCACATTTGTGGTTCTAATTTGTAGCAGCAATACTGCTGCTCACATTTACTTTTACAAAATTTACTTATGTGACAATTATAATGCCATTAAAAGAAAATATATTTCCTAAATTAAATAAATCATATATTACAAATAGATCTTAGGAAAAAACAAATTAATTGCTATGTAGTTATTATTTCATTATTTCGACACCAGTTAATTCTGGATAAGTATAGCGATGTTTAAGATGCTTGCTTAGCAGGCCACGGTCCTGAATTCACAGTTGATCAAAATTAATAAATATAAACTAATGTCGATTTCGATTCGTAAAAAAAAGCAAATTTTTTGCCACACAAATTAAATGGATCGCAATTCCATCTGTGCCTTACGACGTTAAAGATTAGTTAAAAAGTAGATTTTTTTAAAGAGAAATGCCAATGTTTAAAGGTTATTATGACTAATGGGTTTTAAGGATTTAATTATAAATATGCCCGACTATATATGGTTGTATAGCGATGTTAAAGATACTAGGATAAAGTAGCTATCGAATTATATTGCCAAAACCATTGTTCAACTGATCACAAACTTCACAGTTTGAAACAAGTGGTTTATAGTACTCAGCAGATCAAGAGTGAGCCTAGATTTCTATGCCATATAGATAATTAATATAGTTATGAGTCCTAGTTTGGTTTATATCTGTTGGTACTGGTAGATACTGGTCATTAAGTTTTTACATCTCGGTGCATCTTCAAAACATAAGGACAACGCAAGCAATAAAAGAAATATCTAGAAGGTCCATTTAAAGTTGCATGATTATTTAAACCAATAAAATGTGAAATGGATTACTAATTATATCTAAAGGTAAAACGAATAACCTAGACATAGGGCAGTATGAAGCAATGCATTGAAATTGAAGCTAGTAAACGAAATGCAATTGGACAGAACAGTATCAAATTAAGCGCCACTACTGTAAACATTAGAGAGAAACATAAAAAATCAAATTAAATTACAAATCGCGTTATTAGAGCGATTTATCGGCACGATATTCCACTGTCACATAGTTTGGTTCACACTAAAAGTAGTAAAGCAACTAAACAGTAAACATTATAATTACCAAATAATTTTTGATTAACTATTCATCGACTTAACGATTTAATAGTGCAGGTTCCGAAGGTCATCTGAAACCAAACAAGCCTTTCTGGACAATATTAGAAATTTACGAATATAGCAAGGCCGTCCTTCTCATTTCCTCTTTATAATGGTTTGTACATCTCATTTATTTATTTATGTGTTTAGCGGAACAAACACGAATCAAATAAATTTGCGTGTTCAACCACCATAAGTAAATTCAACAGTTTGATAGTTTTGTATTAATACGAGCTCGTTTATGTCGCGTTTGTCTGTCTGTGTGATACACACAAACAACACTAATTCACTACTTATTTATCATATTTTGTTTGATTTTGTTCGTCTTTTTATGTACATAGTTATAGTTGATTGTTACGTAAGTCCCAAAATTGGCAATAAAGTTGTCATGTAACTAAAACTTGAATACCGCGTGCGATTTACTAAGATTAGACTTTTTTAATTTTTACAGTCGGTATTCGATGGTATATAAATATATATATATACGTGGCCGTCTATTTACATTATTTATATAAAATCATCTGATGGCTATGTAATAATATCATGTACGTATACAGTCGATACCTAAGTTAATTTATATATGTTTACACGAACGATTATTTAAATGACTACGTTCTATTTACGGCGTAATCCGCTCGATAAAAGTAGGTTAGAAGATATTTCAATGTCTGATTGATTTTTTTTTTGTAAATATGTACAATTTACGTACGAATCGAGTATTTATAAATATAATACTATGTGTGATGAAATTTAACTGTTTGTTTGCGTTTATTTCGATTAGAATTAGGAATTTAGATTTGAATTTATAAGGATGCACGATATACTAATAAAACGTGTAAATCGTAAAGTTGAAAAGGGCCCTAGCATAAATATCGCTAATTTCTCGCATGAAGTTCCGACATAACACTACTGCTTGGCACCTCGGTTTTTTAGAAGTTTCTTTAATGCCCCGTGCTGATCATTTTTTTTAACACATCTCCATCACTGTTTACATCCTGATCAAGAGGATCGTTGCCGTGTTTTCACTATTGTCTTGTTGTTAAAAAGGTGACATTCACTCGTTTCTCCGTGGCACTCCAGCATTTTAGCAATAACTACCTTACTTTACTTTAACTTTGCAATAATAATGATACCTTTTCCAAACGATATTTCTTAACCATCACGCAAATCACATTTCGAAACATCCTGAGAAAACCAAAGGCGAAGATTTCAATTAAACGTAATCCGTTTCAGATAATCTGAGCTACCAAAGACTGAACTAATAAAAGATTAATAGATTCGATTAGATTTAAAGCTAAATAAAAACTTTTTTTAATATGAAGAAGGCATCGAGTAGGTAATTCGATTGTTTTATAATATTAAGAGCTTGAGCCTGAACTACGATGAAACTAAGTAAATTTCGTCTCTTATCTAATTATAAATTTTTTAATGAAAAAAAAACCTACTGGGACAAACAGATATTTCATCGAAACAAAAAATTATCTCTCACCCTTAATAATGTGACGAATCTCGTCAATATTTGAGAGAAGACTGGGTAGTTATATTAAAGTTAGATTTATTACTGCTAGCTAGTATAGTCCTTATTTTAATATTGGAAATACTATAAGCACATAACCGACTAATTAACAATATTGACCGCGACTAATTGAAAGTATACATAAGTACTTCAACCAAATAATTAAAATTCTTCCGAAAAAGTTGTTTTCTTTTCCCGGGCGGTTTATTTAAGCCACTGAGCAAAGTCTAAAACGAAAAAATAGACACCAGTGAATATAGTAAAACTAAATTGGAACAATGCTTATCTTCGAAGAACCCCAATTCTGCAACCACAATAAAAAATTAAATAAGTAATTACTTATATTGCTCAGGACAAAAAATTAAGCCTGGACGTTAATTATATATTTAAGCCAAAAACGTGATGTTTGAACATTTACTAGTTCGTGATTTGGTTCAATTAGACCTACAGAGCATGTGGATCTACAGCGCATGTATGATAAAAAATTTGTAGATGGTGTACACCAACAAACCAACCGCAATATCGATGCTTGAGGAAAACATTCGAAAAGATTAAGTTGTTCAAGAAATCTAAGGGAATGCACCAAGACAACCATTCGTTTAGCAACATTTTATTTATACTATTCACAAGGTTCCATATAATTTTGAAACTATGTCATTCAAAAATTATTCAAAACAAACATCGTTCTGGAACAAAATACATATCCTGTACTATCCTGTACTTATAGTAGAAAATTTGGCTGACAGACCTGATGTAAAGTTGTAACCCACTTTGGATGTCTAAATGGCATTCTTTAACTAAGTATTTTGGATTACACTGGACCCCACTTTAAAGAGCAAATATACAATTATATTTGCGAAACCATATTCGGCTACTGATTTCGAACAAACACATTCAGAGCACTTTTACTAGTTTGTACTGATTTGATCGCTAAAAAATGGATGACGTGTAGACTTGTAGTCCAGTGAAACGAGGATGGAAATAAAACCTTAAGCATTTCTTATGTTATATTAAGAATTCTTTTGAATCATAGTCTGTTGTCAATTGACGTCTTTCTCGAATTTATACCGTAGCTATTTATGTACATTTATAAAAATAATAAAAATAAAAAAAATCGCTGATAAGGTAAAAAAAATGTAGCACGATAAGAATTTACGATTATATACTCCTTATAAAAATATGCACAACACATAAACACTTAGTACCGCAAAATAAAACCTATCGAACCGCGTATTTATTGCGACAAAACAAGTTTTATTGAACGACTTCATTAATTTAATAAAAAATCCTCACTTTAATTCCTCATCCTCTTCGCCGGAGCTGTAATCCAGATTAATCCCAAGACGTGCTTTCCAATTGGAATCTGCCATTCTTCAAAACATACAGTCACACACTTATATTATAACTACAGTATTTTCTAAATTCACGTCACGCACTGTATTTATTATTTTTTTTATGATTTCTTAATTATACTTAGGTACACATAACACTTAATAAATTAATTCTTAATCACTTTAACACACATAAACGACACTTTTTTTATTTCTTAATTTTGTACAACACGTCGCAATTCATAGAAACGTAATTACAAACTAAAATTAATAAAATTAATGTTACCGATACCGTCCCTGTACAACAATCGTCAGGTGTCATCGGCCATCTTAAATTTCTTTCCGTATTTAAGTATTGTCTGATGTGTACTATCGTGATGTGAAGACTGTCGTCGCTCACACGATACGAAATCATATAAGAAAGTGTGTTTGAACTATGTATGTATTTGTGTACCAAAATAAAAAGAGGGGAGAAAATATATTGATATTTTCTTCAATTAATTCGCCTAAATTTAGACTATTTGGTAGTATAGCACATAACACACTGTTCGTTTATATTGACCGACCAATACATAATAAATACGACTATTCTCAACCAAATCAACTCGAAGACTGATTATAATTTTCGCATTCTAAAACACGAAACCAACAATATTTTATGTAAATTCATTATCTATAAAACGATAACCAATTCGATTGTATTTGGTTTAAGCAAATTAAAAACCACTTCATACTAAATTATATTTACAATAAATGTTTTGGTAAACATACATTTTATGTTAATGATAGTAAAATAGGTGTCGGAACTTTAAAAGATAAACGGTTATGACAATTACGGTACCATCGAAAATGAATTATTTTTGTTATTATTTGACTATTACTATTTAGCCGAAGCTACTGAAATCTGATCACCAAACTATAGAGGCATGAAATGTTGAATTGAATCTCGATCCATACAAGGCCAACTTTATCTAACTAACGATCAATTATTGTACCAGCTGTTTAATTAAACTTTACATTGCTATTACGTCAATTACGACAACATTAAACTTTGTTCGGTAGATCAACTATTGCACATATACGAAAAAACAATTTACAACGAATAAAAAACATTTATTAATAGAAATATGACTCACAAATAACAATAAATAAAATTAAAAACGCTTCCAGATAAATAGACAATTTAAACGAAACACCATCAACTACAAAAAACTTCAAACTTGAGATGCTTCCAGGCGAAGTTTAATCTCAAGTCGTCACACGAAATTGATGTGGATTCTATTTAAAAAAAATCTACAGTTATTGGAGCTTATTGGAGTAAACTTTTAACAATAGGTATTAATTTAGAAACATTTGGTATCTTTTTATCTGCTGAATTTTTGATCCCACTCCATATTAGTGTCTTGGGACCACCCTTAATATTTATATAAATTTCAAATGAACCAAATTTTGGAGATCCATCTGGATTTAAAACTAGTTGTAAATCTACGTTTGGTGGCAAAGCAGAACAAATTTGTTGAAAAATTCGTTTAGCATCTGGTTTAAAATAGAAATTTCAAGAAGTACAGTAGTCTATGATGAGAAAAGCTTTCGTAATTTTACTATCTCGGGAGGCTTTAGGCTTAACAGGTTCAACTGCCTAAGAAATAATACGTTAATTAATATCACATTAAATAGAAACTTAATAATAACTGATTTACTTACCTGACCCTTACCACATGAACAATGACAACAACATTTTTTTGGTGGCATTTTGTCCTGCAAAGCTCCAACGTTCAACACCAAACGTTTAAAACGAACTGATTTTAATTATAAAGTATTATTATTAACTTTTGTGAAAACTAACGGCAAATTTGAAGATTCACAATTGCATGCACCAAGTAAACCGGTTTGAAAGGTTTTTTATTGGTATTGGAAACGTTATGAATATCATTTGAAAATCCTAATTATAAAATACTGCCCGCACTACATTTACAAATTCAAGTGTAGACTATTTGTGTCAAAATAAATATTTCATTCTCTTTTCTTGATTTGGCCGACTAGGAAACATTACGTTGGCAATGTTTTATTTATTAAAAACCGCTTTATGTATTAAATTTATGACCATGTAAAAAAAGGACCTGTGAGACCAGTTCACTAGGTTATCGCTATCTTGTTGCAGTTGGATATTATTTTGGATATTATTGATGTTTTTGACTATTTTGACTGTGATTCCGTTTATAAAAATGTCGAAACTCTATTTGTCAATGTGGAATCCTTGAGATACACTGAAGGTGACTGAAATAAATTCAGTCCTCTTGTTTCCCATTTTGTTAAATTAATAGCGACTGCTAAAGTAACTTTAAACTATAACCATAACACAAAACTCTGCAAAAACCAAATGTATACAAGCATTCCAGTATTTTGCAATGGCTAATTGAATGTAAACCTTTCTCAAAATTCGTGTATTCCACATCAATCTGCTTATGAATTTAAATCTGTTTAATCGTACTGCTATTGAATTCCATACGTAAGGTTGGTGGCAGTTTTTCTTTTCGGCATAAAACCATGTTGACACAATGATCACAATGAAGTACCGAGGCAACACGGTCCTGAAAGAATTACATATTACCAGTTCAAATGATTTTGGAATAAAATAAAATGTTATTTTTGCGTTCAAGTTTTGAATAATGCTATCACTCTGGTTATTTTCTACTTCTTGGCAAAAATACATAGTTTCAAGGATTGATTGAAAAGTAGGCACAGAAAAATTACCAAATTTGTGTAGTCTCTTAGTAATGACTAATTAACCTGATGGTATATCACATTTCGAACCGCAGACATCTCCGAAATATTTTAGAGCCAGGTGGATTTCTTTCGCGGCAATTTGTGGCAATTTGTATGGATCCATTGTTCTTGCCATCGCACTTGGCATATATTTATCGATGTCTTCAGACTTATACACAGATTGAAAAGACCGAGCACACAAGTTTGATATGACTTCCTAATCACACGGATTTGTCCTTTTAAAGTCATATATTCCGAGTAACCGTTTCTCTCCCGTTTTGATTTAAAGAAGCTCCAAAAGTGTTTGGATCTTGCTTTAGTTTATTTTGTATTTGGCTTTAGTACTAACTTTCAAGTTACTGATTACATATTGTGAATTATTCTTTGCTAGCCTCGGAATAAAATTTAATTTTTGCTCTATAAGCCTTGTCATTTCTGTTTTATAGGTTGATTAGTTGGTCAACGTACGTGGTCGTATCATGGAGGGTACCGGTCAAGTTAAGTCACAACTGTGATTGTATGGAATTTGTCTACATTTACACCAACTCTGCTGATGTTAAATTCGTTTTCCAAGTTGGTGCGTTTGAAATAAAGTTGCATGTTCGTTAGTCTACTTTTCTTAAATTGTAGTAGGTTGAAGGTTCTTCAGAATTATTTAGTTGAATTATGCTCTTCGAAGAGCAGTTATGATTATAACTGCTCGCTACAATCAAAAATTGAATAAATTTATCAATATAAAATTTCATCAATAATATTTATAGACTACATGAATAAGAATAACAACAAAAATTGAGCGTATATGCAGTACTTTACTTTATTTGGTCTTAAACACTGTTAAGTACATCTGTCATTTTCTATTTGTCAAATTATACCGCCAAAAATAGTAACTGTTTGAAATCAAAATTTAAAGTCGTGATAAGTTTAGTAAAAAAATTAAATATAATGCCTCCAAAAAAACGCAAAATTACAGCAAACATGGTTAGTAAATATATTTATTGTTGCCCGTTTAATACTTGTTGAAATATTTCTGTTTTTTTTAGACCGAATCAGCTAAAAAACGAAAAATTGAGGAAGTTGCGACGAAAAGTAAAAGACCAAAGAACCAAAATCTGTCTACCAAGGATATGGCACGCATCATTATTCACCATTGCACCTCTTGACGGGTCTTTAAATCCCGTGCTGAACAAATTTTTAACGAAATTTGTGAACAAATGTCCGACTCAGTTTTAGAGCTTTCGTTGAATCCAAGCGGCAAACCAAAGCGAGGATCATTCGAAATTTATTTGAATCAAAAGCCTGATACCAACATTCTAATTTGGAGTGGTATCGATAAAACACCACGACGTGAAAAATTTCCAAATGTAGAAAATTTGGTAACCACGATTAAAACTGTAATGAAATAATGATAGTTTGTTGTAGAATAAGTAGACATTTTGTTTGATGACTTGTACCAATTTCGTATGACGAATTGAGATTAAACTTCTATCAGAAGCGTCTCAAATCTGAAGTTTTTGTTTGAAATTGGTGCATGTTATTGAATGAGTTTCTAATTATTTACATATCTACCTTATTTGTATTCAATAATAAATAAATTTATATGTTTACTAAAATTGTTATTAAAAAATCAATCATGAATTCTGGACTATTGCATAAGTTATAATAGTGTTTAACGAAATCACTAATCGTTACTATGAAGAACAACTACTAGTGCTTACTATAAAAAAGACAGACGTATCTCCATGGACACCTCGCCCATTTAACCATGTAATCATTGCGTTGGGAATAATAAAAAAAATATAATACTGGCCTTTGTTGGATCATACCGTATCAACAATCTGGTCGGGTCCGTTAGATCCCGAGCTTGCTTTTCGTATTGTTTTAGACACACAGAAGAAACCGTAAGTCATGGCTCCACACCGAGGAGTCGACAGAGATCTCTGAGGTTGCCAAATGACGGCTTTAATCTCAGAGAGTGATGCACCACCCGTTTAGGATCGCCTCGCAGCACGTCACCGAGCGAGTACTGGAAGTTCTGTTACTTAATCAAGACGACACCAGGAATTTTCATCAAGTCCCTGATCTTTGTAGTTGAAGAGCATTCGGAAAGGGTCGCCATCGTTGCAGCCAACTTTAACGCCTTTACATGTCAACGGACCTCATTGACACCTTGTACAACTTCAGCTTGTCAGCATTTGCAAAGTGTTTAGACTGTAGCAGTAGTCATAGGGTATACAAAGCACTCTTGCCAAGAACAAGACGCGCTTTTATATTTCCTTTTTTTCGCTTTGCCATAATAATAGAATAAGGTCTAAAAGATAGTGTCAGAAAGTATTCCCTCCAAGCAATCAATCCCAGAGGAACGGTATTTTTGCTTGGTCAGTATGAATTTATCGGAGGATGGGTATTTTACACATGTTAAACATTTAGTAAGTGAAATGTCCCTTCCAAGTTTCGAGTACCGCATGTCCGCATCGCTGAGGTCACGAATGACATATGGTGTAGTCTGGTGACTCATTAAAAAAAAATACGTGAGCTACGCGCATTGCTAAGTTAGTTTACTCAT
This sequence comes from Tipula confusa, assembly GCA_963556175.1. Lineage (NCBI taxonomy): Eukaryota > Metazoa > Arthropoda > Insecta > Diptera > Tipulidae > Tipula > Tipula confusa. Next base: position 234,475,852 of record OY744475.1, read on the forward strand.
AAGACCCTCCTTGCCTTGTACCATTCACACTTTTGCCGTCTACAAATTCGCATAGTCAAGATTGCCGGAGTTATTACCACTGTAAAGCAAGGTATTACTTTTGATCACATATGGTCTTCACTGGTTAGTCACAGGGCTACTGGTTCTGGTTGTCTTCATGCGGCTGACATGCTATATAGTATCATAAAATGCGCCTGGTTTTCTTAGCGATTGTTCATTTCACGTGCCAATCCGTAATCTTGTGTCCGCTAACATGATAAAAATAGCTCTGTTAAATTAACGTGTTAAGGATGGGGATTGTCACAGCCCTGCGATCCATCCTCTGTTTTGTCGCCTTCTACGGTAATCCGATAATACAGTGGTGGAATTATAAGCATATCATGCTGGTTTATAAGTCTATTACGAAAGATGCGACTTGCGACTTCCCTCGACCACAGTGGCGAAAATAGAAATAACTATGATTTAAGTTTCAATATATATCGCATAACATAAAGCCAACTTCGTGACTTAAGAACAAAACAAAGACGTACCGAGTTCGAAACTGCAGATATAATGAATATAAACTCTGATCTATATAAAAGCTTATTGTGTCATTAGACTCCAAGAACTACGATAATCATAAAAAAGCAATATAGCCTCCAACAAAATGAGAGATTGAGCAATTAGAGCAGTAGTTAAAGCTGCGATGATTTAATCGAGAGATATCGGAAATTGTAAGTACTTCTTTCCGATCACTGATGACAATGAATACATATAACCGATCTATAATATATCTATAATATATAGAAATATGGGACGCTACCATGCCCCGTAAAAGACTTCTAAAAGACTACTATTGTTAGAATTCCACCATAGCATCCTCGGCTTGTCACAGGGAGCGACTAAACAAAGCTTGGATATCTTTGTTGACTACCCACATCCGTAAAACCTCACTGCTAAAAATATCAACAAATCGAAATATGAATACCGCCAAAATGTTAACCGACCCCCACTTATGTTAAAGACACGCAGTTTAAGATCGGTACGTGGGAGGTGCAGTCGATAACAAAACTCAGGCGCGTTTGATGGCACTATATCAGCCATGAAAGAGTATCGCTTTGCGTACGTTGCTCTCCAAGAAACTCGATGGCGCAAAAGTGGTGATCATGTGTCCCAACAATGTATAAAAGTCTATACATTGCTTTACAGTAGAGATGACCTCGGCAATCTTAGGGTTGGTTTTCTTCTTGGGCCCAAGGTGAAAAAGGCTGTTCAAAGCAGTTGACAATCGATTGGTTGACAAAACGTCTGCGACTAGTCAATCATTTGCGCTTGACCTCATTGTGGCTAGCACATATAAAAATATCCACTTGAAAAATGGACGCACCCTTATAACGCGTCCTGAAGTCAAATTGACCATGTGTTAATTTCTAAGGGAAGGTCTTGGATCATCTAAGATGTTAGATCTTATCGGTCAGCTGCCAAATTTGTAAATGCAGTATTTATCAATTAGGGTAACTGCATAAAGCTATAAGATGGCACTTTTCGTACCAGTCAGGGATCACAGAGAAACGTAACTTATGTTTCAACGTTGAAAGTCTATAATAAACTAAGTTATTACAAGATGTGATGTACGCTATATGGGACATATTGAAAACTTTGGTTCTCGGTGCGGCCCAGGCGACTCTAGGTACGGTAAAAATTAAACCCAAAAAGGATTGGTTTGATGAGGAGTGTAGTCTTGCAGTCAAACAATATAATATAGCCTATATATATATATATATATATATATATATATATATATATATATATATATATATATATAAAGAAGCGCGAATGCGTTTTACAATCCCACGAAAAAGCAATACGATGCCAAATGCTGTGTTTAAAAGTTATCAAATACAGACTGAGGAGCTATGCATAGAAGACCCATTCCGAGCTCTTGATATTCGAAGATGACACTTTGTGGAACTATCTTTCTGATCTTATTTGATTAGTATGGCAAAGCGAAGTTATGTCTGATAAATGAAAAGTGGCCGCGTTGTGGCCTCTCGATAAAAAAGAAGATCGCTCAAAATACGAAAATTAACGCGACATAACTCTCATTTGCACAGCATACAAATTACTATCTTACATAGTATTGGAGTGGAGGAAATTGTAGATGACTATACCAACGAGAATTTCGTCCGAATCGGTCAGTCACTAATCAAGTTTTTTCGCTGAGGATGATTCTTGCCAAATATTTCGAAACATCTCATGACGTATGTCAAAGTTGAGAACAAACTATCAGGAACTTTTGCATTTAGCTCTGGTGTATGGCAAGGAGATGCTCTGTCCCCGATACATTTTAATCTTATGTTAGAATTCATCTTTTATAAAAGTTAAACACCTCAGGACAACGTCTTATACCGTCAGTCCAACCAGGTTCCGTCATATGCATAGATGATATTTGTGTAATTGGACTGAATTGCAACGGTGTAAAAGAACTACTGGATCCAGTTGTAAGATTCTCGGGTTCCATTGGTCTAAAAATCAATAAGTCTAAAACCAAATAAATGATCATCGTGGTTCCAAGAGGCAACAAGAAGCAATCGATTTTAGTATTGGTGGCCACACATTTGTAGGTGTGACAAGTTTCCGATCACTCAAGTCCCTTGTCACTTGACCCTGACGCGATGAGTAAGAGAGATGATTAATGACATTCGAGAACAGAATCATGCTTATGAATCATTGCGCCAAACCCGACGATGACGAAACTTACCGAGTTTTATTCAACCATAAGATCATAGGAATATAATGAAAATTTTTGATCTCGTTCATGAAATAAAAGGACAGTGAGTACGCTGGCTCGGTCACGTTCTTAAAACCGATCCTAAATGGATGGTTCAGCGATATCTGACCTGTTCCTCGGGGTAGAGAACGACTTATCTTCTTCAGCTTGTCTAAAACAATACGTGGAATAAGCTCGGGATCGAACCCGATGGAGCCGAAATGTTGATGCGGTACGGGCCAGCAATCGCGTGTTCTTGTATTTGAGTGATGGTCCGATTATGTTTTGGCGGTATCCATTTTTTCTTTTGTTGATACCTTAATCATAAATTGGAATGATGGTGTGGGTTATCAGCCCAGCAGTCTCACGCTCGTTTATATATCCTTTATAGAGACGAATACTAGTTTATAAAGAGGTAATCTTTTATTTTTCCAGAAGAGGCTCATTTTACCACACATAATATATTAGTTCATTTCCAGGTCATAAGAATAAGGCATCGATAAAAGTCACACTCTAAGTTTTATTAGAAACTAACTAATCATTAAATAAATACATGCAATACAACGCTCCCACAACTTTACATAATTTTTTTACGAAACTTTCTCACTATCATAATACTGAGTATAGTATATACATTTAGAGGAGTGTCTATTTAAAAGGAAATACAACTTGCTAGCCAATGAAAATACTACAATGTAATGCGGTATCCAGGACAACAGGAAATGTATACGGAAAGAGGGAGAAATACCAAACACGATACTATACAACGGCAAAGGATAAATAATAATTCCCTAAAACAAAAAATAGGGATAATGATAACAATTTTATCATGATTGTATTGAGATAAAATTTATATTGTTATTATGTTTATTGCCGATCTCATTATGTCGAAATTAATATTATTATGTAAATATAACGCCTTTTTGATTGCAATTGGAATGAAATTCAAATTAGTTATGGTTTTATTTGGGTAAGAAGATGTTCCGCGCCATTTTCTCGTACATACATTGTATGTACGGGGTAAATTAATGTTGTTAATTATGTGTTTATTTTTGACATTAGAAGATACGAATTCAATTATAATTACCTTCAAACAATCATTATGTGTCTAAAAAACCAAAAAAAAAATTATTGATAAAAAAAACATTGATGAAAATTAATACTTGCCATCCCCAATTCAGTTTGTAGTTGGTATTTTTAATTTTCTTTTCTTACCCCTGATTTGTTTGTATATAATCCGGTTCTTTTGTTGTACACGTATCGATGATTTCTTCCTGTTTTAATTTCCAACCATACAACCGACTTTCTTTTGAATCAACATATTTTTGGTCAGTTGATTTGAAGTTTTCGTACAAAGTGGATTGAATTTTATAAAAGTGTTGATTTTGACTCCGCATATAGCTTAAAATTGTTATGGATAAATAGTTAAAAATGGTGTCCCATGATGAGCATACTATTATTAATTTAACAGCGCTAGAAAATAATAATAATAATAATAATAGTAGTGTTAATAGGAGTATTGTGAATAATATGGTGAAAAATGGAAGTGGAAGTGAAATAAACCAATCAATTCCGCCGTGTATTGTAAATCGGCCATCATCGCCGAGACATTTTTTTGAACGGATTTACGGTAATTTAAATAATACGAGCAGTGCTAGTGATCATCAAAATAATAATAATAATAATACGGATATTAGTATAATAAGTAGTGCTAAGAATTGTGAAAATATATCGTCGCCTGGACTAAGTGAATTAAGTTCTGACTCGGATTTATGCGATGAAAGGTAAAATTATATGAATATAAGTATAATATGGGCAGTAGTATATATGATACATACATATGTATAAGCAGAAAGTGTTTCTCTCCGTGGTTTTCAAATCGTTGGTGCATGATAAACTAAACCGGACTACTGTTTGTTGTTTCTAATCTCGTTATAGATTTTGAATATCATATTTTTTGATTTAACTATACACTGTTTGAATTGTCGAACCCTCCGATTGATAAAAGTCACTTTATTCAGATGCAGTGTGTTTTTTCTATTGAATATTAAATATATGCCAATATAAATTTGAAAGTATTTGTAATACAAGATCACATGGTCGTATCGATAGTATATAGTATATGCCGTGTCCACATTTAAGTATAAAAGTAGGCACAGGTTATTTGAAACAAAAATTCCACTTAACTTCGTCCATGTTTTGCGAAATACGCTAAATTAGCGACACTCAACTACAGTTACACTTCTATTACTCATCTGCACCTTATACATAACCTAGCCATCATATACTATAGAGTGATCCATGATTAAGATCAATTAGTCGAATAAAGCACGCGCTGATTGATATGTAGTACCACTTTTTAAAAATCACTGCTCTGATAAATTATAATACGATACAATTTAGGAATGTAAAAGTTTGTAATCATGATTTAACAACGAACTCTATTGACTATAACATCCTGGCAAACATTTTTTTAAAAAAAAATTTTGTTCCCTCCAAAAGCGGCAAATTCACTTGTTGATGTAGCCATAATTCAACCAAAAATAAGCCTAATTGTTGAATACAATTTTAAGTACCGCATAAACCATGATTTTATCAAATTGGCTGGAACTGAAAAAGTGTTGATATTCAGAAGAACACTCTACTTAAAAAACACTTTTTATGTGCATTTATATATCTTAACAACACGTTTAATCGCTTTATAACAATTTGATAGAGTTTTGGCCATTTTGATCTTTAACTATTTTATTAAAGTAAAAAACTATTAACTATTTATATTAAGTAATTAAGTATAATTTATAATTAGTAACATATTAGATTTATTAAGTACCATTTTAGAAAATTTAATCTTAACCTGTATTTTATATAACCTCAACCCACAAATTTAATCAAAGACGTTATGTAAGCATCTATTTAATAATTGAACTGCTTGAATTGTGGAAGTAAGTACATTGAAAAGTCTCCCTTATACTATATACCAGTAACCTAAGTTTAACTTGATTATTTATTTATCTTCCTTATTTAAATAAATGATTCATCCAGGAATACAATTTATTAGATAAGTGAAACAAAATACAGACCTACTTCTCAATTAAAAAATACTTCGTTTGCTCTCCTATACTTTAATCTGACTTAGTAGATTTAAGTCAAATCTAAAACGTGCGGTCGAGATAGTTCCACTTTGAGCTTTCACTATGTACTGGTGTGAAAGTTGCGAATGGAATCTGGTACCTTTTGATGCATGCAAAAACCACACCTTTTTAATTTACAGTTTTAGCGTACTTACCTAAATATATCCTTAATAAGTAGCAGCTACTGTAGCTATATATATATATATATATATATATATATATATATATATATATATATATAGATATATATATATATATATATGTATATATATATATATATATATAGATAGATATATATATATATATATATATATATAAATGATTTTAATTATCTGGGCAAACTTGGAATTTCCTTTATATGTTTACTGTTCTAAAAAATGTATTCAATGAAATTGAATTAATCATTCTAGCCTATTACTGACAATACTGACAAACCCCCTGGATATTACAAGCATTGTGGCCGGCACTATATATCCGGCACTAAATTAAGCTTTACTTGAAAATATGAATGACGGACTGTAACATTTAATGGTAAGCGGTTTATCCCTATATGAAAACCAATTTGGTACCCATTAGGTCGCCTTATTCTATGGTTTAGTGCTGTTAACTGACCAACAAATCCCAATGCTCACGTCAATTGCCAAGTTGAACATACCGGCTAAAATTTACTAAGTTTTTCTTTTAACTTCGATGAAATTCTGCTCGATTGGCTCAAATATAATTATTTTTACTATTATTTCAGCAAACCAATTACAATTGAGAACGACAACTACCTGCAAGATTACAAATGCAAAGGAGGTGATAGTAATAATTTTGGTTTAAATTTGCAAGCTCCTCGAATACCTATAATACCGCTTCTATCATCACATTTGGGAAATTTTAGGCCATTTGTCGGTTTTCCAAACGATTCAACGATAAACACAGGCTTTTCAGCATTCTGTAAGTATTTACAAAATATTATTTTAGGTTGTTTCAATTAAACGATTTTACCATGTCTTAAAATGAATATATTATAGTTGTGACGTCTTATGTATTGCCTACAAAGGAAGTCAACTTGAAAAATTGCAATAATTGCAAAAAAATACATATTTCTCTGGGTATGAACGCGGTATAATTTGTTGTTGTCATTGTGCGGTAATAATATTTAGAGACAGTAAGCAAAATAAATCATTAAAAATGGTCATTTAATAATGATAATATGATATTATATTGGGGAAGCCATTATCTGGATATTAAATATCAATTTCAGGTTTTATTTTTGCTTTGCCATGCATTATTTTCTTTTTGCTAATTTTTTGTTAAACGGATTTACCACATATGGTTAAAAAATTAAGTATATGATGATAAATATGTAATGGCTTGTAACCCATGAACTTCTTCCTTTTTATAATTTATTCAAATTGAATGAGCTGATAATTATTTATGAGCACATATAGTAGTTACCGTCGCATCATCAACACCCTGGAAAACTTTTTCTTAATTTATGTAAACATATATATATTTATGAATATGTCAGTGAATCAGTTAATTTGATTTAATTACGAGTAACAATTATATTTTAGGGGGCGAAAGTTACATCATAATATACCAATCATGGTAACGTAGACAGTCTTAAATTAAATGCCAATCAAAACAATTAATCATTGTATTATCCCATCAAAAGTTATCTCCATGAAAATACATTTACGTATACAGAAAATAGGAATAATATTCGTGTGGAAAATCTAACAAAAGTATAAAAAGAATCGACAACTGCAATCATTCATGATATTAATTCAATAAAAACTGGAAATTATCTTAAAAGCTCAAACAATTTATTATGTTCTTCCTGTAAGTCCCTGTACCATTGTCATCAGTTACACGAACATGATTTTATTTATTCTTGTACATGGATTTAACGATGATGATATGATGATGATACACTACCATTGTTCTGGCGCGTCCATATCATATTATTATTATGATTGGATTAAAATGAACAGATGAACAATTTTTGTATGATTTGAGATGTGAAGGAGAAGTAGGGTATTTGATTTTTATATGTTGATAAATCTGCGCACGACTGCTTATATGTAAATAGGGGTTGCAAAGTGTTTGTACCAAAATTTAAATTACTTAATTATATTTAAGAGATTGGGATGATGTATTATGCATAATTATGGAATTTAATTTCGATAGTAATTAGTTTTCGATTGTGTGATATGATTCAGATTAGTAAATATTATTTTTAAAATAATAACAGTCGGCTTACATTTACAGGCCTATCCAAATTTATGTGGTTTTGAGGTCTTAAAATTGAACCGTAAACCGAAACATAAAAATTGTTGTATGTGTATTATATCAGTTCTGCGTGCAAGGCATATACTCTTTTTCTTTCGCAGTTCCCTATTACAGCCCGACTTTATACCGTGAGGTTATTTCCTAGCACCTGTCACGCTTCATCTCATGGATTATACATTCTAACAAAAGGTATAGTGGAGTTCATCGTCGTCATTGATCTCAATCAAATAACGAAAAACCTCTTTTGTGATTCAAACCATTAAACTCTTTTAACGGTACCTTTTTAAAAGTTTAAAAACCAAATAAGTTCATCGTTTGATATACAGCAAGCTCATTAAATAATTAATAATGTAGGACAACTTAAAGTTTGAATTTATATCAATAAACTAAGACCATGAGCCAAAGTGTTTTCTTGACGTTATCGCTTTAATTTCGAACAAAATTTTCAAACCAATCCGTTGAAGTCACTCCTTTGGTTTAAGACGGTTTTAATAGTAATATCACATACAGTTCTGGCTGGATGTTATTCATTTCCAGTAGTATAGAATTATATTCGAGACTTCAGCCTTAAAATGATTAAAAATTGTTATAACTCCTAACAATTATACCAGTTCTGTTGAACCATTTTGGCTTTTGGATCATAAATGGTAAACTATAAATCTATATAGTATGTATATTGTTTTATGTCGTTTCTTGATACGTGATCTGACCTGAATCAGATCAGTCCTCGAGAAATACAGCTGTTTACTGTGGAAGTGTCTCTTATATGGAAATGTTGGAACCAAATTCATAATAATGAAGGTACATACTTAGAAAAGTTAACTCTTTAGTGTTGCCAAACTTGGCTTTGCCGAGTGAGTGACGTAGTGGTTAAAGCTGCGGCGCTTGGAGCGAGAGGTAACAAAGTTTGGAATCTCAATAGGGGCAGGATGCAAAAAGGAATTTTTCACACGATTACTATCGGTTATATTGATGAACACAACTTTAAGGAATTTTAAGTTCACTGGTTGATCAATACTTTATTTAAAAAAATAAAATAATAATAATAATTTTGAATAAAAAATTTTCAACGCAAAACAAATAACAGTAAGCCTAGCAAGAAGAATCCAATTTATTGGAATATAAATCGAAACAAAAGTAAACCTATAGGGTTTACGAGCTTTTCGTGCGATACGGCGACATGATATATCATTACCGATCGCACTACAGCCTAAACTTAATACATACTCATATCAGTAGTGTTGACTGAAAATAAACTAAAACTATTCTGTGAGCATTATAGTCAAGCATCATTTCGATGGGGCCTTAAAGCGCGTCATAATTATTTTTCTTTCCTTAAAATGTGGCAAGCATAAATTATTGAATGAGTCCATCTATTACACCCAATTTCTATGGACAATTCGTCGGTTTGAACACACCGAATTTCTGTATTTCTACTCGCAAACAATCCGACGTTAAATCTCTTTTTCATTCCATTTTCATCGTTTTTCGCAATTTAATGTGAAAAATGGTTGGAAAATACAAAAAAAAATATATTTTATATTTTAAAACTATTAGTATAACAATATAAAATAATAAAAAGATTTAAAATAAAAATTAAATTGTGTTTTACGGTACGTTTGTCATTTTCCAAAACGATAGCAACAACAATACTGTGTGAAAATAGAGTGAAAATATACAGATGTCTCAAATATGAATTATAAGACGGGAAAATCTGAAATAATTTTTTTTAGTATTTCTCGTATTATATTTGTAATAATAATAACGTACAATTGGTTAGCTTAAATAATGTTTAGTCAAGCTTATGTTGTAATAATATGTGGTGAGCAATCACTGCTTTGAGTTGAGACTAGAAACATCGTCCTAATCCAAATACGCAAATTTTATTCCTACAATTATCTATGGATTTTCCTCCATATTATTATATAATCATCATGGTCATTTGATATCTGTTATTGTAAAGAAATCCTTTTGAAGTTTTTTAACATACAAATAGATAATAGATAAATATAAATTATTATTTAAATAAAAATAAGGATTTCCACAAACATCAGATTATCACCACGTAAACAAAATCATCCTGTATTTTGTGAGATTTGTATTTAAATTTCAGCTATCTAATATCTAGATTAAGGTAAAGAAAGGATTATCTATAAAGATATTTATAACTTAATAAAAGCTCAGAACGACTAAATTAGAAGTATTAATTATGTTGTTTAAATAATTCAAATAAAAACGTTGTTCTATTATTACCCAATCCTATCCCCTAGTTCAAATATATAATCACATGACCAGTCTACATAAATATTTCAATTAAACCACACAAAATTATGATTAGCAATCATAATAAATAAAAGCAATCACGATAATATCAAATTAAAGGGATATTTAAACGATGACACACAAAGCAATATAAATATGTTCCAACCATAAGGATACAAATTACAAATCTTCTTCGTTCTTAGTATGTACTCGTCATATTTAACATAAAAAAAAATTATGATTTAAATTAGGGTAGAGGGTCCGTCGGTTTGTATAAACGATACGACGATATGATTAATCAATCTAAATATAAAAAAGGGATATCCTCTTATCCCACAAATATTTTATTACACTCCAGTTGAATGAACGGGAATTCACATAGGTTTGCCATATGGTGGGTGTTAAGTTGTTAACCAAAATAAAAATGTAAATCAAAATGTTTTAATTATGTTTATTATATATTATGTATCTTTAATAAAAAATAAAAAATAATTTATTGAAAATTAATTGTTTATAGTATCCCGTCGAAGAAGAAAAGAAGGACGACCACGACGGCAGCGTACAACTTTTAGTAGTGAACAGACATTGAGACTGGAAGTAGAATTCCATAGGAATGAATATATTTCGCGAGGGCGACGATTTGAATTGGCAGAATTATTAAGGTTGTCTGAAACGCAAATTAAAATATGGTTTCAAAATCGACGGGCAAAAGATAAACGTATTGAAAAGGCGCAAATAGATCAACAATATCGGTAAGATCAAATTATGTCCATAAAACGAATCAATTGTTATAAATAATAACATGATTTAATTTCCAGTCATGCTTATTCGAAATTTTTAATAAAATAATGTTAGCTATCGAGTTCTGTGAATTAAACTTTTCTCCATCCTGAATTCAAGTCACTTGTTTTTAATAACAATAACCTAATAGCCAGCTCTAATTGTAGTGACATCATTATCATTTATTCCTTACATTTTTATTGTCCACAGTAGTAAATCCAACTTACGGTCAAATCCATAAAAATATCGAAATTAGTAAATATTAATAACTAATAATAACCTATCAATTTTAATTATTCCCGTTATTTCTGGTACTAATTTCATTTAACTGTCTATTAGTGTATTTTGTTGAAAAAAAACTCGACTCAGCTTCGAGTTATTTTTTCTTAGCAAAACAACTTTTGGAGCTGATTGTTTTTTTATGTTTTCGCAGAAGAAATTTATTTATTTTATAAATCACAATATCACAATGTGGATATAAATAAATATATGTACTATTTATATAAATTATAAATGTAAAGTTTTTTTAAAGTCTGGTGTTGGGTATTACAACTCAAATTGGAATAGAGTTAAATATCTCGAAAAATTTTAGTTATTTAACTACGCCGCGAAAAGTTATTAAATGCAAGTTTTGTTGTATTTTTTCAACAAAATACACTTTTAAATTATGTATATTGTATTTAACAGGTTAGAGGGTTTTGCTGATGTGACAACCTTCTCATTTAAACAAAAACATGTTGAACCATTAAAACAGCCATTAAACAGTATCGTTTAAAATCCGTTGATCTCCAAGAATCTCGATGGCTTAAAAGTGAAGACATTTGTCTCGCGCCTATACGATACTTCATAGCCGAATGATCTCGTTAATGGGGGTTTTTGTTCTAAAGTCACCTACAAAAGACTAAATTCATTGCAAATCTCGACGAACTAGTGGTATATTATGAAATTATCCGTTCCGGATTTTTCCTTTAACGGAATAAAATTTAATTTATAACAAACTCACATAATATATATTTTACTAGCACAATTTCTTATTAAATATCCTTTTGTTAATATTATCATTTCTTAGAACTTTAAAAAAATGTATACGTGCATCAAACTAAAATTGTTAAACCAAACGCACTTGTCACATTAACTCAAAATATGATCAATCAAATATAATTCGTCAACTAAATATCAGTCGGATTTTGACATGTGCGCACAGAAAAATCCGATTTGATTTTGTTTCATAGATTATAATAACCTTCATCCGATACGGATTTTTTCGATAACGGATGTCGGATAATTTATGCACAACTCGCTGTTAGCTGTAATGTATGGGTGCCAGAGTTTGCACCATGACGTTTAAATATGACTAATGGTATTGAGAGAAATCATGCGCATTAACTAATGCTCACAATGCGCCAATGAAGGCGTATACCTATTTCTCTTCAATCACAAGATAATTCAAGAGGCCGCTGTCGACAACAATGGCTCCTCGAGTTAGGGAACGATTAAGCTTCTTCTGGTTGTCTAGCATGCTATGAACGGCAAGCTCGAAATCGAAACCGATAGGACCTGAATCCTGATTGGTTTTTTGGTATTACCTATATCAAGTAACAAGCGGTTAAGCAATAAAAGCAAAGCTGCTAAGCTAATGTTACCTATAAATATCGCGGTGAAATGTGTACTAATCCCATAATATAGCCAGCGGATATTTTATTAAATAATTCGTTGTAAAATAAATCAACAGCATTACAGGCCAGAGTTGACCTTATTTTTACAATTGGTGGTCGGTATGTGGTCAGCGCAACGAACGATTTTACACACAATTGGTCATGGGCGCTGAGGTCACCGGCGGAGATCGAACTCACGACCTTGATGCGTTTAATCTAACACCTTAACTATCACTATACGACCGGTGATAATAATTCGTTGTAAATAAGTTCAAATCATATTTTTTTCAACGAGATAATTAGTATGAGACGAGATATTCAGTGTGTTTACACTTGGTCTCATGAGACCGGATTCATTTATTATTTATTTACCGATGAAACCAGTTTCATAGGTAAAGGGGAGAGAAATGAAGAATAAATCCGGTATTATGAGACCAAGTGTAAACATACCAAACAGTTTAACATAATTCTAGTAAGTATAAAAAAAATAGCAAAACGGTAGTGTATAACCGGAATAAATTGATTTAAACCAATCCATTCGTTCGTCTACCCAGTATGTTCCATGTATTAAATTAGGACATTTCATATCTAGTCAACATTAGCCTATTTAATTATATCTTTCCTCTATAACTTTTATTACAGAAATTTAGCTGCCGCCAGTGGTTTTATAGGGCAGTTTGGTACTGCAACATATCAACCAGTCGTACCAAACTTTAATTTTACCACACCTCGTACTGGAACTTCATCTTCTAGCCATCACCACCACCATCTTGCATCGTTCTACTCATCAACCTTAATAAATGAAAATATATTTCACGTCAATAATTTTGACTCAGCTCAAAATCAACAGAAGGATGAATCGATAACCATTTGTTGAATTTGTTGTACCGATATCATAGATAATCAACTAGTCACAAGAAAATTTTCATCACAATAATATGAGGGAGTAATCTAGATTTCAAATTAGGATAAGAACAAAATTATTAATCATAAATTTTATAGTCCTACAATTTCAATAAAATATATAAATAAAAAAAGAAATTTCCACTTATTGTTTCTTACGAGTTACTTCTTTAACAGTCACGCAATTACTCAAGTTGGATAATCACTCCCTACTTAGCAAACCGAATTTTTCCTTGAATGATTTTTTTAATTTAAAATACAAGGTATATTTTTTTAAAATATCTTTATTTATATAAAAAGAAAATATTACATCAAATGTTGTGGAAAAAACTTACCTATCTTTATATATATATATGAATATATATTCGTGTGCACCACTGATAAAAACCTTCCAAATTGGAAATTAAAATATCTTTACTCACCCTTAGTAACACTGAAACTCCAGTGTGTGTGCGCTTCATGCTACATACAGAAATCAATCGATTGGCATCCGATACGTCATCAGACACGTAGTACATCGCACCTTTATTGAAATTGAAAATGAGGTTAATGGATGGAAATTAACCATAAATTGTGTGTTGTATTATATAAAATGTTCTCCTGCCTAAATTGTATAGTAGTAGTGTGTGCGCGCAACTTTTTTACGACTACAGTACCGACTAAATATATATAGATCAAATAGCTAAACATAACGTAATATACCTGATTTTTTTTTATAGATATGTTACAAATGCTACAAGTAAAAACACTTTTAAAATATTAATAATCCTATTAATACAAACAAGTTTTACACAATATATAATGTATTATTTCCACTTATAAAATAGTTTATAGATTTGTAAGTTCAATAAGAACTTTTATCATAATTGAATTACAACCTATTCAATATTAAACTCTTCTATCCAAATGGATAGCCACTTCCATTTCAAATTAAAAACCTTTCCAAATAATAAGACTGATTTTATAAATATCAAGCAAATTCCATTTGTTATCTAATACGACACATTTAAAATTGCACAAGAAAAATATATTTTCTTAGAAGTAAATATTGTTGATTTGATTCTTTTTCTAGAAATCGAAGTAAATTTATGTTGATTTTACTTGAACAAAAAATTAAATTTAAGGAAACTACTACTAACTAACTTTACTTTCACATAATTAAATCTTGGAAAGGATTGGAATTAAATTTGAAAAGGTTTTATTTGAAACTAAAATACCTAATTATATATAAATATTTTCCAGTATTATATACTAGATTTTTTAACGGAGATTGCAATTTTTGGGGAGTGTCGTCGTTCAAGTATAAATTTTATATTTTAAAAACTATAAATTAATTTTGTTTAGTAATATTTATTCCTTGTACAGAGATGATTATTATTAGGATTTCTTTAAATGCAAAGCAATAAAAGAATAGTCAATAAACAAAAAAAATCCTACAATATTCCTATATACATATATGTATGTATACATAGATACATAAATATATACATATTTGAAGTATATAATACTACATATTTTAATTATATATAATTTATGTGTTCCTTTTTCTAAATATTAGAAAAACATAGTTTTAATAAAAAAAAAAATGAATAAAATAATAAAAATGAAATTTATAAAATTTTGTGGATGGTGCCTAGATTTTGTTGGCCATCCTAAAATTTTTGATTAATTTTCAAAATACACATAAAACTTATACTATATAAATTACATAAAATTATGACTATCTTTGTTTCTATGATGTAGAATAAATCTGTTTTCAGTTGTTTACTATATATAATAAATAATTTCTAAAACTCATCCTTTTTATCTCGCCTTCACTATTTTTTAACTGTATAGAAAACTCTTCCTGATCTGTTCATATATATATAAATATATATATATATATATATAATAATATTTATTTTTGTTAATCTTCCTGTTCTACATCATATATCAAATCGCCTATCCTTCTTTTTATCTGATTTTTGTTTGAAATGTTCTGTTTCTGACCTAAATTTCAATTGAAGGAAAATTTGTTGATTATTTTCGAATTCCATTATAAATTATCTAGATATTCCGAATAATTAGCTGAAATTTATGAACAAGAATATAGCTTACCTAGTATCTACGATTTCCTCCGCCGCCACCGCCGCCTCCACCTCCTCCTCCCATGTTATTGCTATAGTTTCCTCCTGGACCACCATATCCACCGCCGCCGCCACCACCACTTGAATTACCTCCTCCTATAGATAAATAAGTTTTATTTAAAAAATTCTAAACATCGAATGTTTAATGTAGCAAAACTGCGTGTTACATGCAAGAATTGATAATCTTGTGTAACATAGCTAAGTTGAGCGAATTGTTCTCACAGTTTTTTTTTAAGAGTTTAACCCGCTAACACTTTGAAATTTAGCATTGCTAGATTAGGGAACTGTGCTTCAAGTAAATCTAGTTAGTTCAACTTACCGTATGGGGCTGATCTGCTAGAATTGAAATTTCCACCTCCACGGACGGGACCACCGGAGAAACCTTGTTGATATCCACAACCGAAATTATCATTATTCCAGTTTCCACCTCCACCGCCGCTTCCACCGCCACTATTGCTATTGTAACCACCTCCGTTACCACCAGACCATCCACCACCCTGATTACTAGGGCCATTATCCCACGGATTCATTTGATTATTCCAATTTCCTCCGCCACCACCAGTTCCACCTTGATTGTAACCGCCGCTTCCGCTACCACCACCGAAAGTAGAATTCCAACCGCCATCACCCCCACTCATGCGATTATTACTCCAGTTTCCACCTCCACCACTTCCACCTCCCCGTCCCATATTACCACCTCCACCACGACTCGACCCACGACCACTTCCACCTCCCGAACCAGCTCCACCTGAGTTATTACGATCCATTTCTTGTTTAGATAATGCTTTTTTTACATCAAGCAATTTAGCTTTGATTGTGTGACTTTTTTGTACTGTAAACGAAAAATAAATCTATTATTAGAACTATAATCTATAATTAAAATTGATTTAACATAAAACATTTAAGTATGTATGTAGCAATAATAGTATCATCGTGGCAGCATGTCAAAAGCCACCCCAACAAAAGTTTACTAGAGCATTTAATCTTACAGTACAAAAACGCCATATAAGTAATCAAACATCCTTATATGGAGCTGGGACTGTATTTTTTTTAATCATTAAATTAATTTAATACTTACAAACAACTTTATCAACAGGATCATAGTCATCGTATTCAACAAATGCAAAGCCACGCTTCTTTCCACTTTCCTTATCAGTCACAATACTAACGGACGAAACATTACCAAATTGACAGAAATAGTCTCGAAGACAATCTTCATCGTGTTCATCGCGAAGTCCACCGACAAACAATTTTTTCACCGATGCACCCGCTTCAGGGCGACCAATATCTTGCCGTGGAATGGCACGTTTAGGTTCAACCTCGCGACCATCAACTTTATGTGGACGAGCCTTTTGAGCATCATCTACCATAAAACTGCGCGAATATGTGATGAATCCAAAACCTCGTGAACGTTTAGTTTTAGGATCCTTCATGACTACCACATCGACAATTTTACCCCATTTTTCAAAATGTGATTTTAATGATTCATCTGTGGTACGATAGTCCAATCCACCGATAAATAGTTTACGTAAATGTTCGGCCTCTCGAATATCCTAATAAAGATAAATAAATTTATAAATTATGTTGACATGCAGTAGATAATTCTAGAACAATGAAAATTTTAGTCAATTTAGCAAAATGGCGCCGGCATATGACGCCTACCTCAGTTCATATTGCTACGTTACAATTCATTATAATCACATTAATGTTATTTTGTTGCACTTTTGTTTAAATTCTACGTAATCCAATTGTGAAATTTAAATATATATGATATATACATAAATCTACCGATGAATGTGTGTGTATAACACAATGATAAAAATATAACTTAAAATAGCTTACCTCTTCGTTTCCATTTTGTCCATCGTTAGAATCTCCACTATTTCCATTTTGATCTTCGCTTTTCATATTTAATAATGTTTATATATAAAATTTATTGTAAAAGTTTGATAAAATTTTCTAAGTTTTTTTAATTTATTTTAACTGAGCACAACACTACCGCTTGTCCGCTTCTCACAAACTCAAATCCACGAATGGCAGAAAGATGCTACTTTTCTATTTAGAACGGAAATTTATTTTCTTATAAATGGCGAACGGAAGCTACATTTTTACACTGAACTTAAAGTTTTAGTACACAATTTAATTTATTTATAGTTATTATTTGGTATTCTTAATAATAATCAGTGTAATTTTAATTTAAATATAATCTTAATTATTATAATTATAGCACAACTCTATTAAAAAGTTGACTTGTGTAATATTTATATTAAAATAAATTAATATTTCTTTGGGCCGGTAATTTAGTACTAGCCACCTAGCGCCGGTAGATAAAAACAAGATATTGTGGTTAAAGTCAAATATTAAGAGATGGCAGTAATTTTAAGAGATGGCCAATGGCAATAGCATGATAGTAAAATATATGAAATTTATTTACAAGTTATATTTGTTTTTTTCTAACTTTATATATTTATCTAAATTTACAAAATCCATTAATTATATTTCATCAACCAATTTGAAGCGTTGATGCTGCGATTCTGGAACAACATTAAAATACTTTTTGAATATCGCTTGTCCCTCACGCCCAGCATAATTTCTCTGAATCCAAGTGTGATCCCAGTTTGGATCTATTAATTCACATGTAACATACACTTTACCGTGTTCCAATGCAAATAGAGTGCCGTTCTTACCAAAACCAACCTAAAATGACAACAAATTGAACATAAAATAACAGATTAACATATGACATATGTTTATTACATTTAATCCTGGGTGAAAACGAGTGGTTAGTTGTGTTGCTAAAATTGTGCCGGCTGACACATAATGACCGTCTTGAACTCGCCATCCCCTATGCTTTGGTCGTGCATGACCTTTGGGGTTCTTTGTACTTCCACCAGTTTTTTTACTAGCGTTACGGATTATATCTAAAACATGAATAGTAGTTATTATCATTAAAACAAATTTAGGTTACAACATACCTAATTTACTTATATTTGTTTCTAAAAATGTTAATTTGGATAAGTGTCCAATTAAAGTGTTCATAATGCCTGTTGGTAGTGTATGGTTCGATTAACCTTATTTTTTTTTTTTTGACGTTTAGTTTACTAATCAGATGTCAGAAAATTGATCGAAAAGTTATAGGACGAAATTTTATATCAAAACAAATGGACGCGTTTTATACTTAGTTCGGATGCGGTCAAGGTACAAAGAGATGCGGTAATTAACGCAATTGATTTTAATAGAAAATTGATGAATTCTTCATTTCAACGTATTTATCGCTGAAAATCACAGAATTTGTTGTGTTTATGTGTAATTATTTACATATATGTACATTATTACATTTTTCAAAAATTCAAAATTGCACTTTCAAGTATACGTAGCATTGAAATTCATAGATGGCGTTTTATAAAAAAACATCAAAATCGTCAAAAACACACATTTCTTGTTCCACTAATTTTATTTCCAAAAATTTCCGCAATTTTAGTCTAGCGAATGAAAGGAAATTATTTAGATGTCATGTTTATGCCGCGCCATAAAAATACTGTAACCTTTCAAGTGATTTAAAAATCATATTAAAAAAATATTAAATCGTAAATATAATATTGTGATTTATATAATTGTGCTGTGCGTGTGTGAATTAACAATACATATTTGTATTTGGCTGTACAAACCTAGTGTTCATGAATTGAAAAACGAGACTGGCTTTTAAAGAAAAACAATTGGAAGGCGCATTAAAATGGCCAATCATTATATTGTTACTGCACAAAAACCAACTGCCGTGAATGCATGTGTAACAGGTAAATATCCAGGAAAACAGATTCTATTTCAAAACGGCTTTGATTCCCAAATAAATTAAGCTAATATTTTGCATAATCGAGAAATTATTAATTTTCGTTGTGCGATCGCGTCCAAAAATGAGGTTAGGGTCAACACATATATCAAACAATTTTTCTTAAAATATATAAATTATAGTGCATTTTAAAATTGCATTACAATTATTGTGTAGTTGTGATTATAGGTCGAATATATCAAAAACGATTTTTGAATGTTTCAATAAAATTCCTAACACTCATAACATTTTGCAAATATGTACTGAAACCCCTCAAAAATTAAATTTCCTATCGTTCTCGGACCTTAGTTAAAAATTACATGACAGAACGTGCCATAAACGTCATATTACTGTAATAATAGTATTTCAAGGTCTTAGCCATTTATTGAAACAGGAAGTAAGATAAGTAAGCTATCCTCCCTCTAGTAAATTAAATAAGCATATCAATGATTCGATCCAATTATGAACTCCTGTTGAATTTCAAGGCCAAACCATCGTCCACTATACATCGTGTAGTCGCGGGTTTGACTAGCAACCATGTTTGGTAGGAAGTCGAAAGACTTCGTTCACTGAATAGATACAAGAAATCCAATGCAGTTTATGTTTAGTTTTTATAATAGTTGTTGAAAGTCTTTTTAATTATTAAACTCATTTTATTCTTTTAGGCAACTTTACATCGCAAAATGATTTGAATTTAATTGTGGCAAAAAATTCACGCCTAGAAATTTATCTTGTTACACCGGAAGGCTTAAGGCCGATTAAAGAAGTTGGAATTTATGGAAAAATTGCGGTAATGAAATTATTCCGACCCGCTGTAAGTAATACTCATAAAATCCCATTAATATTATATTAATCTTGGCCCAATTATCGTTACAGGATGAGAAAAAGGACTTAATTTTTATATTAACACATCGGTATGATGCTATGATCTTAGAATGTAAACAATATGCTGACGATATTAAAATAATAACTAAGGCACACGGTAATGTAGCCGATCGAGTAGGAAAACCTGCTGAAACTGGTATACTAGCAGTTATTGATCCAAAAGCGCGTGTAATTGGTATGCGATTATATGAAGGCCTATTTAAAATAATTCCACTGGATAAAGACACCAGTGAACTTAAAGCAACCAGTTTACGGATGGAGGAAATGCAGGTGCATGATGTAGAATTTTTGCACGGTTGCACAAATCCAACATTAATCGTAATACACCAAGATATAAATGGACGTCACATTAAAACACATGAAATAAATTTGCGTGAAAAAGAATTTACTAAAATTGCCTGGAAACAAGATAATGTTGAAACCGAGGCTACGATGCTAATCCCTGTACCTTCGCCGTTAAATGGAGCGATAGTAATTGGTCAAGAATCTATTGTATATCATGATGGAAGTAATTATTTAGCGGTTGCACCACCAATTATTAAGCAAAGTACGATAAATTGTTATGCTCGGGTCGATGTAAAAGGACACCGATATCTTCTCGGCAATATGACCGGTCATCTTTTTATGTTATTCCTCGAAACCGAAACGAATGCAAAAGGAAATTTATTCGTACAAGATTTAAAGGTTGAGTTACTCGGTGAAATATCCATACCTGAATGTATCACCTATTTAGATAATGGTGTATTATTCATAGGTTCGCGACTTGGCGATTCTCAACTCGTTAAATTAAATACAGTGGCCGATGAAAATGGAGCATATGTTGTTCCCATGGAAACATTTACTAATTTAGGCCCTATAATGGATATGTGTGTAGTAGATTTAGAGAGGCAGGGCCAAGAACAAATGATTACGTGTTCAGGAGCATTTAAAGAGGGTTCTCTAAGAATAATTCGTAATGGTATTGGAATACAAGAACATGCTTGTATTGATTTGCCCGGAATAAAAGGAATGTGGCCACTTAAAGTTGGTACCGATGATAATTCATTTGATAATACATTAGTATTAGCATTTGTTGGACATACTAGAATTTTGACGTTGACCGGAGAAGAGGTTGAAGAAACAGAGATTCACGGATTTTTAAGTGATCAACAAACGTTTTATTGTGGTAATGTTGACTACGGTCAGGTGATTCAAATTACACCTCTCACAGCACGATTAGTAAGTGCTGAAAATCGAGCCCTTATATCAGAGTGGAAACCACCGGGCGATAAGCGTATTGGTGTAGTTGCGTGCAATTCGAGTCAATTAGTTTGCGCATCTGCCTGTGACTTGTATTACATAGAAATTTGTGATGGCGAACTTGTGCAAAAGACTCATATTAGTCTACCATATGAAGTCGCTTGTCTTGATATATCACCACTTGATGAAAAAAATTCCAAAAAATCGGAAATCGTTGCAGTCGGCTTGTGGACCGATATATCTGCGTGTATACTAAAAATTCCAACTCTTGAGACAATGTATACGGAAAAATTGGGTGGGGAAATAATTCCGCGGTCCATACTGATCACCTGCTTCGAAGGAATCAATTATATGCTATGTGCCCTCGGAGATGGTTCAATGTTCTACTTTGTACTTAACAAAGAAGACGGCTCACTTTCCAATAAGAAAAAGGTTACACTAGGAACACAACCTACTATTTTAAAAACTTTCCGCTCTTTATCGACTACAAACGTATTCGCATGTTCGGATCGGCCAACCGTAATATATTCGTCAAATCATAAACTTGTATTTTCAAATGTAAATCTTAAAGAAGTAAATCATATGTGCTCACTAAATGCTGAAGCGTATCCTGATAGTTTGGCGCTTGCTACAAAAAATTCCGTCATTTTAGGAACAATCGACGAAATTCAGAAATTACATATAAGAACAGTGCCGCTCGGAGAATCACCACGTCGTATCGCTTACCAAGAGAGTTCACAAACATTTGGCGTTATCACAGTTCGAGTTGATATACAAGATTCTATTGTGCTTGTTCCGTCACGACCTTCGGCCTCGACATTATCGCAGAATGTAACATGTGCCTCAAGCTCTGGTGCTCTACCGAAAACTGGAGCTGGAACTTCTGGAGCTTTAACCGAATACGGTCAAGAAGTTGAGGTTCATAATTTACTCATCATCGATCAAAATACATTTGAAGTGTTACATTCACATCAATTTATCCAAACAGAATACGGTCTGTCTTTAATATCGGCCAAACTCGGATCTGATCCAAATACATATTATATTGTTGGTACCGGGATTGTAAATCCGGAGGAGTCCGAACCAAAGGTTGGCCGAATATTGATTTATTTATATGCTGATGGAAAATTAAATTTGGTCGCCGAGAAGGAAGTAAAGGGTGCGTGTTATTCTCTCGTTGAATTTAATGGCAAAGTATTAGCTACTATAAACAGTACGGTTCGCTTATTCGAATGGACTAGTGATAAAGATTTGCGCTTGGAGTGCAGCCATTTCAACAACGTGTTGGCATTGTACCTAAAGAAAAAAGGAGATTTTATATTAGTCGGCGATTTAATGCGATCAATCACTTTGCTTCAGTACAAACAACTCGAGGGAAGTTTCGAAGAGATAGCTAGAGATTATGAACCAAATTGGATGACTGCAATTGAAATACTTGATGATGATACGTTCCTAGGGGCGGAGAATAATAATAATTTGTTTGTGTGCCAAAAAGATAGTGCGGCCACAACTGACGAAGAACGGCAACAAATGCCTGAAGTGGCTCAATATCATTTGGGCGATTTGGTTAATGTTTTTCGA
The DNA here is from genome assembly GCA_963556175.1 of Tipula confusa. Classification (NCBI taxonomy): domain Eukaryota; kingdom Metazoa; phylum Arthropoda; class Insecta; order Diptera; family Tipulidae; genus Tipula; species Tipula confusa. The sequence goes on from OY744475.1 coordinate 234,499,269, forward strand.
CATGGATCTCTAGTTATGCAAAACGTGGGTGAACGCACTACTCCAACATCAGGATATGTGCTTTATGGAACGGTGAGTGGTGCAATCGGATTAATAACACAAATCCCACCCGATTTTTATGAGTTGTTGCATACGCTTCAAGAGCGACTAACACATACAATTAAATCAGTGGGCAAAATCGACCATGCTACATGGCGTAGTTTTAATTCTGAAATGAAAACGGAACCATGTGAGGGATTTATTGATGGAGATTTAGTTGAAAGCTTTTTAGATTTAAGCCGAGAAAAAATGCGGGAGACCATATTTGGTTTAGAAATTGAAACGAATGGCACTAAAAAAGAAGCCACCGTAGATGATATAATTAAAATTGTTGAGGACCTAACAAGGATACATTAGAGAAATAGAAACGGCTAGACCAGTTCTCCTACCCTCCCCAAACACAGTGAATAAATTATTCAGAATAAAAATTTGGTTTTGTTTCTATATTTGTTTTGGTTTAAAAATGATACTTGTACAAATTATAAGTTCTTTATTATCGAATAAACAAAAAATCCAATTTTGAATTTATATACACTTCCTTCAATTTTTCAACCATTCGACGATTTTGTCCACTCCCAAATTTGTAATAGCGCTTGCCTCGATCACTGTGATTTGTTGTGTGATCTGACGATTTAATTTCACCATTTGCAGCATGAGAAGTGCTTCATTACGCATTTGACGGTATGCCAAATCCATCTTGGTGAGAACTAGCAGTATTTTCGATTTTTTAAGTCGTGGCTCCGCTAGCAGAGTATATAAGAGCACCCCAGCTGCCGATATTTGGCATAAATTACTTGTATCCACCACATAAATTATTTTATCCATATCAGTTAGATAATTCTTCCACATTGGAGCCATTGTACCACCAATTTCGCGTACTTGAATAACTTTTTTCGTTTGTTTCCTAATCACTTCGTTATCTTTATATATTATAGGTGGGAATTTTATTGTAAATAAATTTATACCTATGGTTGGAACTGAATGTGATGTGTTATTAACCGATCCAGGATTTTGAACACAATTCAATAGTAAAGTTTTACCAGAGCCCCGTGGCCCTAAGCACAGACATGTCATATTTTATTTACTCGTTATGTTTCCATGGCAATTAGTTTTGTTTGGTATAAACTTTTTAGTTAGGGAACTTTAGTTAAGTTTCAAACCAAATTGATTTCGAATTTCGTTTTAACAATCTTCGGATATGTACATTCACAAATAATTAGTGTCCGAAATAACGAAATTTTTATTACAAAGAAATATTGAACAAAAAGATATTGAATAAATAAAACAGAATTTTGATGTTGTCAGTAGTTTTGTATAGTGTAGAAAGGGGGTTAAAATTGTCAAATCTAATTTCGACCTATTTTTACATTCGACTATAATAACTGACTACACCCTGCAGACTGAACACATATATGATAATGTAAATGCACCCTGCAATGAAGGAAGAATTGAACGCAGTGCATGTAAATCAAAACTTAGATTATAAAATGAATAATTCAAAAAGTAATAATTGTGATTTACAAATGATAGCAGAACACTATGAAAAATATTCTTTAGAATACCAAAAATGTATAGTCAGCCTAGAACAATTTAACTCGAAGGTATTTTAATATTCATCTCTAACCTTAAACTTTATCAATAGCTTAATTGTTTGTTTTTTAGACCAAAGATTTAATAATCGAAAGTTATCAAACCTGTGCTGAAAATAAACTGGCAGATATTTTTAGTAAATTGCAAATATATATGAAAATTATAAAAAAAGTAAATCAAGACCTATCAGATGTATACAAAGCGCAATGTTTGCCTGTCGTATCTTCGAATACCTTTGAATCTCTTGATGATGATTGTGATGCAAATAAAAGTGTATCAATTGTACATAGTTTACCAGCGATATTGCATTCAGAAATAGATTTATATCAAGCTAAGATAAAGCAAAATGAATTAATCGATCATGAACATCCCAGTTATCATTTTAAATATCCACAGCCGGAGATTCATCTCTATACTAAAGATCATGAGGGTATTTGTATCATTTCATATGTGCGCAAATGTGAATACAAAAAGAGTTTTTTTATTGTGGATAATTCGATGATTAAGAGTACACATATCCAAGCTCTGTCTAAATTAGCCAATCTATCGTTTGAGTTGAAAGTTCATCCAAACTGGATTCCTAATGTGGGCCATGTGTTTGGGGTATTTATCGATAATTGCTTGTTTCGAGCTGTGAAACAGACAAAAGCTGAAGAAAATGATCCAAATTTTAAAGTACTGTTGATCGATATCGGTGAAATTTTTGATATTGAAATAAATAAAAATGATTTATATGACCTGCCTAACGACGTAAGAATCATACCGGCCCAAGGATTATATTGTATCCTAGATAGAAAAGTAAACAAAATTATATAATTTTTTTGATTTAAAATAATAGATAATATTATACATATTTTTGTTGCAGTCGACCATAACAATTGATAATGTAAAGGATGGAATTTACAAGGAGAGGACATTCCGAATAACAAAAATTAAAAAGTCTACTTTTCACGTGGATGGTATTAAAGAGATAACGAATCCATTTTATACAGATCTTGTTTCAGAAAAGGTAATTGCATTCGTATAATTTAATGAATGCCAAATTCTCCTTTTAATTCCACATTTACCAACCTAATCTAAATTAGGTTAATTTAACACAAACTCATTTATGAATTACACTGTATTATATTGTTTTTAATTACCTTGTTAAGATTGTTGGATCCAAAGTATATAAAACCAGCGTTGCAAATACTTCTATCAATGTTTCTTATCAGAATACATCTAGTTCGGATGAGTTTACATTAAATAGCAGTGATACTGAATCTAAAAAATCATGTACAAAATCGTCGAAAGTAACAGATACTGATCAACAACCAGCATTTATCGAAAATAAAACAACGAGCAGTGCAATTGAAGCCGTCATGACATTCCGACCAACAGATGATCAACGAGTATGTCATTTTTATAACCATCAGACACGGTCGTGTTTTAAAGGGCCGAATTGTAAACTACAACATTTACCACCAGTAGAAGGAGGATGGTCGCGTGATAAAATAGAAATCAAAACCGCAATCGCGAATGAAATTGAATATCCCGTCATTAATTCATTCATTACAGTAATTCCAACCAGTATTGAACTCGATGGATCATTTTGGTGTCAAATCGAAATTGGATCACAAACCGATTCATTATCGAAATTAAAACAATTAAATTTAAAACTTAATTCGCCAGAGTTTGTTCTAAATTACAAAGAATTAGACCATTTTCCGGTAAATAGTGAACTTGTATTGGCACAATATCATTGCGATGGTTTGTGGTACCGAGGTAGGATTATCGGAGATTATGACCAACGATTCAAAGTATTTTTCCTAGACTATGGAAATTGCGATTTTGTTAACTTGGATAAAATTCGAAAATGGGACAATCGTTGCGATTATTTACCCTTTCAAGCGATCTTATGTCGTATCGCCAATATTTCCTTTAAACAGGGAAATCTTAATCGCATATTTGAAGTACTCGCTAAACTAATTTTAAATAAGCGAATGACTGCGATAGTATTGTAAGTAGATTTATCCTCAAATTAACGCTTGATATTGCGGAATTTATTTAAGATACATTTATTTAACAATTTCAGAAATAATTTAAGTGATTTAGATGTAGTGCTAATGGATTCAAATGGTGAAGATGTGGGCGATCAGTTGGTGGAACAAAATTTGGCAACGTCTAAAAAACAGATTAAACCTGTGCACGGAATTAATAACAATCCTGTGCCACAATAAACTTGAAAATCGAACAATATAAAATGAATTATAATTTTTTTTTTATCAAAAATTAAATATTTACTATCTTTTTATACAATTGCATACTGTTCATATAAAAGTTCTCGAATTTTATAATAATCCTCAGAAAGACATCCTTCTATAGTTACTTTTCCCGTATCAATTCTTCGTAGAGCAAGTGTGCCATTGCAGCACCATAGAACACCGCCTGAAAATTCCGAAGTAATACTATTTTTGAGCAAAATCTGCTTGAAATCAGACAATTTTAATTCATTGATGAATACAGCATTATGAGGCGCAATGGCATCCGGATTTAAAGGCTCTAATGTTAAAATATGCTTATCATCCGGATCATCAATTTCCATATCGGTTTGTTCTGATGTATCTATTTGTTTGTTACGTACAACTATTTCAGCATCGATCCATGCCACCTCAGCTTCTTTGGCCTTTTGAAATTCAAGCTGCGACACTAGTGCCTCCGTTAGTCGCACTTGGTAGATATGAGTTTCAGTCGTGGCATCAATTACTTCACCGCGAGCTGGTGTAAAAACACGTGCACCAATATTTTGTTGACAGTGGGTTGCAATCATTTCAGTAGAAGAAGGTGAACCGCGGACCACAACAACGCGGCGAGGTCTTAGTTGTGATAATATTTTTAATAATGATTCACCATCTGAGCGCCCTTCGAAATCAATAAATTGAACCTGGGCGTTAATTTCAATTAATTTGCGCGAAGTTATGCATTTAGTAGGTTTTTCAAGCGAAAACATTTCATCGTCGCGATCTTTCTTAATTTCTTCAGTCTTAATCTGCTGTTGATTGTTATTTTCTTTATTATCCTCAGTATTAATTTCAGGTCCTATATCGACCATACGATAATCTTCAAGTTGAACGATTTCTCCGTACTCATCCCATTTGATTTTTTCTTCGTGAAACGGAAACATTGCGTGTTGTTTGCGGGACGATTTAAAAAATCCTGTATGTGCTCTACCTTCGGGTCGCACGACTATATCATGTTTTCCTGTAATGATATTCATTTCAAGATCATCCTCTGAATCTGAGCTACTCTCATCTAAATTTTTTTTAACGATAAGCCGATTATGCTTTTCTCCCTCGCTTCTCATATACTCTTCGAGTTCGGCACCCTCAAGTTCCACACGACGTTTTACATCCAACTCAATTTTACGGCCATTACCACCATTTTCTATTAAATCGCGGGCTAAAGTTCCGGGTGATGTACGATTCGTTAGGATAATACTATTGTTCGAGTTTGAGGCCCATTGAACAAACAAGTCACGTGCATATCCACTTTCAATATCAGGAGTTGAAGCTAGCACAACTTTTGGACTCGGAACCTTACTTAAATCGGCTAAATTATGACATAATTGCAAATGCCGAAATTGGAACGGATTATTTCGTGCACCTTCGAAACTTTTCATTAATTTATCGCTCATCCATTCGATTTGCGATTTGGCAAACTCGACAACATTGTAACTAACATTATTAAGGAGCGCCAATGAGTAGGCCATTAAACCTGACTCTTTATTTTTCCAAAGTTGATCGAGCATGTGCGCCAATTCGAGTACACGACCTGCTGTATCAACGGCTATTAGCACATTGCCATTATTACGAAGTGTCTGTAAAATGTTAGTCATTAATTTTTCGTCTCGTGCACGCCGCCTAGCCTGCTGATATTTCGCATTATACGAATCGGTAATCAAAAGAGATGGTCTTTGTAATTTTTCCAATTCACATCCATTCAAATGTCTCTCCTTTTTGTGATTAAAGTCAGCCGCATATACTATATCCTCTTCACCAACTTTTACAATTTTCCATATTGTTCCGCCTATCATATGCCCTCCGGGTAAAGGTGTTATTGTTATACCGTAGCCTTTTCCTTTCATAGAAACACTTTGATTGTATTTAAGTTGGGTTATTTTGTCGAACGCCGCGTCAACATCATCCAATGAGAATAAATCAAAATCGTACATATTATAATGCGACATGTACAAATCATACATAAACATTTGACCCATTTTATATACCGGGATAGTTGCATAGATTGGACAGTTCAACCCTAATTTTCCTACAAGATAAGGTAGTGCACCTAAATGTTGCGGATCTGGATAGGATAGTAACACTGCATCTATAGTGTGTACATGACTAAAATTCAAAATAAATTAGGATATCCACAAGTTTTTAGTATAATAAATAAACGAACCGTTTAATTTCTTTAATAAAATTTGGATCAAATTTTTCATCCCATCCACAGTCGAGGAGAATTCTAACCTCATCCACTTGGAGCATGTAACAGGGAGGCGATTCATCCATTGCACCAGAAATAGCGTGCATTTTTATAATTGAAGTCATTATTTTATATATCGAATATGTTTTATTTCGTATTTAGTTAACTTACTACAACTAATTAATAAATATTGGTGTAGTAAATCGCGCGATCGTATATTTTGTTTTGTGTTTTGTTAAATTGTTGTGCAGTTTGACAGTTTGTTCTGTCAATCATATATTAGTGGTTTCGGAATTTTCATTATAGTTCTAAAATAAGGGTTGCAGTTTACTATATTGTACTCAACCAAAATATTATGGGTTGGTAATTGACGTGGCTATCTAGACTAACTTCACACATATTATTTACTCTATTACTTTCTCTTTTTTAATTTTAAGCATTTGTCAAAAATTATAAAACCAAATCGTGGCACTGTCCGAAGCGAACGTGGCTCTTTACTAATTTAAAAAATAATTAAAAAAGTAATTTTATATTAAAAATGTATTCAAAATTAACATTATTCATGATTGTGGCCTCACTATCGATTGCCACCACATATGGTATTGAATGTGGTAAAACCGAAGATGTAACATCGTTCACAACACAAGATGCTACAATCGTAAGCCAAATCGCTTATATTGCGGAATTTTCATTAAAGTGTACTGGTGCCGATGGTGTATCCCTCTTCGCGGAAATTGAAGGTAGATTAGCACCAGTTTCACGTATTGGTGAAAATAAATACCAAGTAAGTTTAAAGCTAGTAATTTTTATTGTAATCAAAAATGCAATAACATCCCATTAACTTTAGGTCAGCTGGAATGAAGAAATCAAAAAAGCTCGCAGTGGTGAATATGTAATTCGTTTATATGATGATGAAGGGTTCGGAGCTGCACGTAAAGCTCAACGCTCCGGGGCTAGTACAAATTCGATTAAAACAGTTGGTCAAGTAACAGTACGACATCCAGGAGCGTTCAATGGGCCATGGATTGATTCCGAATTATTAGCAGCTGGGATTGCTACTTTGATTGCGTATGTCGCATTCTCAACCAGAAGTAAAATTCTTTCATAAATTTTCGTGCGTGAAAAGTGTTTTAACTTTTCATATTTTAGAAAAAATTTCCATCTGATGCATAATTTACATTTTTTATTTAACATCCCAAGACTTTTGAAATAAATTATTTTGTTAAAAGACTAAAAATTATATGGTTTTAATTTATGATTTCTTTCGTCTGGTACGTTTGAAACGCTTAGAAATAATAATAGACTCACTTGAAGATACCACCTATAAATATAAGAATGATTCTCACAAATTTCTAATTAATTTTGACTAAAAATTCAACCATTGTATTCAGCATATAAAAGGTTAGATTGAAAGAAGTTGACTGTCCGTATTCTCGTGTGTTCACAGAATAAAAAATATCTATGGTTTATGTAGACATCGGCACGGACTCAACGGAGACCATTAGCACCATATCGTAGTGTGTTTACTATTTACAAATAGAAAATAGTTATATTATGCAGTGTAAATGCTTCTTAATTTACGTTGCTCACTATCAAAAACTATATATTTGTAAATAAACAATTTTGGCTCACTAACTTGTTTATGTACTCTACAATGAATTAGGTTTTAAATTATTTAGAATTTAATATTATGGTCATTGTATTTCTCATTGCAATATAACGCGGAATCGATGAATTTAATTTCGAAAATATGTTTGGGTCTTGTTTTTGGCAAAAGCCCAATTTGTGATTTACTTTTGTTATTACATGTGATATAAAATTATTTGAACTATGACTGTATTAAGCCTACTCTATCAAAGCCTATTTGCGCCTTCCCACTTTTCGTTTGCCGTGTGGATTCATATCTAATGACATTTTGGTTATATCTCTAGACTGGTTATATCTTTACTTTTATTTCCTTACTAACCTTTATAGCATTGCTGATGTGTGTTTAGCAAAGAAGTTCCTCCTCGTTAGTGCTGGTAATGGGCTGAATGGGCCATTGAATTCTAAGCAGTTTTCAGGAGTCCAGGATCACATTGGTATATCAAGAGGCAGTTTATTCGCCATTAAAATATACCACGTATTAAATTAGTTGAATAAAGTTGGTCATGCTGCGCAATAACTAAATCGAACCATAAAGTTAAGGAACCGCTTAATTTTCAAATAAATAATATTATGTAATAGATCGTATATCATGTACGGGAATCCATCTATATTCTAAAAAGCTCTCTGCAAATTTAAGGCAGCTGTATTCTACTAACATAAAAAGCCTACCAAAGTTAAAATGGTTTATCATGTATAAGGACATTTATTAATGTACCAACATAACAAACCGAAAGAAACTGTGATATAATCGTTTTTTGTTTAATTGTGGTGATAATTAAGTATAGAATGCAAAACCCTCTTTACTACAAGCCGTCTTGTAACTTTCGTTGACACACATCATCATGTATTTTTAAAATGTATTAGTGAAAATATATACTTTAGATGTATTGGTAAATATCAAAATTCCATATAAAATTAATAAAAAAAATTGTAAACGCATGCGCATTATTTGATTTAATTGTTTATTTCTTTTACACAATATTCGCTATCATATCCCGACACGATTTTCTACTTACAATACAATCAAAGTATATATTTTTGTATAGCATGAGTATGCAAACAATACGGCTTGTAGTAAAGAGGGTTTTGATAGAATGGTACGTTAGCTGTCTCGTGCAGGCGCCTTCATGATATTCCTAATGTACTTGTCTCTTTCTGAAGACTGCGTAGTGCGTATCTTTTTGGCGTATCACAAAATGAAACAGAAAACTGTAAATAAAAAAAGACATGACTACGACTTGCGAGCCTCTCAGCTGTGTTTTGGTGGGTGTGTTGTTGCTAAAATTTTATTTTGCTTTATATTCAATCGTGTAAAAGTCAAAAACAAAAACAATCCGAAAAATATGTTTTTAGTATTAAATTGTGAGTGTGTACAAATTATAAAAATAAAAATAAAAATTCAACAAGTAAAATTTACAGAAAAACAATAACAAGTCGCGTCGAAGTTGTACATGTACAACTACAATAGCGAAGTAAATAAAATTAAAAGTATTCGAACGATAATTTTTCTAACCAATCAAATTCGGTCTTGAACTATTTTTTTTGTGACTCGTATTTTTTCAATTTTATAAATTAAATTATTCAGTGCAATTCAATTTAGTAAACATTAAAGTTTTCTCAAGTGAAGTATAGTAATCATATATGTAATACAAAATTTTTACAAGTGAAAGAGACAATAAATAGTTATTAAATATAAAAAAAAAAAAAATCTAGTTGAAATTTAAAAAAATTAAAATTTTTCGTGATAAATATTTTAAATATAGTATATTATAGTACATATTATTAATAGTTTATTAGTGAATCAATATAATAAATCATGCCTCCAAGTCGTTTGGATGGATTATATCGCCGTTTGTTGATGACAAAATTTTTTACCAAGGGATGGGGCCAACCAGATAACCTTCAAAAGTATGTCTCGCGTAATCCATTTCTCATTTAAATTTCAAATATAATGCGTACAATATTATATAATATGTACTACTTTATCGCGGCGTCGTGTTTAATATGCTTTTTAGTAATTCTTCATGATGTCATTCATGTTCAATTTGTTTTTGCTATTTTCATTTAAAGTGCCATTGTTTTGTGTAGTCGAATAATGTAAATCTATATCTACATTTCTAGATTATTTGAGTTCAGGAAATTCATATCGAATCGTGAAAGCTGTATTAAATTGATTCCACCGGATTACCCTGTTGAAATCACAAAGGTAAGCTACGTGTTTTGTATGTTCGAATGAAATTATATTATTGTTTTTTCCATTTCGCACAACGTCACATGGTATAATTTATGAAGCCTTGAGCTAGCGCGATGCGAAATTTCCTATTGACTCATAAAGATTACAATTACCTGTTACAATATAATAAAAGAGATCTAGAATTTGGCATGCAAATAATTTTTAGCGAACAAGTAAATGAAAAAACAGATTGTTGAACTAAAAATGTGTAAATGTGTGGGATATATATTGGTCGGGCCATATCGTATGATTTTTAACATAACATTGATAAATGTTTGTTTTAAGCTGCAACATTAACAATGTTCGGCATATATTTTTATATTCTAATCTATAAAACTTCGAATACCGGCTTATTATATCTAAGCTAATCCTAAATTTCTATATTATTATTTCACGTAGGACGAACAAACGTCCGATTGCAGAATATTGGAAGGAAAATTTTTGACACCACTCGAACTTTATGTTCCAGGGATTGTACCGAAATGTGCACAGGATGCCCATTTTCAAATGATAATACCAAATAAATGGCACGATGATAATTACCGGCCTATGTGTATACATTTAGCAGGCACTGGAGACCATGTAAGCATACGATAAGCCTTATGATTGATTTTTTAATTTAACATTTTATAAAAATTGATTTTACAGCATTACTGGCGTCGACGTAACTTTGTTGCCAAACCATTAATGAAAGAGGCGGGAATTGGTGCGATATTGTTAGAAAATCCTTTCTATGGCTCTCGCAAACCTAAAGATCAAATGTAAGAATTTAAACTAAATAGGACTAGTTAATAATCAGCCTAGATAGTTAAAAATTAAATATGTAACTTTTTAAACTTTTATTTGTAAATTACAGACGTTCCTGTTTACATAATGTATCCGATATTTTTGTTATGGGTGGCTGTCTAATATTAGAAAGTTTAGTGTTACTAAATTGGTGTGAACGAAATGGATTTGGACCATTAGGTATCACAGGATTGTCGATGGGGGGTCACATGGCATCATTAGCAGCAACAAATTGGCCAAAACCGTTAGTGCTGGTACCGTGCCTATCATGGTCATCTGCCGCATCAGTATTTACACAAGTACGTATATTATAAATTACTATATATTTCATTACTAATAAAGTTCCGATAATCAACAAAGAAGTTGCTAAATTAGAAATTTGGCTAAGGTTCTTGATAAAAAATAAAATAAAACTAAGTTAATTTCACTTGATTAAAGTTAATTAGATAAGATATTGAAACACATGCTTAATTGTTTACTTATAGGGAGTTTTGTCTCAATCAATAAATTGGGATCGTCTTGAAAATCAGTTCCTAACTGACGGTAACTATTGTGACCGTCTTGCAAAAATGGTTCAAGTCGTCGATGAAGATTCATTTTTGGCTGGTAAACAATTTATAAAGAAATTCAACCAATCAATTAAAGAACTTAAAAGTGATCTTCACGACGTCCGACAACAATTCGATTCCACAACTAATGTTGTACCAATGACTGAGAATAACGATTTGCTACGAACACTTTTATCGAAAGATGCATCAGAATTTACAAATTACGAAATAAACCTGATAAATAATAGGATTAAAGAAATTTTAAATAATATCGGCGAAGAGCGACGAGTTGAAGAAGAGCAAGTACGATTAGCACAGCAAAAAGATAAAAGTGAGCTGACACTGGAAGCCGCTACAAATGCGATAACCAACGCAACAAATGGTATTAGTTCGTATATTTACGCTGGTAGTACAAAGTTAATGAGTTTGATTTTACCACAAAAAGATAATGTGCTGAATGAGGTGGTTGGTGGCAGTGACGGTACCATCAGTACAGCAACGACAACAACAAAAAAATTGGTTGAAACGATAAAAACGGAGAAAATCGATATCACCAAAACTAATTGGTGGGAACGTGAAGCTTTACAATTCATGCGAGGTGTAATGGACGAGTGTACACACTTAAAGAATTTCTCAGTTCCATTCGATACAAGTCTAATTATTGCAGTATGTGCAAAAGATGATGCATATGTGCCACGCGATGGTTGTACAAGTTTAGAAGAGATATGGCCCGGTGCTGAAATTAAATATGTTGATGCTGGACACGTCAGTGCGTATGTGCTTCATCAGAAACTTTTTCGGTCGTCCATCATCGAAGCATTTGAAAAAGCCAAAAAGAAACACGGCCCACTACCAAATCCGGTTATTTCAACAGAATTCCTCAATTTTACAAAAACAAATCAAATCACCGATAATGCACAGCCATGATGCGATGACTAAAGCATAAATTATATATCAAAATCGTAAATACGAAATTAAGAATTTATAATGTTAAAACTAACAAATTTATTAACAAACGCACGAAGATGTATGTAGATAACTACATTTCATTTTTTTTTGCATCTTTGAACAATCCGCAACGTATTTTATTTTATACGTTAGGAACCTCTTAGAAAATTTTTTTTGTACATATAATACGTATACATAATATAGATATAAATTTTTTGTAAAGTAATTTTATATAATATTTAAGATAAAGAGATTGTGATACTATTTTTGAATTAACATACTACGTACATATATATATATAAATTGATTATTGAACAAACAAAATACCAATAAAAATCTAAGAAAATATTTTCTTCTTTTCGATTTCATATTATTATTAGTTTTTGCATCTTCCCACGCACATCAGGAACTTTATCTTATTTATCTAGGCCAGTCATATTAATATAATATAAATCGATATCTTCCTAAAGTATATTGGTTCAATGAATTGTCTTAAGAAAACTGTTTACGTATATCTCAAGATAAGAAGTGCTAATCTATTTTAGTGCTTGTCTATTACAAAGAAAATGTGTGTATACTTATATTGCTTGTGTATGCAGTATTTTAATTATAGCAAATATGGGTTGCATGTTTGTTTTACGTGTTACTTAATTTTTCATCTATTGGGCAGTAGTGTATTTGAAAATAAAAATCTTCATTTGGGCCTACTACACATCACCATTCTCAATTATATCAAATTTTAGGTGAGTTTTAGAGAAATTAGCGGTCTTTCAAACTTCTACCAGTCGTGACCCACTAATTAAAATCCTAAGGTTTTCGCGACCCACCTACAGGTAAAAAAGTAATAAGCAAAACATTAAAACTTTAATTCATAAATACCAAAATAATTAATTAATGAGATCAATGGGCCTGTTTTCTATTTTCGCTAATAACATCTTCGACATCTACCTTTGAACTAGTTATTTTCAGGCGAAGTGAGTTTGATAATTGTAATTTATTGCGAGTGAATGGAAGTAGTACTTTTAAAGCTGCAGTGTGTAAAATTGGATTTGAATTTTGTACTGACAACTAAAACTGTATCAATTTTTTTCGGTCATAATTAAATTTGAGATCACTATCCTCATACAACTCTATCAATTCTTCATCCGCTTTTGTCGATATATCCGTAGCTGAAGTTTGTCCAAATGTTCAATTATTACAAAAATTAAATCATTATTTGGTGTTATTTCACTTTCAATGATAAAAGTTTGTAATGTATCAAAGCAGTCATAGTTACAAATTTTAATATTATTTTTATTATTATAATAGTTTTTTTGAAAAAGCTTTTATTTTATCATGAACCGAAAATATATCAATTTTATTTATTCCTTGTAATATTGCAAATTTAACTAACCTTAGTCACTAATAAATAAATTCATAAATTATATATAGTAAAATATTTTGGCTCGAACTCAATAGTAAATTGTAGTATTTAGATCACCTAGCCATTATATGATAGTTCATTCAACTAAACCTACGTAATCATTGATCTTTCCAGACATTTTAGAAGTTTCAATTATTTTAATTAAGTTTCTATTTATTAAGTTCAATCAAATACAATTAATCAATAACATTAAGAAAAAAAAGTTAATATACATAATAAATTTATTCAGATTCCTTTTTATCTTCATCTTGATTTTCTTTTTTGCCATCTGGAAATGATAAATCTAGAAAAAATTAAATTTGTTTATGTTTTAAGAATTAAGCACTCTTTTCACCCGTATCCTCTTTCTCTAGTTCGTCGACTGCGGATTGTATTGGATTCATTGGTGGGCCGCTAGGTTGACCTAGTGATGGTGGTCCACCAGGACTTTGCGGTGGTGGTGGTCCACCCGCAGTAGTATTTGATGGTGGTGGATACGGTCCAGCAGGATGACCTTCAATTTGATGCCCAGTTGGTGGTGCACCATGTTCTGGATAATGCATTGGAGGTCCACCGGGTCGTGGACCCATAGCATAGTGTGATGGTGGTGGAGGACCATATTGTTGATGGTAAGGATACGGGGCGTATTGTGGATAACCTTGTGGTGGATGTCCTGCATATTGTGGAGGATAGTAAGGAGAACGAGGTGGTCCAGTTGGTGGGGGATAACCACCGTATGATTGATGAGGTTGCATATTTGGATGTTGCGGCATTAAACCTTGATGAGTCATGTGTGGTGGCATGTTATGTGGTGGTGGTGGTACCAGATGATGTGGAGGTACAACATTTTGAGATGGTGGAACAATTGGCGATTGTTGTGCTGATAATTCTTGACTGGGTTGAATTGGTGGTAACGGTCCTCCTGCAGCAGGTATTGGAAGACCGGGCGGTGGATGTGCACTAGAAACTGGAATAGCTGGTGGAGAAGCTGACACGGCTATAGGTGATGGAATCGTACCAGCTGCTGGTATTGGTTGAGCTACATGCATTGGTGGGGATACAACGTTTGGATGGGGTGGTTGTTGCGGTGGTGGTATTTGCGCTACTGGCGACTGAGGTTGCAGAGTTGGAGGGTTAACAACGACTGGTATTGACTCAATTTTTGAAATTTCAATTTGGGTTGTATTTTGTTGGTGCGGCGATTGAAGTGTTTGCCCAGGTGAAATAATTGGTGTAATCATAATCTCATCTTTAAGTTCAGTTGATTTACTAAACACCGCTACATTCGACTGTGCTGGATTGCTTTGTTCATCTGATGATCCATTCGTATTAATAGGTGATGGTACTTTCATGTTTGGTGTCGATCCAGCCTGTGATTGTACGGATGTCGAATCATTCGATTTGGTATCTTCTGAGTCCGAACTTTTTGGTGGTGGATCAGTCTCCATCGGCTAGAAAATACCGCAGAAGAACAATTTAATTAATAATTTGTCGATGATATTTTTACTAGAACTTATTATCTAACATACACAAAGCAAAAGAAAAATTTAATTAAATTAAATATTCGTTTCAGCCAATTGATTAAAGTAAATATGTATTATAATTGATTGCAAATTGCTAATTTGAAATTTTTTACGAAAATTATTCGTTAATTGTTTAATAACCAAAAACAAAACAACACAACATAAATAATATACATGTTTGCAAAAATTAACAACAAAATGGAATTTTTAATCGATTAATTATTAATTAAAATAAAATAAACAAACAAAATTATATCAACGCAGTAAAAATATTTTATAATTCAGCAATTTGATTCAAGATGAGAAAATTTGTTACCTGGATGTAGTGTAGTACAGTCATCTGGTGATGATGATTTGGAAAAAAAATATCAAATAGATATCACATATACGGAAATGAATTTAATTTAAAATTTAATAATAAATAGGTAATTCATTTTTAAAGAAAATATTCACGAAATTTCGAAACCTCTCTTATTAATGAGTTTTAAACATTTCATTTAATTAATTAGAGCTAAAGATTGGCCTATTTGAGTGTAAGTAAATACTTGAGTGGAATTTAACTTCTTTTAAGTTTTTTTTTTTTTCAATCAACAGAATTTAATATTTTATGAGATTGATCAACTATTGAAATACCATAAGCTGTAATACATATTAGAACAACATTACTAAGTAGCATTATTTCAATCGAAACTGGAATGGAATATGATTTCAAATATGTACATCCATAATACAATCTCTATTATTGGTCTCTGGAAAATTGAGTTTTTGAGAATCAGAAAATATTATTTTGGGTTATAAACAAATTTAGTGAAATATAATTTTGCATGGCATCGTTTGCAGGTCACAGGTCCACACTAAACATTTATATTTATTGTATGTGCTACTATTGCAGTGCATTATTTGGAAATAATAAACAACTAAGTAAATTAGATTATCATCGATAATGCTGTTTTTTTTTACATTTAACATGTGATACATACATACTATATTTCAACTAATTCTAATATGAGAAGTGCTTTCCTAATTGCCTATTTATAAAAAAAAAACTAATTCTTAAACTCTAGTATTTATTAATTCTATAGGGCATAAAATAATAACAATTGGCTTACCTCTTGTGCATGAGACTCGGTAGAGGATGGAGGCGCAGAAGACGGAGCATTGCTTGGTTGTGTTGGTGCTAGAGGGGCATCTGATTCTGGTGCTCCGGTCTTTGTCAAATTCGGTTCCTCTAATTGCCGCATCCGTTCTCGTCGCATTAAATCGTATTGCCGCTCGACCATCTTTAAAAATGTATCTTCATCGACGGCCGGTTTACAATGCTATTTAAAGAAATCCCATGATAAATATTATAATTTATATGATACTCAAATTTAGTAAGACAAACCTTTTTTAACTCTTCTTGAAATTGTTCGCTCGACTCGATAAATTTTCGTTTTTTCGTTTCAAATTTTTCTTCGATTTGTTGTAACTCGGCCTCTAACTTCATTTGATGCATAGTCAACGATTGCACTTGACGTTTAAGTACTTGCATTCGTTGTGTTGTTACAACCGAACGAACATCGGGTACTACCGCATCGGAAAATATTTCATTGATCAGACGATGATTTCGTAAAAATCGGGCATATGCAACATGCTTAAACGAATAACCATCGTCTTGATCATCTTCATCTTCGGCCGGCTGAATATCAATGCGACGATCTTGTTGCTGCCCTTTAGAACTTGATCGTGGCGTTTCGTGTACATCACTATCACCCACGGTTCCTAATTATTATGGAATATTAATATACAGAAATACTACTAATCTATACATAAAAACATTAATTTGATTTTTTATGAAAATGATTACATAAAGCGTTTTTTAACAAATACTACAAAACACAAAACCAACAACACATACCAGATTTAGCTTTATTTTTAGCAGACAAATATGCCAGATATGCGGGTGAACTGTGATATTGTTTTAAATTTTTCTCGTATTCTATCTGTAAAATAAATAAATAACGGAAAACCCTATCATTTGATATGAATGATTAAAATGATGAAAACATTAACTATTTGAACATATATGAAACTATGAAGTTATATTTGTAGTTTCTATGAGAGTGTGGTCCTCCCTAAATTAAAAATTTTCAATGATCGACTTACAAAGACGTTAACGCATACACGATTAATGTACATAGAATTCGTTTATGATGAACAAAGGACAAGGGTAGGTTCATTTTAACCAATTATATTATGAAATAGTAAACCGAATTCTAGGTACCAAAACGAATTCTAAGTAGATAGATAAAATTGTTATTTACAAAAACATAATACACATATGAAAAATAATTCTACTTCTTCTAGATCAGTTTAAAAATGTGTATTAAAATCAAATTAATTATTGAAAGCATTTTTTCTTTTTCCCATTTCTTATACCTTTGATTTTGCACTGATATCGGTGCCACGTTAAATATTCGGGTGACGAATGATAAGCTCTCAACGTCTCTAAATACTGAACCTTTTATTATAATTTACTTTTTTTGTTAATTTCGGAATTAGATAATACGACTTATTTGTTTTGATTTACCTTTTCAGTTTCATATTCGTCCACGTATTCTTGTTTCTGCGACTCAGGAAGATCTCGCCACATTTGTCCAATAATTTTACCAATTTCCCATAATTTAAGTTCCGGATTTGCTGCTTTTACCGTATCCCAAACTTTACGCGAATATCTCATATACGGCATAAGTGGCTTTTCTGGAGGTTTAGGTGGTTTCGGTGCCCTGGGATCAATCTGTAAAACCAAAATACATTTAGTTGTTGAAATATTTTTAATTTTTTATTAAATCATTACAGTAACACCTCCTTTGCCCACTTTCTGCGGTGTAAAAGCCGGATTTCCATGAGTGCTATGCACAAAAGGACTAGCATTATCTTTTCCACGATCCGAAGATCCACCACTTCCGGACGCTCGTAAACGCTCTTAAATTAACAAAAACATTTGTTTTATATTATTATAAATCGTGTATTAAACGGTACCAATTTCCGCAATATATCAAGTTTTAAAATAATACAAATTATTAAATAAAAAAGCATAAACATAAATACATTTTTTGCAGACTACATTTAGAAATATTTTTTTTGTAATAATCATGCAAGATTCTTAATGTATATAATAAATAAGGGATAAACATATAAGCATATTTACTATATAAATTATAAATGAAATGTTAACAATAAAAAAAAAATTGCTTAGCGCAATACTTAAAAAACGTATTACAGCCAGCTTAAATGTTTATGTATGATGACGACACGATGTCTCTAGACTAGATAAAGGCATTTAAAATACAAGTGTTTTAAAAAATTTCGAGAGCTTCGCGTGAAAAAAAATCCTATTTTCTGTGTTTTGCACTATCGTAGCCAATACGTATCAAGAAAAATTATCAAATTCAATCAAAACTAAATAAAATTTTTACCAAAAATGTTTAAAAATTTAATTTAATCTTGAACGTAATCTTAAAAAATTTTGATCACACAGTAATATTTATTCTTTTCTTATTTTACAAAATTTTTTACCTTTTAGTATGTTGAATGTAACTGGAGCACCAGATGGCATCACATCTAAATAAATAAAAAAAAAAAAGAAAACAAAACAAAGGTCGCACTAAGTAACTACAGCATTCAAAAAGAAAATTATAAAATGTTTTAAAATTTATTTATCAAATTAACATAATTAACAATTACAGAAAAACTATGATAACAGCAGTAAACAGAATTTTATTTCATTAAATTACAAATTGTTAAATGTATAAACGTACAAATACCATGGAACTGGAACGCTATGGAACCGCTAAAACGGTGCTACATTTTTAAATTAGAATTTTTTAAATACCGACTCTAATTACAAATTCTATTAAATAACAATGTTGTCTGGCCTAAAATGGAAGTTCATCGTAAAACTTCCACATTAAGAAATATTATCACTTTAGTTAAATCTATCATTTTAGCTGTCTGTCCCATTTATCGGACAGTATACTAAGTAATTACTATCTTTGGATTTACGACATGAAATCTTGCAAAAATATTAAAAATTTCAGTTTTAGTGAACTTTTTCTTGAAGTTATTAGACCCCCAGCAATGCTCAAAGTTTATATAGGTATATGTATCTAGGATTTAATAATTATAGTAGGATTACGATTCATTTTTCTGAAATTAATATTGTTCCATTTTGCGTTTCAATCTCCTATTGCGATAGGATTAATTTAGTTGGTGTCGAATATTCTAGCCAACAAAGTTTCGAATAATTCAATATTAGTTATTAGTAAGTATTCGATCAAAATTCAAAAATACTGGATTTCTATTAGTATTAAGATTGGCAAAACTAGAAAATTTACTTAATCATGGTAAATGTTGATTTAACCAAATATTGTAGAAAAAAACCGCTTAACATAAATAAAATTCGTTTAAATAACACGAAATTTAGCGCACATATAAAATAAATAAAGCGTTTTTTATATAAATAAATAAATTAAATATTTTGATATATGAAGACATACAGCAACATTATACTAGGTTCATAAAAATTAAGCAGCATAACAGGAATTATTCGATTTATATTTATGAGTATGTTGACAAATTATATTATAATCCATGCATTTAAAATTTATTTAGGCATAGAAAATCCTATCAATATTTCAGCAGTTTATTTAAAAAATAAATTAAAATCTCTAAATACTTACGACTCGTTGAGCTTCCACTTGGCATATTCATGGCGATTTGTTTATAATTTGCTGGGAGCGCCATATTGAATACAATACTCGATTTTTTAATAGTTTTATATTTACTCTGATTGAATCCTTAAATATAATATAAAAAAAAAGTTATTTAAATTGATAAATGCATTTGATTTATTTAATATAATAAATATGGATATATGCGCTTTTATAGGTTAAATTCAATCGTAACCCAAGTAAAAACACTATACTTATAACTTTTACGTAAGATGTAAAATATCAATTTTACCTTGCCAATTAATTAAAAACTATTTGTTTATTATTATCAAGTGAATTTTAACATAAAATATGAGATATTATTTATTGAAATCTTTTTAATAATTTGTCTTTAAACGAAATAACACAAAATGTTTCTTTGCATTCGCATCACTTCACAATTTTATAAAAACAACAACAAACATTAAACGAAAATCATGAGTTCGGTTTTCATTTTTATAACCGGTTCAATGATGGTGTTAGGTGATGTTAAGTTGGTAGTCATGGAACAGTAATTATATGGGTATATTTTTTAAGCGACAGCAACTGTCATTTTCAATTGTATATTTTGTGGTGAAGTGATGTGTTTGTAATTTGACTTTATAAAATATTTCGATTTGGAATAAATTAGATTAAAAATATACACTACAATGTCAACCTTTTATAAAGATTTAAATTTTGAATTGACACAACACAATCAACGAATGCGATTGGAATTAAATAGTTATCGCAATGAATTAATAAAAGTGCGGCGTGATCTAATGATGCAAAGAGAAGCTAGTACTGTGCTAAAAAATACTTTAACATCAGAATTTTTAAAAGTTAGCCAATCTTTTAATATAATCTTAAGACTGTTGGAGAATACCTGTAACGATTCAATAAATGAAACAATATCAGAAATAAACAGTTCATTGAATAATTCAAAATTTGACGCGGAAACAAGTAAAATCGATTATACTATCAACTCAAATAGAAATGAAAATATTAGAACTTCGTCTACTCGTGAAAAGGATTCTTATAATATTGATGATACGAGCTTATCTAATTTCAGTTTTGAAGTTGAAAATGAGGAAGGCACAACAAGTGAGTTTATCTAAATAATATGTTTGATCTTTTTACAGGAGATTACTCAAATCACTACATATTTCAAATAGATAATTACAAGAATTATAGAACCAAATGTACAACAAAACATGATGACCGTATTGCTCAAAATTGTAGCTCAATTTATGTTTGCATAATAATTTCGAATTTCATTAATTATGTTGATTATAATTACTTACTTTATGATTATTACTTTGGATTTAACTTAAAAATTGTATATGGCACTCGCGAATGTTTAGATTTAAATTTTAGAGCCCGTACAAGCCTGGATCTTTTTCGCAGATCTAATATATATTTCCTGTTTTTTGTTTGTTTTTAATCTAGTTGCAGAACCAGTCGATATGAATATATCAGAGCATGCAAATAAAGTGAATGCAGATGATCATTGTGACATAAGTATACCCGAGGAATCGATTATAAATCAATCTGGTATGACCGTTATCGACGAAGTATCTGAAGACAACGAAATTGAATCGCCCATTCGTTCCAACAACGAACTTACCAAAACCTTGAAAGAAGATAGTTTTATAATACCATCGACACCACCTACTTATAGAAGTACGGCTATACGAAAAACGTCATCTGAATTAACTCCTAGTAATATTCCACTACGAAACTGTTCAGTTCTTTTGCATCCCATAAAACTGGAATCGCAAAATAAACAGTCCCCCCGATCGACACTCAAAAATATAACCGCATCACTTGAAAACATTAAGGATGAAAAACTTCCGATCATTTCTAAAAAGGCAGGACGAAAAATTATTCTAAAACATGAAAACCCACAGAAATCAGCTGAACGACGGTTACTTCGAAGGAATGCAGCTCCAACTGTGCTAACCGAGCAAAGTATTAGAACGAAACTGAGACGTTGAAACCAGACCAATTCGTTTTCTTATAAGCTCTATTAGTATTAAGCTAAAATCATTATGTTTAATTAGTTACGTGCTTTTATTTTTTTAATATTTTAAAATCCTGTATTTTTAGCAAAAAAATAAAATCTGAATTCCTTATGGTCCGTTGATAAATTTAAATCATGGTCTAATGATATAATTGGTCGGTGGTCGATTAGTTTATTTTAAAGTGTTATTCTATTTAGGCTTATATAGGGATACAACTCAATGGGATAACTCTCCATCTTAATCTAAATAACCATGTTCAACTGCATGCTTGTACGTATCGGCTAAGCGTAGGCGACCTGCTTTAGTTGTTATTGGGCGAACTTGCCAAATATTTGTAACCAAAACTGCATCCTCTCCTGTAATTGTATCCAAACTAATAGTGTCGGCATCATCCATTATAGAAAGCGGTAATGATTCCATTGCCATACCAACTCCAAATCGCGCAAACTGTTTGAGTTCAGACTAAATACAGTACATAGGATTAGCATTAGTACAACTAATTTAATTATATTATTTCTCAATTACCTGGAACGCTGAAATTGGAAATACATTTTCCGGATCCGAGCCCAAGTCCCGTAAAAGTTCGCACAAACTATTGTGATAGGCTGATAAGAAAATATCGTAATGTGTCTCACGGACATCTTGCGTCGTGCACGAGTATATAAAGAATGAAATGTCAATAACTGGCGATGCAAACCGTGCCAATTGATAATCGATCACTTTAATTTCTTTCGGTTTTTTAATACCGTCTACTTCTTCGTAGGTCATCAACATATTGGGTGTCCATCCATCTCCGTGGCCAATCACGGAATATTCATTACGTGCATGGGTCAACGAAATCATTGTATCATAAAATTTTTGCTGGTCTCTTGTGAATGCCCGCATCTTTGTTTCGATTTCAGTGCCGCCATACTCTTTTGTAACAGCATCTGTAGCCGTGATAATTTGATCTGTCAAAAACGGTTCGTACCATTTACGAAAAATTTCAGCGTAGTATGTTTCTTCAACGAATGACGCAACTTTTGTAAATGTTTCGGGCTCTTGGTCCCGAAGTGCTAGCGACAGAGCATGGAATCGTCCCATTGTTTCTAAAATTTTTATACAATGTTCGGCATCCAAACCTTCCTGACGTACTGCAGTACCAAAACCTTGTGCACTTAGATCTTCTAACGCTATATAATCATTTACGCCATCCGTAATTCCCGCGTAGAAAATTGGGAAAGCATTAAACGGATTTTTAGGTTTTCGCCGTCTTTGAAAATCATCAAATACGGGAATCACTTTTGTATAAAAATTTGTTTCATTCCGAAAGAAATCAGCCGATCGAAAAGTTTTACGACGAGCAGCATTTTTAGGGAATGCTTTCACAACCAATGGGACCATTATTTTTTCACCATTTTCCTGAACTCCATGCACGTATAAACGATAAACATCACTTAAATAAGAGTCACCTTGTTTAAATCCACCTCCAAACTCATATCCAGTATGTTTACTGCCACCGACTTTTTGAATAATTTGATCGAGAATCTCTTCGGTAAACTTGGCCGATATTGTTTCCAATGTTAACGACATTTTTTATAAATGAAAATTATCGTAACTGTAATTAAAAATGGTACTATTTAAATGGGAGAGTAGTTTTGTTTTACAGAAAGATTGATATCTGGTTTCGTAATATGTATTTATGAAATACAAAACATTCCACGTTACAGAATTTATATATACAAAAAAGCAATCAATTCAACAAAATGATATGACATTTCTAATGTCATACACCAAAAAAATAATAAACAGTGATGGTGTTAGAATGTTTAGAATAGTGAAGGCGCTATATACTCGACGTTAATGCACTCGAGTTTGTTACCAATTTTAAAAGCAAAATTAGATAACATTGGGAATTTCCGGAATCTAATTTTTTAATTTAGACAATACACAAATCGCTTACCACATTCAGACCCTAACAGAACTCTGTTAACTGTGAAATATTTTAAAGCCGCATCATTTGTTTAATACTTAAGTGTACAGCAAACGATAACAGTTGATTAGATACGGTAGAAATTGCCACTTGTAGGCGTATTTTCGTGTTCCATTAATGTGATAATATCGCAAATTATGCATATAAATAAGTACATCGATTTTTAAGATTAGAAAATACTAATTTTGTTGAGTGATTAAAACTATAATAACGCATTAATTGCTGGCATATATATACTGTATCAACAATTCGGCTCTATCGAGTTTGATCCCGAGCTTACACTTTGTTTTGTTCTAGACAACTAGAACAAGTCGTTCTCTATATTACAGGGTGGCTGAGACCAAATGTTATGACTTCACTCTGCTGTCATTTGTGTAGTCATTTTCGCGCGTCAATTTTTTGACGGATTGAAGTTTGGTTAGTTGTTTACATGTGGTCAACAAATAATTGTTCTAAATTAATATCTTAATAAAAAAATCGTAATGGAATTCAAACGTAATAGTGTAATTGCACTGTATTTGGGTGGAAATTCACAAACAGCAATAGTTCGTCAGCTCCAGCATTTGAATGTGGATAAAATGTTTGTGTATCAAACCATAACTCGATACGAAACTGGTAGCATCGCTAAACGCAACAGAGGCGGTCCTAAAAAGATAGCAACATCAAAAGAAATGATACGAAAGGTGAAGAAACGAATCCAACGAAATCCTCGTCAAAGTGCCAATCAATTAGCCGCACGTCTACATGGTTCACGATACAGCATTCAAACCATATTGAAAAATGAACTACACTTGAAGCCCTACAAGATACAAAAAGTTCAAGATCTTACGGAGGCACAAAAAAAAGTTAGGCTTGAAAGAACACGAGCATTGAAGGCCTTGGCCGAACGTGATGAGATTCCAAAATTTGTCTTTTCTGATGAGAAAATTTTCACCATTCAACAGTTTGTGAATAAACAAAATGATCGTGTTTGGTTAGAGCACAAGTCCAACGATAATTTGGACACAAGAGTTGCCATGCGCAAGCAATCACCAGCTCATGTTATGGTTTGGGCTGCAGTTACTGCAGATGGACGCACTCCTCTGGTTTTCATCGAACATGGAGTCAAGGTAAACCAAGAGGTGTACCGCCAATAGATCTTAAACGATGCTTTGCTACCTTGGGCACGTAAACACTTTGATACGAACCGTTGGACCTTCCAACAGGACTCGGCACCGTCACACAAAGCTCGAGCGACACAACAATTTTTACAAAATTGCGTTCCGCGGCTGATTTCGTCGAAAGAATGGCAACCATATTCACCAGCCTTGAATCCCATGGATTTCTCCATATGGTCCATTTTGGAAAGTAAGGTGTCTACTAAAAAATACGAAAGTGTTGAAGTCAGCTCTTGTTCGAGAATGGAATAAAGTTCCGCAAGCCCACGTTCGGTCAGCATGCAATGCTTTCTATGGAAGACTGAATCAAATAATCAGAGTCAAAGGAGGTCATATCGAGCAGTAACATGTTTTTCATAAAATGTAATATGTTTTCAACACGAAATCTCAATAACAAATAATCAAAATTAAAAAAATTACAGCGTTTTCATTTGGTAACATTTGGTCTCAGCCACCCTGTAAATCTCTTCATTGCTATGTAGACATTAATTTGTATGCCGTGCGAATGGGAGCTATGCCGCAATAGTTTTTACATTTTAAGCGAGCTCCTTTCTTTATCAATATCGGTACAATGCAGCAACTTTCCATTCATCGGGCATTATTAGATCGCTTTGCCATAATTATGGAAAAGTTAGTTCTACAACGTAAACCAATCAAATATGAGCAGGACGAAGGTAATCAATTGAGATTGAAAACGGTTTATTTTCAACAAAGTAAATTCAGTTTGCCAGGGTGAACCAACCGTGCAGTCTCGTCCTACGACAAGCAGAGGATATTGTGGAATGGTTTAGATATTATGCTCATGATACTTACCTCCGCATGGGCCAATAGATTTTTAAAATTAGACAATTTTAAATGTGTTGAGCAATTTAAACCATACTTCATTACCAATGAATTACCCAACCACCTAACAATATCGAATTTCACCATGGAGCAATGTAATTACATTTTTTATGTATTAAAAATGGTTTAACAATATTCCATTCAGTACAAAAGGTCATAAGTACATATATGGCAAAATTTTATTCTTGATATAATTAAAGAAATTAATTATTAAATAAATGTATTTGATTTAAACTTTGTTCGTTTTATATATTTCTTTTAATAAAAACTAATCAGATTATTTATTAATGTTATATTACATACGTAATAAAGTATAAAAATAATATTTTTTATTATTTTTAATAATAATTAAATCTTAAATAATCGTTACAGTTAAATAATAAGTTTTATTTTTTTAAATATACAGCAAAAATTAACAAACACAAACAGATATAGGATAATTATTTAATCAATAAAAAAATGTGTTTATAGATAGATCCTTACATGGCTAATATAAAATATATATTATATTTAATATATAATTATAAAAAAATATTATATATTCGTATTTTATACAAGAATTTTTTAAAATATTTATTCATTTTAAATTATTCATACCGTTTAATACAAAATAAATGAATATTATGTATTTTATTAATTATTTATAATATTAATAGTTTATATTTTTGAAATATAACAATAATTATAATTTTTGTCATATTTAATATTTTATTAAACAAATGCAAAAATAGTAATAGTTTAAAATTATAAGAATATTTGAGTGAGAATATAATAAAATATATTTTATTAGTTTTTTTTTATACAGCGAATGTTGCAGATTCCGGCAATAATGGGTGATGAATTCCGCATTCTTATTTTGTACGTTATTACTTTCCTTTTAGACCTTAAGACTGAATACCATACTTAAGAATTGTTCATAATGAATTGTAATTACTCCATCCATATCTGTGTCATAGGCTCGGAACGATGATGTTAGTGTCTGAAATAATAAAGTATCCGTAAGGTTTGTTTTATTGAAATTTATTATAAATCTCTTTCGTGTGCTTTAGACGAACTCTAACGCTTTTAAAAACCATTTTTTCATGGCATTTTGTTTTTAATTTTTTAATTATGTTTTGGAAATTATAGTTTTGTTATTGTTTGTTTTTTTCTAGTCTCTGTCCTAAAAGTACAGAGCAATAATTTAGATAGAATTGGCCATAGACACAAATTTAACCATTCATAAGATAAGAGATGAATACGTTTAAGAAATGATTGTAATCTGTTTCTCTAAACCTTACTGTGCTAAGCTTCTCACTTTGTTTTTAAGATTAGTAATAAAAAAATGAATTCGACTCATTAATGGATTAGTATATTGGTGTAAATTTCAACAGAAGTTGAAAACCTTGGATAAATCATTATTAAATTATTTGTTATTAACTGAAAAACATAGGGCATAGGACCTATATTCATCATTCAAACAAAAAATATCGAATATCTGTTCGTTCGTCATAACTCAATCGAAACATGAATATCTAGCACCACTTGTTTTATTCACGCTTAAAACTCGCAAATTATAAATACTTACGTATAAAATGATGCAACACTGGATAAAATCATCGAATAATATTGTTCCACGGCCAACACGATCAAATTTACGAATTAGCATACCAATGAGGTGATCCGATAGCCGATATCCAAATGCATTCAATGCTGTTTTCAACTCATTCCGATCGATATTCCCTGAGCTATCGGTATCGAATGAACGGAAACAATTTTGCCAATCGGTAACATATTTCCAAAGAGCTCCAAAATCTTGAAAACTTACAGTTCCCCGATTTTCTTTATCAAACATACCAATCATCAATCGTACTGTTTCGGGGTTAAATGGACTCCATGTTCCATTTGAGAGTGCAATTTGTAATTCATCAGATGATATATAACCACTACGGTCTTTATCAACTCTGCAATAATAATAAAATGTAAACAGATTAATTTCATTGTCTTCGTGATACGCACCCTGATAAAAGCTAATAATAATTTACAAAAAACTACTATATCGTTCCAAATTTCATAATGATGACTCATCCATATTCCATAAACAATCGCCATACAACGAAATTAAATTACTTAAATTTTTAAATAAACTTCAATAAATCGTTTGAATGGATTTAGATTAGATTTAAATCGTTTAAATGTTGATAATAATTATTAAGCTCCTCGAGCTTTTTTGTAATTACCTTTGAAATACATCCCATAAAAATTGTTGGCTTGGCATCGGAGATTGAAAAGTCATCTTGCTATTTTATTGTTAATAACTTTTTATAATTTATAAACACTTAATATAAAATACTGTTATTATTTTAACTAACTTTTTCTTGTAGTTTTATTGATTTATAAAATAAAAGAATAATTTTTGTGGTGTTACAAAATATTGAACGATTAACAGGTGAATGAATTTTTTTGATAACTTGACGTTTTTATTCAATGCTAAAGGGTGACTTCCACTCGATTGGTATAAAAATATACCCTAGAACCACGTAATGTAAACAAAAACCGGATATATCTAAACATGCTTTAGTGCTCTGTGGGGACCAAACTAATTTTGCGTTTTTCTCTACTAGAGGTAAATAACAAACAGTCTACCCCTTGCACATTCAGCTAATGCCGCTTTTATAGAAAAATTCTGCAGAATTCTTCAGTAATATTTCTTCGGCAAAACATGACGGAATTAAATATTGTTTATCTTTTTTAGTAATTTTTTAGTAATAAATAATAAAATTCAATTTTAAGTTGGTATAAACTTTCGGAATTTACTAAAAATGATAAACAATATTTAATTCCGTCATGTTTTGCCGAAGAAATATTACTGAAAAAATTCTGCAGAATTTTTCTATGAAAGCGGCTTAAGTGAGATAAGTTGTTGATTTTAGCATAAATGAAGACCAAAGACAATGCCTATGTCATTTTTCAAATATTTGACTAATTTGTGTAAAATGTAACCATGTTTACACGGTATGTTCAATATACGTTTCTTCAAAATATGCCAAGATATAGCCACAGTTAAATTTAGATGTCTTTATATCATAAATAACTACTGCATTTCAATTAGACAAAGTAGCTACTTACAACTACTTTTGAGTAGATGTTCAATGGAAGTTAGTGACAGATGTAAAATATAACCTCAAAAATACATAAAGTCTCTTAATTTTAACATTCTGATACTAAAGCAGTTGAACTAAATATGCGAAACAGCTTTCAACATCTCTACCATCGTTTGATTATGAGTATGTGCTAGTAGATTTAAGCAATTCATGGAATGATACAAATTCGAAACCCTAATTTAGATGATTTTAGTTACAAATTTATATTGGTTTTAGAAAATTTCACAATTTGTTAAAAGGTGAAATTTTCATGAGCATTGTGTGCATAGCACATACTAATAATTATATTGCAAGTATCAAAACGTATTAATACATACAATACTAAAAATTTTAGACGTAAAAGACATCAATATGGACGGCAATCACTTATTTCTTGTACATTTGTATTTATACATAAGTTCTAATGTAAATGGTATTTATTTATTTCTGCTGTGGCGCTTCTTGGATTTGTACAATCGTCAATCGCGTTAATATATGGCTTTTAGGGATAAATAATAGAGTATGCAACCAAAAGCGTACGTGCTTCCTGCCAAATCAAAACAAAGACAAAGTAAACAAAACAAAAAATAAACAACAACTTGCACAAAAACGTAGAATAAAATAAAAAACAAAAAATAGCGTCGCGACTTTCATTGTGAATTTCTTATCGGAACGGATAAGTTGGATATTGTATTTTTGTAAAGAATAAATATAATTATTTATTATTCAATCAAAGTTAATTTTGTTTTCTTTACAAAAAACCTTAACATTGGACTAATATATGTACATATATAAAAAGTACTTTGGATATAAGTATTTTTAATGAAATAGCAGCGCTAAAATTGATCGTGCACAGTTTCAAGTAATATAATTTTAAGTTTTATAAAAAAAAAATCAGTGAAATTCTTTGTTCCGTGGGTACGGTATTTGTGTGGGTTTATTTTTTCATTTGTTTTGATTTTGCACATCCGTGGTTCAATTGTTGATAAACAAAACATTTATGGAAGTTAGTTTAATTTAATTATCATTTAAAGAAATAAATAAATTATAAAGTAACGAGTTATAGACAAGGAGAAAA
Source organism: Tipula confusa (assembly GCA_963556175.1). Lineage (NCBI taxonomy): Eukaryota > Metazoa > Arthropoda > Insecta > Diptera > Tipulidae > Tipula > Tipula confusa. The sequence continues at coordinate 234,529,375 of OY744475.1, forward strand.
TAATTATATCAAAATGACATCAACTCCACCAAAATTTGGCGAGGATCTTTTAGGAGGTAAGTTTGAAAATGTGATTTATGCAAGTATGTCCGCAAAAATAATGTACCAATAAAAATGAATATGTCTTTTTTAGTTTACTAAAAGATATTGCGCATTATTTTGTTTTTCTCGAACCAATAACAACAAATATAATTAATATATTCTGAAAAATTGTGTGTTTACGTTTTTTATAAATAAAAATACATGAATGAATCGCGAAAACTCGAAAAGTTTGCGTGCTTACTAATTTGATGACGCGAATTTTCCTATTACTATTTTTACTATTTATTGCACGTTTACGAAGTATAAGTACATAATACGTAATATTTATAAAATACTCGATACCTTTTGAATGATCTAGGTATAGGTTAAATGTCTGGTACTATATTGAATAGTGGCCATATGGGACGTTGTATTTTATTTGTTTGCATGCGTTACAAACTCAAATTGCGATTATCTCGTTTTTGCGTTTCATTTATTATTTAACACGTGTATTTTTTAAATGTAAATAAAAATCGTCATAAATTTTGTTTACTTCGTGTATTCCTAAATAGGTTTCTTCGTCGTCTTATAGTTATGATTGTATTCAAATAATTTATAATATTTTGTATTTAATTTGATTGACTCGAAACTAATATGCTAATTTATAGTAGTAACTAGTACCTCAGTTTTTGTAGGCCACAATTTGAATTATCTTAAAAATAAAACGATTTCAGAAGTTGCGATTCTATTGCGAATAAATTGTATTATTCTTAAAATGGTTGGTATAATGTTATGTGTTATTTTTAAAATATCTGAGCCCAGTTAATTGGTCGAGTGATTAAAGTGGTATTTTGGATCGCGAGGTTCAAGGTCCGAATCCAAAGGGTTGTCTGTAAAAAGAAGCGTTCATCACTTAATTTGCACGTTGATGACGATGAACACAACTATACCCCCTGTTTGCGTGCAGATTCTAAGGACCAAATCAGTATATGGTAACTGGAGCAATGAAAGGTGCAATTGGATAACTAAGGCGAACCTATAATGGCACGTCTTCAGTTTTTAGCAAGTTACGTTTTAAATTAAGACGATAAATTGGTATGGGATATAAACAACATAAAGTTCAATTTTTTATTTACAGACTAAGTTATTTACCAAAAGTTAGGTTTTTACTAGATCAATAGGATAAAATGACACAGTTCAGTGAATTTTTAAGTGCACATTTAAAAATAGCGACAAAATCATTCGGGCAATTATCGTGCATGATCTTTAATGGACTTAAACATTTTAACTGTTTGTTATGAGTAAATCTTTATTAAAAATAAATTTTATATAGCTATGTTTGTAAATATTTGATTCTTGCCAGAAAACGCAATAAATACAAAGAAAATACTTGATCAGTCATAATTCGAAATAAATATCACTCATTATATGTACTTGCACTACAGTATTACAGTACTAAATGCTTCCGTAAATAAATATAATATCTTTATTATGATAAAATTATTTTGTTAATAAAAGATAGCAACTCATTAGACACTTAAGACGTTGTATCAATTTAATAACGATGTTCTACCAAGGTAATACAAATATACATGCATGCATATGAATACGGTGTGCAAATATTTTTTTAAATCAATATTACAACTTGTTATTGTTGTTCTTTGTCTATGTTGGATATATAAGTATGTACATATCTCAAATTACGCTTATTTTTCTAACCCAATATATTATATGTCTCATATATTCAAGCACAATGAGTTAACGTATGATATGTCATAAAAACGTAGTACTAATTTCATTTTTTTGTTGGTTTTAATATAAAAATAATAAATTAAATAAATGCTTTTTAAGTAAAAACTCAATAAAATATACTCTTTAATCTCATGTTAGAATATTGCTTTTAGAATATTAAAAGCGAAACACTTCAGGGCAACCCTACTAAAGCTACATTTTAAATACCTTGTAAATGCCGATAAGCTGAAGTTATACCATATGTTGAGCAGACCGGTTGTCTTGTCTCATGGTTGTTGGATCCTGACGAATGAGTATGAGAGGTGGTTAAGAACATTCGAAAAAAAGGTCCTCGGCTCGGTCACGTTCTGTAAGCTGATTCTAAACGAATGGCGCAGCGATCTCTGACAGAAGAGCCGCCATTTGATAAGCGCAAAGGTCGCTGTCGCCGACGGCGGCTCCTCGGGGGTAGAGAACGACAAGTATATTCTTCAGGTTGTCTAGAACAATCCGATTCGGTACGGGCCAGCAATGGCCTGTAAAAATAGTCTTATTATTATTAATTCCGAAATCAAAATCTTTCGACAACACTAAACTAAGGCAATGAAATATTAATACGTTGTCATAAATCTTTTTTATGGTCTTTCAAACTGTAGTTCATATAGATATAGTATTAACATTTGTATAAAATTAATATTTTAATGGATATTTAGAACTGTTAGCAATATAATATGTAACAAATTTAATTGTTTAAAACTAAACAAAATATGGTTTAGCGGCTGTAAACGACCTTTACCGCATCTTTAAAGATACATATTAAATCACTTGTTATGATTTATCTGTGAATTTGTAAGTTGTACCTACAATTTAGCCAAATATATCTCAACCATCGTTGTATACGACCGGTGCCTAAAACTTAAATAACTTAGTAAATTATTAAAAATTCTCACACAAAAATTACATCTTGTCTTTATCGTATAACCAAATTTAGTTTATTCCCATTTAAAAAAATTATCAATTAAATATAATTAAAGACATTCATATGTGTTATAATTTAATTGAAAGTAATCGTAAATCTATATAAAGACCAAATATTTTTAAACTTTTGCACCAGATTAAAAAGAAAAGAGGTACTTCCAAAATTGAAATGTAGTAGAAAACAAAATAAAACTATTTTAAAAATAACTATGTATACATACATATATTGTATATAATTTATAATTAGCATCAATTTATTTTTTGTCTTTAAGTAGACATTTTACGAAAACTCTTCAAACAAAGAACAAAACTACGCGTATGCCTTTATGTTCACGTAGGACATAATTTACTTATTGCCTTAATATTCATTTGCGAGAATGAGCATTAGCTAATATTTGCAATTGAATTAGAAATGCAAACTAATATTGTTTGTTGACCTAAATATTATAATATCACTGTGTGTGTAGATATGATTCTAACAAATATTTTCTTAGTCATCGAAGATTTTCCGTTGATCCCTCAGAAAGATACAACTTTAAAAACTTTTGTTGTTTTCTGTAACGATGTGATAACAATTTATGCTGAGTATAATTAAATCGTAGAAACATATGGTTATATCATTTGCGAGTGGTAATTAAAGATGATCTCACTAGTTTTTATTTAATTTTTAAGACGCTAATATACATCTTTAAAAATATCAACAGCATTGCAGGCCAAAATTGACCCTTTACTGCGAGATCTTTACTGATACTATATTTTTAAAGTTGTTGATCGTTGTAGGTGGTTAGCCAAATGGTCGATTTTACACACAATTGGTCACAGCATTGAGGTTAGCAGTGTGGATTGAACTCACGACCACGGTGTGTTTAAGCCAACATCTGAACCATCCCTATACGACCAGTTACATATAAACGGTGATATACATATAAACCAATATGATATTCTTTGAATTCCATCACAGTATCCTTCCTACTGTAAGCGTCATTTACTGTTAATAAGTAAATGGTTTGATGGGGTCTATAGCAGAGCAGGACGTCAGAATATTGATTAGTGGCATTCATAGCGACTGATAGTGGGGAAATAATCATTTATTTTGTTATCGCACACGATTTCATTGTGGTGTTAGTACATTCATTTCAAGATGTACATCATATCGGCCAGCTATTAAATTCGCAGGCAAAAATTTTGAATTAATAAAGGCAAACTTAAGATGACAGTTTCCTTACAAGATAGGGGGCATATTTAAACTAGCCAATCTAATGAAGGAATGCACTTTGAGAGGTTTTATAAACTTTTTGTAAGAAATTCAGCTTCGCATAAAATAGATTTGTCGGTATTTTGTCTTATCGCTTTGCTTTGCAAATACATACAATAATATAAGTAGCGATTATCTTACTGCTAATTTGCATTTAATCAAATTAACCACAATAATTTAAACTTAATTTTCTTTTTGCTGTTGTTTATATAGAAAATTGTAGGAGTATAAAGATTTCGTATAGCAAATTCGTGAGTATGAAATAATTTAAACAAAATGACGATGAATTTTAAATTTATATGTAAAGTCTTAATAGATTATGGCCTTAAATGTGTAATTATATTTTATTGGAAAAGTAATTAAAATTTCGTATCATTTAGAATATCATTTTTTAGAGAATATTTAATGAAAACATAGTACAAATAAGTTTTCCGAAAATAGTTTTTACCTCATTCGTAAATATATGTTAGTATTATTAAGAAAACAAAACCAAAACACTTTCATTTTCATATAAATAGTTTATTAAATCGTAATAGGTAGTATAATAGTTATTTGTATAATATCATCTGCATATGGGGGTTCCAAGGCAATTCTACTTCAAGATTTGAAAATGTAATTGTACCCAAATATAATAATTTCGCAGAGAAAAATTTAGGAAATTTTATTTATATTTTAGCTAATCTTGGTGTTAACAAACTCTAAATAAAAACACACTTAAACTGTGTTAATCAGATTAGTGTCTGGATGTTAGGAAGACAAAGAAATTAAATTAGCTCATACGAGTTAAATAGGATGTTTTAATTTTTACTTATTTTTTTTTTTGATGTGGTTGATAAAATAGTTCAGAGAATAAATTTTCTTTAAAAATAATTCAACGTTAACAGCAAATATAATTGCAATATTATATTATTTTTAAATAACTTAAGAACCTATTGGGTGATCACGAAAATTAAATTTTTTAATATGCTTAATGTCTTATTCGTTTTATATATGTAATTTAAAAGGAATTTTAAAGTTATGTTCTGATATCTGACAATTCATAACTGTATAGTTTATGTTAAACAATTCTAGTTATGGCATATATAAAAATATAACTACCTATGTATTTCTCTTTAATAAAACACTTCTTAGCTTTGCCGAAGCATCATAAATTCGATACATTCTAAATGGCCTTGTTCTAAATATAAGAAATTTAGATAATTATACATACATCTAAATCTGTATAGGTAAATTATATACATAAAATGTAAATCTATACAAATGAATAAATAGTAATAATTTATATATTATATCTTGATAACAGATTACCTTGAACATATATAAAAGAGCAAGTAAATAACGAAGGAAATTAAAGCGTATGAGATACTTCGTTAGAATTGGTATACTATTGATATTTTATTGCGTCTGGTTTGACTATCAAATTGTGAGTTAATCGAACATTTGTTGCCAATTATTAGATTCCCATAACATAATCAATTTTAAATAATAAACGACACAAGTAAGAGTGAATTTAATAAATTAAAAGGCATGTGGCATACTCATGAATTGCTATTGTAAATGCATACTTTACATAAAAATGTAATATTTAGTTTTTTAGCGAACAAAAACAATTATTGTTATCTATTTCAAACAATATTTGTTATTTTTATATTTACTAATATTGCTTTTAGAATATTAAATAGCAAACCAATACACACCACCGATAGTCTATAATATGTATACTCGTCGATAGGAGGAAATGCTAATAGTTGGATGGAATTTTATATCATTTGAATTGTATGTATACACTAATTTGTGTGCAAATTTATTACAGTTTGATCTTTTAAATATGGTAAAGCTTTGTAATAACGTCGTTGCCACGAAACACACCTTCAAATTGAACATATGGAATGCAGTGGAAATTATGGAAACTCATACTGTTTTTGATTAAACGCATGTTCTTGGAGAAACAGTTTTTGTAGAATAAATAAAATAGTTTCTTTGTTCTTTTATTAGTCAAAATAAAATATTAGTGGGATAATTTCTAAATAATCTTAAATAAAGAAAACTAAATATGTATCTCAAATTTTATCTTTAAAACTAAATATTTCCGACACCAGCAAAGTTTAATGTTACGTGCAAATTGACGAGATTAAATTATTTTAAACGTTGAAAGAATTGGTTAAATCAATACATTTAAAATGTATCCAAAAAATGTATGTTTTTATATTTCTATTTGCACTATAAACTTCCAATTTCACCCGCCAGTTCTCAATTTCTTCGTTCATTCATTTATTCAAACAATTTTTTCGGAAAATCATATTGATTAGAAATTATGTGAAAATTGAAAATGAATGAACGAACGAATAAATTGAAGTAGGAATTCGGCTTTAGAGTAGTAACATTGCATTCTAAAATAAATTTTATTATTTTTTTCTGAATCAAATTTTTGGAATAGTTTTGAAACTCCTTAACATAATAAGTTTAAAATTTAAATGCAATTTAATAAATATTAGCATTTAATCTTTAATAATAGCTTCAGTTTGAAGTGGTTGCTTATTCAAACGATTTTTAACTTGATTTGCTATGTAATTTCTCTAGTTTATTACCATATAAACTTCAGTCGCTTTAGTAATTCAATTGTTATGCATGGTCGATCAAACTACAAAACTTGCTTAATGCTCTGAAATTTTACTTGTGCCAGCAGCTAAATATTGAAATATTTTTCACTGTGCATAAATGGGTCAACCAAGTTAAGTTACTTAGTTTGGCAGTATGAATGGAATTTAATAGAATTTTGAAAAAAACTATATAATTTCGGAAGATAAATTTAAATATAACCTGGCAGCACTGTACCAGCCACTACTTTACAAGTTATACAATGAAGATCATCAAGCTTTACGAGCTGTATCAGTACACTGTCCAAATAATAATGCACAAGAGTTCCCCAACAATTAGAAATTTTGTTAATACATATAGGGTTTATAAAGCAAATGAGTTATGTTAATTAGAAGCAGACGTAGTGCTACTTACGTTTAGTTTTATAACTTTATTGAAATTTAGATTGGGAAAAAAACAATAAATTTCAATATTTTAAAATCAAACATATCCTTAATTATTTCTTTAGATTTTTAATTGCTCGAAACACAAATAGGACCGCCCTTGCCGTCGCCTTCAATTGAATGCGAAAGAATGCAATTTTCGATTGGCCAAAAAAAGAGAGTGCATCTGATTCTGTATTATTTATTCTATAAATTCATCAAATAACACCTGTGCATAACTGTATACAGCTGTTACATCCCTAGATATAATTTGTTTCCTTTGACTGAAACCTATACTGCATATTATATCGTCTCTATATAAAGTTGAATAGACTCAGACGTAATATAATAGTTATATCCAAAAGTAGTTTTAACACAACCAATAAAAATGCTCACTAACACCCACACTATTTAATAAATATTTATATATATTGTATATAAACAAAAATTAAATTATTTATAGAAATAGTTTTAATATAAATAATTTTTTAGAAATTAGATATTCCATATTTACTATATTATAGTTAATCCATAATCTCTCGATCAGTCAATGCAGTCTTACAAAAACATAAAATCATCAATGTTGGATTGAGAATAAAGCTCATATACCATTTTAGTAAAATTAAACCTTTGTGTATAATAATTATAAACTACTTATTTACGTTTATACTCATAAACTATATTTTCTGTATATGAAGAATATGTAAAATAGTTTTGCCTTCAAAAACCATATACGAAACGCAAAATAAGTAAAAATATTATTAATAAAAAAAAAATGTAATTTAAATCACGCAGAAATGGTAGTAGCTATGTGGCTAGTTGCATGTTTATTTTGTAGTTGTTTGTAAATAAAGAAATGTAAATTTGAAATAGTGATTTAATAACTTAAAGTTACGCTAAAAAGTTCACCGGAGGTTTAATACAATTTCATTCTAATTCTAACGACACCCAAACAAACAAACTTTATCAACTACATATTTATAACTACATTTTGTCATTTTGAAATTATTAATTAACATAAAAAGTTAATATATGAGTAGTTTCATTGTTGCCTGCTTTATACAACAAAATACAAAAATGTATAAAACGTTGGCTGGAATTCTATATAAAATAATATGTTCGTGGACCTCAAGGTTATGAAGATAATAATAACTATTTTGTATGATATACGTGTAGCATACACCAACTCAAACTAGTCACGAAATGGATTAGAATGTGTTTTCATTAAAATTGTATATTTTCTAAATTGTGGCCAATCGACCGACTATAATTGCTAAATGCGTATAAATTTAATTAATGAATTGTAAACGAATAATGTAAATGAAATCCTTCCTTATACGACTAATAAAATGAAATATTTTTCTTAGGGTCATTTTTAGTTTTTAGCTACGTTTCCGTGCGTTTTTATGTTTCGTGCCTGCTATGGTTGAGGGGCACTCACATGTCTCGTAATGTACTTAAACGAGCTTGATATCCATGAGTTCTACTGTAGTTCCCTTTGCTTATCATAAGAGGCTACTAATCGGTTGGATCCTCGCTCACGTTAATGGATATGCGTTATAGGATTTGATTTTAAAAACAGGTGAGTTTGCTAGTACTATATAGCACATCGGTACTCTTTAGTCTAATGCTAGAATTTATTTTTTTATAAAAGTGGAACAACTTCAGAACGGCATCTTATACCATCAGCCCACTGCTAAAATATTAATACTTTAAATCACTTAATTTTAATAAATTTTGTTAAACTTAAATGCTATAAAACTTAAGCTTAACAATATATGTAATTGTACTTGATTCAAGTAGAAATTGAAATAATAATCACCGTAAACGTGTTTCGTGATAATCACAATACATTTTTTCAGATTTACATAAAAAAAATTCGATATGATGTACAAATACAATAGTCGACTTAATCTGATTTCCGATTGCAATTAAAAATGTTTTTCATCACGATATTAATTATTTATATAATTTTTTATTTTTAGATTCATGGATTGAACTATCATCAAATACGACTGGGGGAGGTTTTCGGACTCCCGAACGCGTAACACCATTACCATTTACATCAGGAGAAGAATATTTAAGACTTTTGCGTGAAGCACAACGGGAATCAAATCAATCGAGTTGTGTGGTATCGTTGGCCGGTTCACGCAAAGTAACACCGGGTGGTAGTCCAAAATCACCACCAAACAGTCCGAATAATGAACTGTGTACGGAAGATGATTTAAAAGGAATTTATATTAATTATTGGACAAAGGTAGGCCAAAACCCAATAGTTTTGTTTGTTTAACATTTTTTCGATAATTTATTTGTCACCGGATAATAAATTATTTCGGTCTAATTTGTATAATACTATCTATCAGGCGTTTTTTTAAATTTTTATGAGTGGGAGTCTGAGATTAGATAAGACCGACAAAATATTTGGTTTATTTTTGGGGGGAATTCAAACGTGTAATCGGGTAATGCGACTTAAATTTGTTTAAAACAAAAACAATATAACAATAATTTAATTGAGAATAATGAACACGTTTTTGATTAGTCATGGAAGTAGCCTTATAGTGCATTGAATGAAATATAAATGCGCTAAAATTAATCTGATAAAAGTCAGGAAAGTTATTCCTTTATATATTATAATTGCGTTTGACTGATTTCGAATATAAATGGGCGGACTAATTCTGAATCAATTGGTCTTAAACCAACCTTTCATCAAAGTTCATTCAACCTTGTTTTGATTCAAAAGTTGCTAAATAATGATAGTTTAGAGTTAATATTTAATTTTTGTTGATAAATACGTGATAACAATCATAAACACTATACACTAAATTACTAAAGTCTATAGACAAAAACTCAACAATTTGTAAATATCACAGTGGTGTTTACGTGTGCTAGGTCATTATCTCGCTTATCAAAATCAACTAATATATCCATTTCTCTAAAAACTTTGGCCTGCATATAATTTAAACATATAATTAAAAACCCGCAGTTTGTAATTAAAACGTCAAAACAATTATAATTTTCCAGTCATAACAAATCAATTTTTATGACGCTAGGTGTGGTTTAAAAAAACGCACACCGATTTAATTTATACTCGTATTTGCGATGCACGCGACTTTTAAATTAGGAAACAATGTCAGTATAATTTTTTTTTCTTGCATTTCATTTTTTAAATAAATTTTCAAAAATTATTTATCCAATTTTCGTTTGAAAATCACATCGATTGACGTCAATACTTAATTACATTGGCTAAATAACGATAAAACGTCTGTGTTGATTTATTTTTACGTTTAAATATTTATTAAACAATTACGTAGCAATGAATAAAATCTTTTTCAGTTTCCAAATAGGGAGTAATAAAGATAAAATCTTTGAATTTTACAAAAAAAAGATACATTTGTCTTACATTTTCTTTTCAATATTTATTCGATTAAACTTTACAGCATTTTATTCAATTACAGAATTACAGTGTTAGCGTAATAAAGTAGGTACAATAGTAAACATTTTTTATGGGTCATAGCTTCTGTTCAGCCATTGCTGACACCAAGTGTTGATAGGTTTTCCGAAGGCTTGTTTTTAATTTAAATACAACATCTAACTGCATTACTTTAATTTGTTTTAAATCATAATTGTTTGAGGTATTCCGTTTGATTAAGTCATATACGTTTACTTCAAATTTGAGGAACATAGATATATGATTCCTTCATAATATTTCTTTGGATTCATCGATTTAGATGATATTTTGTAGAGGACGCGGATGTTTTCCTTTCTTCAGATATAACTTCAAAACTTTCTTCTTTTTGTTTCATGACTAAGATAAAATTGTCAAGGACGCTTGATTTAAGTTAATGCTCCACTTTCCGATCCTAATTGGTATATTCAATAAGTTAGTTACCCAGTTTAAATTTTCAATTTCTCCTGCTAATTTGATTTTCAACTACCTTATTAATCGATCTCAAGCGATGTTTTTCGGTAACATGTTGTCTAATTTCCAAATATATAGGAATAGTGGTTTAGATTAGGATTCTGTTATAGCCATAGTAGCCATAGAGAGGTCAGGATCGGCCAAATATACGTAGTTGTTTACTTTTTGTTGTTAATTATTATTATTTCACCCATTATTGCATATTCCATCATGAATTAGTGCATGTTTAAGGTGGAGTGTGTAACATGGGTGAAGTTGTTTTGAAAAAATTTAAGAGTTTTTTATGCCTAGTTGAAACAAATTTTTAGATTATTTATTTTATTTTAATTTTTAATTTTGGTAATTTCTTCCATATATCTTACTAAACAGATTAAAATTGAAATACTGTCCTAAGAAACATTTGTTTTAATTTGTTTTTCAGTATATGGATTTGTTTTTGGTTTTCCTAATCTTTCGTTACTTACCCGAACTGTGTCCTCAACATTTTGACTTTTCAGAGAGTTGCTATCAATAAAAATTTCAATATCCAAACGAAATATGAATTTTAAATTTTCATATATTTTAAAGATGCGCTTAAATTTGTAAATCGTGTCCCCACAAATTTCTTACACAATGCCCTTAAGCATTTGAAAACATCGAATAATGTAATTTTGAATTATATGTTGTAAACTTTATCGATTTAAACTTGATTGCTATTTTTACTTTGTGCTATGTAGTTATGTACTAATATAATATGTACAGTACATTTTCCAAAAAAGAAAATTATAAGGTTAAACATTTCTGTAATTTTATTAGTTCAGCTAGGGAAAAAGAGAATGTAGTGGAATCTTTTTTAGTTAATTGTTAAATAAGCTGTCGATTCACTTTAATCAACAGATCTTCAAATTTTTAATTGTCGTGGCTAAAATCTATTTATAATACAATTAAGTATGATTACGAAGCTTTAACTGTAACTAAAACAATTTACTTATAAAAACCATTAAATACAGCCAAGCAAACACAAACTAATAGCTTACTGCACATTCCTTTATGGGTATGTAGTAGCAGTAGCAGTCTCAAACAAAACAGCGAAAAATGTATAACATACAGAAAAAATCTTATCACATAGATCCAGTGATTTCTCTTTCCACCATACATTTCCATTTTCATCATACATTCTACCGTTTCCTTCATACTCTTTGTATTTTATATAAACTAAATCACATACATATATATGATACCGATACATAAATTCATTGAACTTTTTGTTTATGTGTTCTCATTTATTGTTATTATTACAAAGAGTAATTTGTTTTAAATTATAAATTTTATTTTCATCATTTTCTTTTTTCGCAGTAACAAAAAAAAATCATTAATCATTTTCTCTTCTTTTTATGGTCGAGATGAACAAGTTTTAATATTAAATTAGAATTCATCAAATTGTTCAGTTGTGTTATGAAGGATATACATGAGCCAAAAGCCACAAAGTGACAACTATTTAAACTATATAAACAACCAATTGTTCTTTTATTTCGTTGTCTGGGAATGTCTTGTTTGTTGCTACAACTATGTGATATAAGAGGACAAAGGGAATAAAAAGCATAACTATGGAGTATTTTGACTGCTTTGTTGACGTTTAGAATACAATTATTTCATCAAATCATAAATATTTGGAAAACTAAAACTACCTACTTTCACATTGAGTAATGTTAAAGATGCAGCAATTGATGCGGCGTTGATAAGTCAAAAAAAAAACTTTATAAATTAATCATAGAAAATAAATATTCAATCGAACAAGCATGCTACCGTATACTTTCTATTAATTGTCGATCTACTTCAATCAAGCCGATTTAAAAATAATTTATTCGTGATCTAGAAACTAAGGAGCTTTTATCTATAGATTAGTTATTAATTAAAATTAAACGTTTAACACTTAATAAAATAACTCAATTACTGTAATCAAAAGCGAAATTAAAATGCTAGCAAACCCTTAGACCAGAACAAGAAGAGTACTTGTATAATTTTATGTGACGAATGCAAAAAAAATATAAACCACGTCATAAAAATGTACAATTTTTATTCATGCCAAACGCAAACCTTGAACATCAGGCATATCGGATTAGGTATATGGTTCACTGCATATCGAATTTTTTATTTTATTATGTGATTCTTAAAAGAATTTAAATACACATCATAATTATTGTTAGTTAAATTTTTAATTACTATAGGAATTTTTTATCTAGGCGCAAATTTATTTCCTATATACTTACTAAACATTTCTATTAATAACTTTCTCGTCATCTCCAAAAATTGTATTTATTTACTTTGACATAGCCAGATAGATTATTTATAATCTAAAATTCTCACATAATATGATTCAGATGACCTGTTGACTATGAAAACAAATATATACGAGTAATAAATATACAATTGATTGCGGTATATATATATTGTGTATATATATCGCATCATATTGATTAAGATGAACTGGTCGTTCTTAAATTACTCATCCTCAATTTTAATTGATTTGTTTACTTAGTGATAATCTTGCTGTTTAAAATGGGGTAATATGTGTTGGAAATATTTAATCGATTTCTGAAGGTTTTCGATGTGATATACATTTTTTTATTCTAGAATCAACTGCCTTCTGTTTTTTTTATATAAGTTTACAATAAAAATGAAGATTATGGTCGCAAGTCACAATTATGTAGTATTGTCGTAATCGATAATAGAGTGCATTAAAGTGCATAGGCAAGGACACGCGTATCGTGTCATTGTATATACCAATAATGAAAGTATATAAGTAAATAAGAATTGTATATATCATAAATCAATTTGTGGGAATTATAAAAAATAATTATTGTAGATTGTGAAATTGAAAGTGGAAGTACTATGACTTTATTCGATTTACTATTTTATAAAGCCCAACAATATATTTGCATTCAAAGCTACAAAATACTTCATATTATTCATTTTGTCAACATGTTTTTTTTAATTTCGATAGCCTATCCGAACAACCAATAACCGTTCTTTCTTAAAGAATGCAAAAACTGACAAAAATCATTACATTTACTTTCTAAAGGTTCGTTTACATTATCATCGGCATTTTTCATCGAAATAATGCCCTATTATATTTATTTAAAATTTATATTACTAGAACATTCTAGTAGGCATTAAAAAATACAGATACAGGCTAAACAACAAGAAAATACAGTGTATCCAGAACTTCACTTTCATGTCATGTTTTATTCAAATTATCCACTGCCTTCTCGATTTTTACTTTTCTAACACATGCCGATGATGAAAATAGAAACGTTTCTATTTTTCAAAAAGATGATGGCAGGCGATGATGGAAAAAGATGATTATCGTTTTTTAAGTTTACACTGTAATATCTGCCAAAGCAAAATAAGTTTTTTTTCGTATCATCGGAAAAAGATAATGTAAAGGGACTTTAAGGATGCTCGATACCAAAATCATTATTTTCCGATAAACATATTACACATTAAGAACTTTAATCCAATAATCTAATATCCATTACATTTGCGAACAAAGCGCTGATGACCAAAAAGCTAAATAATAGTTTTACAATTAAATGTTTGTTATAGTATAAACTATTTAAGTAACAAATAAGAACTTAGTTGATTGCCATCTTTTAAAATTAAAATCTCCACATCAAATAATCTCATACTGTTTCATGTAATGAAAAAATATGATTTATAAGCTTTTAATTTCATCAATACAAGCCGGAGGTAGGTTATATGTAAATAACCATAATAATGAGTACCGTAGCCTCCAAAAAACTGAGGTATCAATAGTACCTGAGAATAATTTATTAAACTTGCAAGTTCAAGTAGTTCGATAATTTATAAATTATAATAATCCTATCCCAATGCGTTTCATTAATTGGAACAGGATTGCAAATTAATAAATTAGTATCCTTTAAATAAATGTATTTTTGCCCGAGATCGATGTTAGAAGTTTTACTCTTAGAGGGAAGCTTGAACTAAATGAATATTTCTGAATTCTCTAATATATGCAGTAGTCGATCACATAACAGGATTCGAACTTAAGCGCACAATTCTTTTTTATTACTCATTTTTAAACATACATTATTTAACGTAACAACAATTGCAGAACTTAGGAAAATCTAAAAAACCTCTAAATTACATTCAAAAACACGTAATACTTATAGATTAGTGATGAATTTACTTTTTAAATATCTAAATAACAAGACAAATCTTTTGTCAATAATTACTATTTGTTAAAAGATCTGACATATACATAAATGGTTAGCTTCCATGTTTATGAAAGCGTAAAGTGGGTTATACTTTGAGCAAAATCAATCTTATTATTAAATTGAGTGCTCATAATTTATTTAACAAATTTGCATATACAAATATTAAATTACAAAATTTATTATTATTATTGTTATGATGTTTATATTTTATTACATCTACCCTTGAGAATATCGTATGTCCTGTGTTATTATTTTTATTAACAAATCGCAAAATGTAGTAGTTACAGAATTACAGTTTGGACTTATCTTTTTAAATTAAATAATTAATTTGTATATTTTTTTTTATTGTTTCAGGAAGGTGAGGTTGTTACTGCTAAAGACACAGACTGGGTATGGGACTGGAGCAGTCGACCTGACCAACTTCCACCAAAGTAAAATATTAATTGCCATACATACATTATCATTTTGTTATTGATTTTATTATATATTTACAGAGATTGGAAATTTATACATCCAAAACGACGAACACCAGGTTATTCAGTGCGTACAGCGCGAGTGGGAAATAATTCAGTTTTTTCGCGAGAATTTTTATATTCGCTTTTATTAACAAATGTCCTATCGTTAATTTGTGGTGCTGGATTAGGGTAGGTGCTAAATGTATATACAAAAATTTGTCTTATGTCATTAAATATTTAGTTTAACTTAAAATATACACTACGTTTGGCGGATTTAATTGAATCAAATTTAATGAAACTATAAAAAAGTTTAAAAATGGTCATAATATATATATAACCTCCATACATGATGTGTATATTGTGGTAAAGTGCATAAATCATATAATGCTACTAAACAGTAAACGCAATCAACATTAATTTAAAACATAAATACATTTATAAATTGTTTTGTAGTAGTCGGTGTTGTTGATATTTGGTTCATATACATAATTTAAATTTGTACACCATCCTGGGGTAAAAAAAAATTTTAAATTATTTCATAGAATATATAGAATATGTTAATATTTGATTTAAATAAATCGAAGATAAAATGTATTTTGCAGTCTCTATTTAAGTTATAAGCAAAGAGAATGTCAGATTAAATTATTATCTTTTATCTTAACTTATCTATTGACTACTAAGTATAACTTTAAAAAGCGGGTGGACTTGTAATAAGTTAATTTTGTTGCCATTAGTTAATATAAATTTCGTATTTAGCAATAACTTAATTAATGTTTTTATTTATTTTTTCAGATTATGGCTCAGTAAACGATCTGGTATCCTATTCACGCGGGTCTCCATTGAATAGAAACCCGGTGACCGATTAAATGAATTTGCTTGAATAATATTAATTTTATTTTTTTAAAAATCATTTTAAATTTTATCTTGAATTTATAAAAAAAAAACAAAATCGTATAAAATCAAAAAATATTAGTTAAATATAATAATTTTTATTAAAGTAAAATAATAAAATTGATTATATTTGATATTTTTGGATTTTTTAACCACTCAGGACCACTTATAATGGAATGCTAAATGATGAACGATAAAAAATTTGAATTAAATTCATAATTTTATATTTAGAAATTATTATAAATGCATGAAATTTTATAAAATTATTAATTAATATTATAACAAAAAATATGTGATTATTATTATTATTTATATATGTTTTAATGCTGATATGAAATTATAACACAAAAAATAAATCAAGGATATTGCTCACCTTATTTAAAAAAATTAGTGATGAGGATTGAATATCATATTCATACGTATTTTTTAATTTTATTAATTTTTATTTGAATATTATTACTGTTATTCAATTTTAGTCTTTTAATTTATATATAATTGTTTTGATTACCGATTGTAAGATTTGGCATACAATTTGATCCAAGTTCTGTACTGTACAAAACAATTAAATAATATTCTAATTTATTATTATTTTTTGCACAGTTAAAAATAAATATACAATAAATATTTTGTGATAAATTTTGTTTAGTTTATATTAAAATACAACAACTGAAACGAAATTTTTTTTAGGGAGATTTTTTGTACTTTTTCAATACTAAATAATTTTAAATAAATAAATATAATATATATATGCATATATACATACATTTTTAAGGGATTATACAATTTTTTCAATTTTGTTTGGAATTATTAAAACAAAAAAAAAAAAAAATTAACAATTCGCTAGCCATGTGGATACATAACGAGAAAATGGCGTTAGTTGGGATTTTTGTATTTTAAACATCATTATACATTAAAAAAAGGAAAAAAAATATATAATTATATACCTTAACAGTAAAATAATCATTTAAATATAAAAATTAAATATTAATAAATACTTTGTAATGCAAACTAAGTTTTATTTTATTTTTGTATTGAGTGAATGTAAAAAAAATCGGGTCTGAAATGAATGAAGACTTCTATATATTTTTGTACACTTACTCCAAATATTTATTCCTTCTAGCCCATATAATAGCGTGAAATAAAAAAATGCACTGAAGTTAAGATTTTTATGGGATTACCTAGCCCATCGAAATATTTTACCGTTTATTCGAATATCTACAAATATGTACAATTTATTTATGCTTGCTGCGTTTAGTTTCGTGCATTTTCGCAGCTTTCTTCTTCATTATCTGGAGTCGTTTATCCGCACTGATAATATTAATACTAGGCGTTACTGATTTTGATGAACTTGAACCACCCGCGCCGTTTCCGGATGACGATGATGATGATGAACCGGATGAAGTCTGACGATCTAGATTGCTCCCACTGCCGCTCCCATTTCCACTTTGAAATTCTCGATCCGATTGTTGCTTAGAACTGCTACTGCTGCTACTACGATCTCCAGTTTTTGAGCTACTTGATCGCTCTTTTGAGGAGGATGTACTCGGACTATTTCGTGACGAGGAAGACGATTTCGATTTTTTTTCACTACTAGATTCGTAATTTTTCGATGAGGATGATGACGAACTGGACTTGGATTGATACCCAGACGAAGAATGTGATGATGATGAAGAAGATTTTGCTGGATTTATTGACGTTGATGATGATATAGCCGAAAGAGGTGTCAATGGTTGTACTGGTACCGTTATAATTGGTGTTGTGGCAACCAGTTTTGATGATTTGCACATCGTACATATCCAAGTCGCACCATTGGCATCGGCTTCAGAAATTGTTGGTTTATGGCAATCTTGATGATACAACGAATGGCAGTCGATACACTCGACTAGCGGATTTCGGACACTAACATCCACTTGATGACAAACGATACACATCAAATTTTCAAACTCTTTAAATTGATCATCTTCGATTGTATTTTCATTATCGTCTGTCTCCATTTCATCGGGAACTTCAACCACCATTCCTTGCGGCACTGTAATCACATCGCCCATTTGGGCATCCATGTCAATTACCGCAACGGCAATACCACTTGCTGTCGTAACAGTTTGTTTTGTTTCGATCGATTTGCTGCGAACTCGAGTCCCAGGGACCGTACTCTCTTCTGCTATAACTTTTTTATTCAATGTATTCACCAGCATTTTAGTTGAACCGTATCGCTGCTTGATAATCTCGTCTAAGGCATTTCTTATTTTTTCGGCTGAATCGGGCGACGGAGAATGCAATAATTTGATGGCAATACGAAAAGCAGGATCAATATCTATATTAGCAACAAGCGAAGCCATTATGATTGTTTACACTTAAATATTGTATATGTCTGTAGTATAATTAAAAAACTAGAAAATAAAAAATAAATATCGATTATTTATGCGGCTATTTGTTGTTGTACTAACGTAATGTCAAAGTGACAGCTGAAAAAATGTTATATGCCATGTTGCATCCCAGAACCTTACAAATGTTAATTTTGTATTGTTCGGAAAATTCGAACTAAAATTGTTAAATAAAAATTAATTCGATAATAAACGGCCATTGTTAGTCCCTACTCTTTACTGTGTAGTTATGTTTTTGGTGGGATAACATTTTATTTTTATTTAATTCAAGTAAGAAGTCGTTGAATTTACGAGTATTAAAATTTTTAATTACAAATTAATGTGCAAAATTTATGTGGTTAATATAGTGAGTGATAATGAGAACTAAAGTGTATATATTTAGTATTTTCTATAAATAAAATTTAAGGTAAGAAAAACGAATTATTACCATAATCATATTTTCAAATTTCGTCTAGTATTTGAAATATTAGTATATCCTCCACGAAGTTTGAAAAATACGTTAATGTTATTTTGGTTTATGGTTTTGCGTTTTGGTAAAATAATGTTACTGAATAGCACCTTAAGTCGTAGTAAAGTCCAGTTTCTAAACTAGCTTTCAATAATCCGGCTTCATCAGAATTAGTCCCGATCTTGTTTTTCGTATGTCTACCAGAATAAGTCAATTATTTCTTTACCGCGATGACCCATCGTCATCAACCAAACGACGACTCTCCACTCGGAGATCAATCCACCACTCGTACAGGATCCGCTCGCGGAACGTAACCAAGCTTGCGTAATCGTTATCCCTTAAATAAACAACAAAACGAACGAATATTCATAAAAAATCGCCTATAAAGCAAATGGGTACGAATGTTACGTAATTTTTGATTGCACATCCATCATTTGTATCCACACGATTTGTTGTTTTACGATTCACGAAGAATCGTCTCGCTGTGGTTTTATTTTTATAACAGTATAAATTTTGTTATTTGGTATCCTGACCTTGTGAACTTAGTATAATTGCCTTTATCGTCGCGGGGATAGGTTCATAAATTATATTGCGAATGATTCTTCTCTCAAAATGTCATCAGGAATCTTCCATACTCCTTATGGTCCAACATTTACATCCACACATGATAACGGGTCTGAGTAAGTCTTTTGCATTCCCCTTCTGACTGTTCTTATGTCGTGCCCCGGAATGGATCTCACCAGATCATTCAAATGGGTTTAAAATGTTATGAAACACAAATGGCCGTAAAACTGTCCACATGGACTAATAATTATGTATTTTCTAGATTTTTAAAAATTGGCGTTTTTTGCCATAAAATCTACAATTTTAATGTAACCAAAATGATAGTGTGTGGTGGTTTCTGGATTTTGGAAGTTTCCGATTTTTCCATCATGCAAATTTTGGATTCTACAGTTTTAATAGCCCTAATCATCTTGACGTTTTGATTTGTGGAATAAATTCCAAAATTTTAATGATTGTTAGCCAAATTCAAAATTTTCAAACTCTAGAAAACTATGATGGTTAGCCCATCGTAGCAGTTTGTTGTCAATTGGTGGTCAGTGACCCATCTTGTTAGGTCTAGCGTTTAAGTCGACATTAAACATTTTGGAAATGTTGTAACAAAGGGTTTCGGCATACAAATATTTTATTAAATAATTATTCAGATATTAATATGAAATAAAAACGATTAAGACAGAATCCGGTGTAAAACTAATATTTCTGTTTCCGACTAGTTGAGCTACCTAGTTTAAGGATTATCTTATCCTGCTTAGCATATTGTATATTGGCAAAATAACATTAAAATTGCGATTTTCGCGATTTATGACGTTTCGTTCTGAAATATTGTCACCGGCTGTTTAGTGATAGTTAAAGTGTTTGCTTAACACGCCACACATGCGTAAAATCGTTCGTTAGGCTGACTACCTACAACGATCACCAATTGTAAAAAAAAAGTTCTAAAAGATCTTATAAATCTGACCTTAGAGGGCCTATTGGTTTTCTGAAAAATTTTACCAAGTTTAGAGTCACTGCTGGCATTGTTATCATATTGCTGCTTTTATTGCCTCGGGGTACTGGCAAATTTCTTTGTCAAATCTCGAAACCAAAATAAATTGCACACATAACAAATAAGTTTTATTCATTTTCATATAGGTATGGTATATAATTCTTCTAAACAACGATTAGTAGTACATTAGGTTTTTGTATTTTGTTCAATTAAATCAAATTCGTTAATTATAAATTTTAATGTTTAATTAAATAATAATAATAATAATTAAAGCTACTACTACACACACACAAACACACACGCATTTACATTGTAACACACACAAGTTTAAAACTGTACAAAAATTACAAAAAAAAAAAAAAGGAATCAAAATTTTAAAAAAGAAAATTTTGAGTCGAAATAAAATCCATACATGGATTAGAATAATTTAGGAATGTTTTAATTTTTGTCATCTTAAAGAATTTAGAATTATATAATTTAGATATATAGAGACTTTTATGACGGAGAACTCATCAAAACTCGGTTACAATTTTGATTTCGGCTCGTGATGTACCGCATTCGGATCGGGCAATAAATTATTTACGGCAAAAATATTTTTGGGATCTAGTTCAGTTTTCGTCGCTTTATAGAGTCCTACACCAACCGAAGATACGGTACTCGGATACCATCGACTACGTAATTTACCAATACCATGATGATGTGATAGAGAGCCACCCGATGATAAAATTTCCTCTCGTGCCATACTTTCGATATACTCGTATGTTTCGACCGGGTCCAAATGACCGATATAATTATAACCAAAGTAGAAATATATACAACATCCAGCATCATAAGTTTGGGTCACACGATACGACAGCAGATAGTATTTTATGCCCAGCTTTTCACATTCCATTTTCACCCGATTTCTGACGTTCGTACACAAAGAAACGCATCGATCCCATGGCACTGAAGTTTCAAATGATTCAGCTACTATACTATATTCCAATGCAAGATCCTGAAAAAAAACAAGTTAACAATGTTTTAATAAAATTGTTGGTCGAGATTTATTCGTGTAGATGAAAATAAATTTCTTAACGATAAAAATTCTAAAAATAAAATCTCTTATGTTTATTTAAGTAAGTATAAATTTTGGTTAAGAAACTCTCGAAGATGCAATATTTATAATTGCTAAGAGTTAAGCAATCAGAACTTTCAGAACTGAACGATTCGGTTTTGACTGCTCCCTAGTATTTGTTTGACTGTCCTTGGTCGTTGCGACTTTTGATCCGTTTGAACTAAACCCGAGTTGATTTCAATTATTTATGTAAATTTTGAGACGTAAGAGTGCATTAAATTACAAACGATCGACAACAGTTTATTTGTATATTACACTACAAAGTGATTACATCAATGCAAATTCAATAGCTCGTTATAATGGTAATAATGGTTGGGTAATGCTAGTGCAATACTTTTTATCTTCATGTTGTTGTTAATTATCAATCAGTCATGAGACAACAAGTAACGCAATTTCTTTACAATTTTTTGCAATTTTGTCATCTTTCGACGACATTCATTATATAAAACAATCAACAACACTTTAAAATACTAACTAATTACTCTCTAAGACAAGACGAGGACCTGAAACGGAAAAACAAAATTTAAGATGCGCACATGGTTGAAGGTGAAATTTATTTATTGTTGCTTTAGATTGAATGGTCACGTTCGGATGGAGACAAATAAGAAATACTTAAAAATGTACAAAGACGTATTAGTACTGGAATTATTTGTTATATTCGAAGATTATACCCCGCCGAAAGTAGCATAATAAGATTTCCGACATTGACTTTTTAGTTGAACAAATAAACAAAAAACACTACTTAATGTATGTATGTCAATTTATTTACGTGTCAAGGAAATTATGATATACTTACTTATGATGTCTCGACCTTGATTTATTGGATCCGCATGTGCCCAAAAGGAACAAACGGACTGAAATAAGCCACTTTAAATTCTTTTGAATTATTTATTATGAAATTTACTACACTTCACTCGATCATTGAGTGATTGTTATATAAGTAATCGAATAGTTTATCTTAATTAATGCAAATGAGTTTCGTCATAATTCTGTAAATACGTACATTTTATTATTATATTAATATACTCTATACATCTAATTATTAATTAGTTAGACAGAATATATCGATGATAGTATTTACCTTTAAATTAAAAATAAATTTACCTTCTTGTCGTATTTACAATACACTTTTAATTTCTTATTTAAACACAAGCTTGATTTTTTAATGGTTTAAGATCGCAAAAGTTGAATGCGATATACGCCATTATGCCAAGTATCCTTGATATAACTAGGGAGTAATAAACTTGTTAAGCTTATATAGGCAAGGCGAGTCAATCGAAACAAATTCTAACTCATTGCAAAATCGAATTTTTTTTTTGTTTAATTAAAGGGGATTTTATTGCAGTACTTATAGTGTTATCGAGAAGTTTTGACTAAAGAATTATTAACACAATTGGACCACTATACATGGGAGTACATAACTTTGTGGGCTATCCCCACAAAATATAATTTTTATAGGGTTAATTTTTTTTAGAGATAAATTATATTAATGCCCTACTCCTTAAACCGAAATTGCCGCAAAATTATTCATAGCTAATCTCAAACTTATCTATGTTTAGTTATTAACTCTAGAATCAAACTCAAAAGTCAGAAAAGTGAGATATTCCATCTTATTTTAGGGGAATGAAGAATTAATCTAAAAAATCAAAACATCAAAGATATTTGATACAATCCTAAAATCCATAGAGCTAGCTTAAAATGCGGAACAAAAAATTACAAAATGTAGAAAAACGATGAAGATACGTTCATCGCTATAAATCCGTAGAGCCCTACTAATAATCATTTATTGAAAATAATAATTATATGATGCAGACTATTTGATTTGTTAAATGGAAACAAATATCAAAATATAATAATGCACATTCGATCGGAAATTACGCAAGGATTCAAAATTTTATTTAACTAAGATCTACCCATATAATGTTATTAACAGAATCCAGGCAGCAATAATATTTATAGTAAAGTTATAAATCATGCATCTTACATAATGACTGAATATAAAAATAATTTACAAGCTATTTACAAATTTGATCATGCAATAATCTTTACAATTACCTATTATCTATCTTGAAATGAAAATTAAAACAATAAACAAATTAGCATGGGCCTTGGTGTACTCGACAATCGATAAGATGTTGTAACATTTATCTTACGTATGTTGTTGGTTATTAAAAAAAATGTAAATAGGTAATAAACATGTATAATAGCATTGTCTATAGATAAACATGTATTGCTTATAAATCATATCTCCTAGTCGCATCAATAACAGGCTTATCTCATCCAAATTAATCTTAACCCATAAACTTTCTTCGTTTATTAAAATTGAACGTCGATCGGTATTATAGTTGAAAGTTGTGAACAAGAACTTGTAAGTTAATGAATAAATAACCTTAAAAACATTTTATCATCGCATAATGATTTTATTTTTTAATTTCATGGTTGCCCCAAAATTATGAGATGGAATTTACAAAAGTTGCTCGCATAACATATATGAAAGTAAATCTTTGTGTAACTAAATATTTGGCTTAAATATCTTATTGTATCAGTGGCACGTGATATAGAAAGTAAATTTGTTTTTCTTTTTAAATTTGTACGAATTTGTAGAACATATATGTAAATACGTCCGTTTATTAGCCGCATGCGATCGTTTCGATGGTATCGTAGATTTTAATGGTTTTGGATTATGAAATGGATGGCATTAGGTTTAGTACATCTAACAAATATTACTTTCACTAATAAAAATTATTTCGGTGTTTTTAAACTAGAGACAGAGATATTCTGATGCATATACGAGCATGTGCGAGAGAGTTACGAATCGTTTAATCGTTTGTTACATCAAATATTTAATTAACTTTTATTTTATTTATTCGTATACGTGATTACTTAACGACGCAATGAAGTGACACGCAGTTCACAAAACAAACATTAAAAGCAATGTTTTTCCTTTAATAGTTCAACTACTTAGTCGTCGGAATTGAAAAAGAATCTATATGTAAATTGTATTTATACAAAGTTTGCAAATACTTACTCGGATGTACGCAATAACAAATGTTAAAACATAGCCACGTTCACCGTTTGTTGCACCCCCTGGAATTCCTCCAAATTTTTTAGCAATATTATAAATGAGCTTTTCTTGCTTATCCACATCGTCGGCTTCACCTTCAAATAGCAATGTAGCCACACTTATTTTATCCATATTGAAACCTTTAATTTTTGTTAACACTAACGTTTTGAGCGATTCAATTATTTGAGCCCATAGTGTATTGGCGGCTTTTAATCCACGCCCAAATTTAAACTGTTCGTTATCCATAAGGCGTATACTGGCTGGTTGGCAACGACGCTTTGCAATTTCACGCATGCATTCGCAACCACTTTCAAAATCGGGAAAGGCGAGTGATCCATATCGTTTTACTGGTGGTATTGGCCGCACTTTAAGTACAACTTCGGTCACAACGCCAAGAGTACCTTCAGAACCTAATATAATGTGATTGAAATCTGGGCCACATGAAATACGCGGTGCTGCAATATTTTTTTCGAGTACACCTTTCGATGTCACCATTTTAACGCGAACCACAATATCTTCAATATTGCCGTAAACATTTTTCTTCATTCCAGATGCCCGAGTGGCAACCCAACCACCCAACGAAGAAAATTCATAACTATCGGGTTCGTGTCCAACTGTCAATCCTATTGCTTGTAGTTCACGTTCTAAATCTTGTCCAATTATTCCAGCTTCAAAGCATGCCGTTAAATTTTTTCGATCCAACCAAATTAAACGATTCATTTGTGTTGTATCCAATACTACAATAACCCGACTTTCATTCTGTGGACAAGTGGACGCACCTGAAACTGAGGTTCCACCACCATACGGTATCAGCACAATATTATTATCATTTGCCGCATTAACAATCTCGACCACCTCGTTGTGCGATGTCGGCCACACCACAAGATCCGGTATTCGTTTATAATTTAATTCACGCAACATTTGTATATCGTACAATGTTTGTCCGTGCGATCGTATCAAACGATCGATACCAATATCTGAATAGCTTATTTTATGTTGATCCAGTATTTGACGAAATTCATTACATGGTTGTGCTTCTGGAAATTCGGTGGGCATTGCTTTTGGATCTTTTCTATCGTCTAAATCGACTTTAAATTTATCTAAAATGTGATTTGTAAACTCGGGCAGTACCGATTCACCAATTGGATATCGTGTCCCCGAAAATGCTAGCATACGATTTTTAACCAAAAATCTTGAATCTTTGTAACCCCAACCATTCCATTTAAGAAGTTGTTCTCTGTAACGACAAAAAATTAATGTGTATAAATATTTACTGACTGTAAAGTTAATTTATAGGTGTTAAATTCATCAGTAGGATGCGATTAAAATGTTTTCGTCATCTGTCCCTAACCACATTTACCGTATACATAATAAAGCTGTGTACGCAATTCTAGAGACAACATAATGTGTGTAGTGACGTTATTTGTTAGTCATTCAACAAAATGTACCGTGAGATAACTAACATTTTTCGGTTATTTTAATTTGACAGTTTTACATAGTGCAATTTCAAAATTAGGATATTAGCAAGAATATTTCAGACAGTGATGAGAATTCTTATTGTAGTTCTTGAACTAAACAAATTTTAAAAATTACTACAAAATTAGTCGTATTTTCAGAGCTATTAATAAAATGTTAAAAGTTCAAAAAGCCATTAGCAAATAATTCATAATATGCAGATTTGTTGTGCAAGGCATATCCGATATACAATGTACAGAATGTATATGCAAATCCCATGTTAATAACTGAGTTAAACAAAATTCGACAAATTATGAAGTCATTTTTTAATGTAAGCTTAGCCCCGCTATTGTTATGTATGAAGCTTATATGTATACAATTCACCTGATTAATTATTTAGCAAAAACTGTGAACAAAATTAAAACAGCGAAATATTTAAGGTGTGAACATGCATATGAGTTTCTTATCTTAACAGTATCAAACCGAACATAGGTTAAATCCACTTAGATGAGATAAACATATGCTAATTATCAGTTTTAAGTGACAACAATAATTTAAAGAATGTAGTTAAAATGTTTATGTAGAATGAGAATAAGTTTATTGCTCCAGACAAAATGTGTAAAGTTTTGGTATTTGTGATAAGAAATTACATTTGTTGATGTTATAGCTGGATCTATAACCCATGCTTTTAAACCAACGGACTAAAATACAAATAATATTTGGTATTAATTGCCCATTACTATAGCACGTACCACATCAACAATCGGACTCCATTGGATTTGATCGCGAACTTGCTCTTTAAATTGCTCTAGATAACCAGACTAGAGAGCCTAGCAAATGGTGGCTCTCCTATAAGAAACTACTGTCTATGATCGTGACCTGGGTATATTTTGGCATTAAAAGATACTGTAATAAAATTCTAAGGATACCATGCGCGCTTGTGAGTACTTGACAAAACTTGCTTTTGTCTCATATTAGATACTCAAAATTAGTATGAATCTCACATTTTGTGACACAAAATTGTGACTGTATAATGAAACCTTTATCACTTATTACAACACATTTTAAATATTCCAAGAAATTTTGTTGTCACACCAAATTCTTCTAATCGAATACATAATATTATAACCCTGCGATAAGAAGTTAGGCTTTTTAAAATTACTAACTAGTAGAATTTATAGTATCTAAGTAGAACATATTTAGATATTTGTAACCAACATGCCCCCTCAAGACACTCGGTTTATACAATTTCACTAACATCATAGTATTGCATAATCGTATCAAAATTCGATCAAATTGATCATATCTTATCATGTGGCGTAATCATTATCGAGGTATGTAGATACTGTACAATATACCATACGTAAATTTGTTCGACTCGAGCGATTAAAGGATTGCCATTTTTTGTTAACCTAAAGCAACTTAACTATGCTAACATAAAAATTACTTTCACACTTAAATTAAAAAAAAAAATTATTTTGACTGTATGTGAATTTGAAGTGTACACATTTAAGAAAATTGTTGTTATAAATTCATTGAAAGATATACTACCGTGGTCAATGAATAGTTTGTAAATATTTTTGGAAAGCGTTTCTAAATTGTTAAAAACATTGATCTCAAGATATTTATTATGATTAACGTACCGCTTCTTTGGTATAGCGCTGATAATTTTTTTTCCCGCCATTGGATCGCGTACAATATTTGATTTATCATTTGCACTAGCACTATCGTTTACACTATTACCACTATCACTACTCATTTTAACGTGGTTATTTTATTTTTATTTTTAAAATCACTTTAATCAATTTTTGGCAGTTTCTTTTAAACACTTATCCGACAAAAATCCAGTACGATCAAGATCCCAGCACAACTGTAACGAAAAATCAAATTGAAAATTAAATAAATATTTCTTATCTTTTCTATCTATCAAAAATTTGTGTTATCTATTAAACGAAAGCTCTTTTAAAATTATGTCACATAAAAATCGTAGATCTTAACTCGCTATTTCGACAAACATTCGACACAATTTTCAACACTATATTTAATAATGTTCTTCTGCTTCATACTTTATATAAACACAGTACAAAAAAATAATAATTAAGTTAGATACAATCCGAATTAATTAAGATTAGCATAACCCACACACACACTCTCTCTCTCTCTTTGAATTACAGTTATTTATTACGTGGCTCCGAACTAACGTCTAGCACAATTCTAATACCGCGAATCAGACAGAATGAAACGAGAATGAAAAATTTGTACAATGAAAAGTGAAATTAGTATTGGTCGGCATACAAAACTAAAAAATAAACTAAAAAAAAAAAAAAAGACGTAAAAAGAAACATTAAACATCTTAAGTTATTTTGCTAGACGAAATAAGAAAACATCTGATCTTATATATAAATTTTACTTTCCGTTGTTTTCTTCTTGATTTCGTAAAAAAAAAAACAAAAAACGAAGAGCTTGTTATTCTTCCATATTCTGGACAAGATATAATGTATTTTCTATATTAGCTAATATGTGGCCCCTGTTATCAGGGGGCACTCGCATGTCTCGTAAAGAATTTTACCGCGATATCCTTTGATTTGTCGCAGTACTAAACGATTAGATCACTGGACGGGCTGACAATTCTAATACTTAAAAACATTGGGATGCACAAATCGGTTTATTATTATTATTATTATTTTATAAGGCAATTTTTGTGCGGTCTAAAATGTCTAAGAAAATTTAAGATGAGGATCGATTAAAAAGTTTCATACATCATAATATTACAGATAATAAAATAATTATCATATTAACGGACTACTGGTTTTATGCAAATCAATGCTAACTTTTAAAAGTGTTAACACATTATAATGATTTAAATGTTTAAATTTAGTACACCAAATTTAGCAACATGTGCGATAATTTGTTTAGTTTTTTTATGACTAAAAATTTAACTCGGTTAGTGGAATTCACAAAATAACTAACTTTGCAATTATTATTAATACGTAAGGTCGGATGTATATTTGTGTGATAAAAATTAATTAAGTTTTGAACCAAATAATAATTTGTTGACCTAATTCTCTATGGTTGTATAAACAATAAGTATATAGTGCAATTGGCCACTATCCTGGTCAAGGTTTTAAAGAATCCTACACTACCAAAATTTAATTTGTCTCTTTGTTATGGTTTAAATTTAATAGAATTACATTTCATTAGAAACAATTGTTTAACAAAACTACGTAAGGTGACCGAGCAAATGGCGCAGTGATAAAAGCTGCTTCGAAACTATTGGATTATTTGTCAAATACTCCAGTATAGTTAAAAGTGTGTGTTAAATATGTTGCTTCATGATGATAATGAGACAAAATTACAGAGTTGTTTAATAACAAGTAAGATCACTTATGTCGATTTCGATTGAAGAATAAAACTTGCACTGAGTGCAAAAAGGGTACTCGATTTACCCTGATTATGTTCGATTGATGAAAAAAAAACTGCTCTGACAGCTAATTTGACAGCTCTAGTGCAAGTTTTGCTACTCGAGGTTTTTTGGTCGAGTAACCCCTACTTTACACACACCAACAAATATTCTGTTTATTTGTCAACAATAATTTGTCAATGACGGTTAATTTGTTTATCGGAAAATTTGAAACATAATTTAATTTGAAATAAAAAAATCATAAATTTGAAATGTAATTTTGTATTATGGTAATTTTGCGTTATGGCGTGTAATTTTATTCAGTTGTGTTTAAAGTTTCTGTTAATTTTTTGTAAATTATTGTTAATTTTTTATTAGAATTTTTGATAGTCAATAGATTTTGGCAAAATACATATCTTGACAGAACACATAAACACATGCATAAAGCTGTCAGAGTAATTTTCATGTTCGTTTGATTGAAAAAATCAGTGTACTCGACCAGAGTGGGGTAAAAAATCAATCGAAATCGACATTAGACTTACTACACAACAAACTTGAATAATGAACATTAGAGCTTTACGGTTTATAAAATAAAATACTAAACAACTTGAACTATTATCGGTAAACCGGTCCTTTGAAATTTTAAAGTTTAGTTCAAATATTTTTTCCCGATAAACATACGACAATCGTTTTTCGTATGTGCACAAATTGTCGAATCTTTATTATCTTGTCGAATACATAGTTTATATTTTAGCAAACGTTAAAGATAGAGTAAAATTAACCCAATTCGGAAAGAGGCCCACTTCACACCATTAAATAAATTATTAGAAAGAAAATGTTTAACTGGTATTTATGTCAACCCTATAATTGATGGACAATTAGTACAGGATGGTTGAAAATATGCATATTGCAAGATTTATGAAGCTGACTTCAAAGCCATAACCATTATTACGAACCATCGCAGTTCGACTTCCCACTACCAACTAAAGCACAAAATAAACTGTCTAGATAAAACATGCATACATGTATATAATTATTTGAACCATAAACACATATATTATGCTCTATCTAAAATTAATCCAATTTAAAACTACAACTACACAGATCTAAAAATTTTAGGTTCACAAACGAATCATATAGACATACACACACACACGACATAAATTATGTAGTACATTTATAATATATACAAATTTTCGTCATTTCTCATTAAATACATAAAATGAAAATCAAAACTACACATGACTGATAACAATTATTTAAAAAAAAAAACTTATATATTTTGCCCGATAAAACAAATAATAAAAATTAAATGAAAGTACCTAATCAAATAGAAAAAAAAAAAATACAAATTCACAAAACACTTGCACTTCTCAACTAAACAATCGATATTTTTGTTTTAACGTCTTAAACTTAGTAAATTTGAAATGAAACTAAACGTTAATATTATAATATGTACAAGACAAAATCGAAAACTATCGATCGGTTTGATATTTGATTTTTTTTTATTCTGTTTGTTTATTAATAATTAACATCGACGTAATATACTCGTAAGTATCGCGGGTAAATTTTTTACATACATCTTAATAATTTTTTCTTATTTAATTTTTTAAAATTGTTGTAATACACGAACGATGATAAATGAAAACGTTTATCTTACACCAAGTTTATATTTATACTGATTTTAGTTAAATTTTTTATTAAAACTACTACATACAATACTACCGACTATCCCTCTTTTTAACACATTGCACGATTTTATATAACATATTTATTGCAGTTTACATATGGCTTTTGTAGTATCGTCATTATTTCAGGGGAATAAAACTGCGTGTAAAAGTACCATCTGGTCGTGCTGTGATTTATCGTAATACTTGGGTTATTCGTTAAGTATACGAAGAACGTATTCAAATAATTTTCCTACATTGAAAAAAAAAAAAAAATTTAAATGTTCGTAAACATTTAATTAATTAAATTAAATTAAGAAAATAGTTTTGTAAAAATAATAAGTACCTAACCGAATGCTGATGGTTAAAATTATTTAAGCGGTTTGGTGAGTTTCTAATATGTAGTAATTATCGAATTTTCTACTGGATCAACAATTCGGCACTATCAGATTCTTGGTTTTGGAAATTTTCCAAACTTTAACAGGCTAATACAACATAATACAGTGCGTTGCATAACTATATAACCACTCGTTTTTTTGATTTTTTAAAATAACGGATTTAAAAATTTCAAAACTTTTAATGCAAAAAGTTGCGTAAGGATGAAATATATAAAATACAAAAAAAACCGTTACAATATTCAATCGTTTTAAACAAAAATAATAAATATTTGAATTTGCCTTGTTGCATAACTATATAACCAGTAGGCCTTTTGATGGTTTTTTCTTGCTGTTTTATAAATTATAAAAATTTTAGTATTAGTTCACCTTGCTTCCTTACAACTACAATCTTAGAAAAATAATTCCACGTGGAAAATATTTATCGGACGAAGAAAAAGGCAAAATTCTGGCCCTTTCCGAAGGAGGTTTTTCGTTAAGACGAATCGGGCAAAAATTAAACCGCAGCCATGTTACCGTTGGCAATTTTTGAAAGAGATCCGGTTAATTACGGGACAAAAAAAACGGAGGGCTTTGAAAAGCGACCTTAAATTAAATGTGTGTCGGAGCACAATCTGTCGGTGTTTGAAAGTTGCTGGTCAACTGAAACACAGTAAACCGATATCAGCGCCTAAGTTATTGCCACGGCACAAAGCCGACCGTCTTCAATTTGTTAGGGCAAACATGAGTCGCGACTGGTCAAAAGTAATTAAAAAAATAATTGTTTCGTTGTAATGAAAACTACGCGATTTTATCAAAACTAACCCATTAATCAATTACAGTTGATTTTTCCGATGAAAAAAATTTAATCTTGATGGTCCGGACGGCACTCAGTACTATTGGAAAGATATGAGAAAAGAGCCAAAATACTTTTCTAAACGAAATTTTGGTGGTAGTAGTTTAATGGTATGGGGTGCTTTCTGTTCAGCGGGAACTCTTACCTTAGCGTTTCCATCCACCAAAATGAACATCTTAGAGTACATTGGCGTGTTTGAAAATCATCTATTACCTTTCTTGTACATAAACCAAGATAAAAACTGGATTTTCCAACAAGATAATGCTTCAGTACATACGAGTCGGAGTACAAACTCATGGTTTGAAACACACTGCATACCAGTATTAGATTGGCCCGCTTGTTCGCCAGAGCAAAATCCGATCGAAAATCTTTGGGGAATATTGGTTAGAAAAATTTACGAAGGTAACCGGCAATTTGACACTGTAGAGGAATTAAAAGTAGCTATTCAACATGCCTAGGAGGAAATATCACCCGAAATTATCCATTCGTTGGTTAGAAGTATGCCGAATAGAATTTTATCTATAGCGGAAAACAAAGGTGGACCAACGAAATATTAACATTTTTGTTTTTATTTATTTTTATTAGTTTTTTATTGAGTTAAAGTTATTGAAATAAAAGTGGTTATATAGTTATGCAACAAGGCAAATTCAAATATTTATTATTTTTGATTAAAACGATTGAATATTGTAACGGTTTTTTTGTATTTTATATATTTCATCCTTACGCAACTTTTTGCATTAAAAGTTTTGAAATTTTTAAATCCGTTATTTTAAAGAATCAAAAAAACGAGTGGTTATATAGTTATGCAACGCACTGTATATTTTCTGGATTTTAAAAATTTTGTTTAATGGAACAATTTCCACATTTTTTAATGGACCAACTAGCAAATTTTCTGAATTTTAAAAATTTTCCGTTTGTCGGTCGATTTTAGGTTTCCTTAGGAATAGGAAAATAATGAAAAAGGAAATTTTACAGCAGTTTTCATTTATTTCAAATATTTTCCTAGTCTGTCTTTTGTAAGTTTATTTTTCCTATTTACTGCATTTAGACCGTTTAGGCTTTATAAACTCTCTTCACCATGTGGAAAATACTTAATTTCTATTTAATTTTGGAAAATGTATTCAGTTTTTCAAAAATAATTTTCAACTTTTGTGTTTTTTGGTAAACTTCACATTCTGGCGATTCACTTTTTTGTGTAATTAAGAGATTAATTCATCTCAAAATTAAACCAATCGCAAATTTTTAAGGATTCTAACGAATTTCGCTTAATTTTTTCCATCATATATTTTCTGGATTTTAGAAATTTCTGATTTATGGTGGCTCAGAAATTTTGTTTTACATATTAAGAAAAACATCCCTTATTCTATTGATTTTTTATTTTAATTAATACAAACAATTAAAAATAAAGCTTACTGGTAAAAAGTTACAAGAATATCAAATGTGGCATAATGAATAAAATTGGAACATTTGACCATTCCTTAAGTAATTTTGAAAAACATGAAATTGACATACAATTAGAAATGTTACAAAGTGGGTATATTTTCCTTAAAAGTTAAGCAATAAACCTAAGTATTTAAAACTGGAAACTGATTCAATAGTGAAACAGCCCGAATCACAATTACTACCCGTATGATTTAAATGAAACTCAATAAAATTATACTCTCTTATTATCACTAATAATCATATAATGTGCGTCAAAACAAAACCTGAGTTGATTAATACAACATTAGTCTGATTAAATACATACTACCTATTAGCCCGGTGTCAGTTAATTTTTGTGACAATATTCGATGGTCAAAAAATTGGTATTCATTGATTACAAATTTTAGCAAGGCATCTTCAGTTGACATGCCCTGCCTAAAACCAAAGTGAGAATCACTAAATCAATGATTTGAATTAAAGAAATCTAAAATTCGTACTTTGACAATCTTTTCAAAGAGAAAATGGTCTGTAACTAAATTGTGGCATGACGATGGTTAACTTTAGATTGTCTGGGAAAATTCTAGTATCTAAACATTGATTTAAAATATTGGTTAAAACATCATCTACAACATAAAAAGCAATATTTTTAATTAAAACATTACTGAAATTATCATAGTCAGAACTATAATTATTTTTTGAGTTTCTGAAGATCATAACGGTGAAAAATAAAAACTATTAAGTTCAATTGCTATATTTCTAGAAGGTGAACCGTTCTTTCAGGATTTGTGGCTATAGAAGTAAAATCATTTAGGTTATGTCGGTTATGGTGGGACATGGTTTTTAATTTTTAATCAAATCATTCGCAATTTTCGATTATTATTTTACATTGCATGTATTGTCAAATTATTTAAAATAAAATGTACTCTCTGTTAGGATGCTTTTTCACGATTTTTAACAAATTACTATTTCGGCTTCCGGATGATACATTGTTATATGAATTTAATTGACATTGAATATGAAGATTATTAAAAAAATGATCAGAGATCTGGACATTTACCACATGTACGAGATACTCAGGATTAATATTGCAATTGCTACAGTAGTAAATATGATCTATTCATGTACTAACATTTCTAGTAGGCATGTATCACGAAAACAGAAGAATTGAAGCCATTATTAATTGGTAATCATCAGAAAACCCCGTATAGGAACATTAATATTCATTCAACTGCTTGTATTAGTTTATGGTAACATGCTTAACAGGAGGGAATTGAATGAAGAAATTTCAACAATTCACAATTTCTAGCAAGTGATAAATCAGGCTGTTAACGGCATTATAAGTTGACCGAAAATTTGATACAAAGGCAAACAAATCAAAGGTTATTAATTCAAATAAACGTCAATATTGCTTTTTTGCAAATTGTCTAGAATCAATGAGGTTTCGTGTAATGTACATAGTATGAGTTTTTGAAATCTCGATATAATTGATGGCGTAGTAAATTGTTGTAATGATCTATTTATACTTATGTAGTAAAAAATCATTTATAAAACATTCGGTAACACATAGAGCTAGGCATTTCGCTTAGAGCGCAAGTGTCGACTCTGTCAAATCGTAATGCAATTTATCATCTTCACAATTAGATAAATTCCATAACGCCCAACATAATTCATATATTATTTAGCATAAAACAAAAAATAATGTCAACAAACCTAACTTATTTTTTAAATAATTGACGTCATCATCATCATATTCACATTAATATTTCGATCAATGAAAAATAATTTCCCCTTTCACACATGTTACAAATGAATCACTCCACCAGAAAAAAAACTATAAACACACAAGACACCGTTATTTATGGTCTCTTTCACTCTCGTTACGTATCCTTTTATGAAAAAAACAAAAAAACAAAACGTGCAAATTTATTGATTTTAAATATTAAACTACAAATTTTTACTTTTACTATTTGTAGCAAAATGTTTAACTATTTATTTAAATACTAGTATTGCTTTTCTATGTTCTTAATGTTGCACAAAATTAATCAGAAAACTTTAATAATACTTTTCCGTACACAAATCTAAATACAAAAATTTTGCAATGTTGATTATTATAGAACCAAACGCTGCGCGGTTATAACATAAACTAAAATTTTGTTATTTTGTTTTTATTTTAGGAAAATTCGATAGGGCATAGGCGGGTAATAAATAAGAAAATGAATGGGTTAAGACGGCACTTAGTTCAAAATATATCCGTAATAAAATAATTGATTTTATGATGATGTTAACATTAACGTAGATAAATATTTATCTTGTATATGTATTTGCTAAACTTTTATAAGCAAATAAATCGCAAACCAAATTGTTTTATCATCATTTCTTATAGTAATTATTGAATAATTAATAAAAATGTTGTGTAGGTAAACGAAGTTATAGAATTTATATAGTGTCTCAAAAGTGTTTAAAAACTATTGATGACAGCATGAATATTTTTAAGTACAAATGTACTCTATTTGCTTATGGTCGTTTTGTAAATTTTTTGCTATTTGTGCTAAGTTTAATGATGTTTGACGTATGACGACCAAAAATTATTCATTTGTATTACATTAACATGCACAATTTAACATTACTATTTTACTCTGACGTACGTTACGTAGTTAACACATTTCTAAATATCTATAAATGTTTGTTAAAATACATTTGTGCCATTGATATTTTTCATTCTAAATAACCTTAGTTACTTACCCTGGGTCTACTCTAACAAAAAAATTACTTCCTCGGTTAAGCGCCAATCCCTCTAGGAGTATTCATAGTTTACTGTGAAAATCATGAACCTTTCATGCAATGCGGGTAGTGAAGTTAAATTAATTTCCCGTCTTCAAATCGTCCATCCGGTATATATCCGAATTTTTCTTGTATCTCGTTCATTTCCTCTGTAATTTGACATATTAAATAACTGACCACATTAACCCGCTGATCGAACTGTAGCAATCTTCAAACCTCCTGGTAATCGTTAATTCTCTCCAATATTGATTGATGATACGTTTAGATTTTTCTTCATGATCTCAGCAGAATAGTATTTTAAGCATGCATGTCATTCCGTTTGTATTTTTTTAAATCCAACTTTTCATTGTAATTTAATAAAATAAGGGGAAATTTTGCTAAACAAAATTTCAGTGCTTAACAAAATGATTTATATTTTTATTAAGCTATTCAGCGAAGTTCGAAAATATTATTTAGACGATTTTAAAATTCGATATCGAAAAAAAACATCTGTCAATTTTATTGGTTGTTATTTTATTTTACATCGCAAATGTCAAAAAAAGTTCAAGTAAAAACGATTAGTAATTTTCTTATTTGTAATTAGTTTTTATTATAATTTAATACAAAATAATGCCTAAAGTGAGACGAAGCCGCAAACCACCTCCAGATGGTTGGGAATTAATTGAACCAACATTGGAGGAATTAGAACAAAAAATGCGTGAAGGTAATTATTATTGATGTAGTTTTGATTGGGACTATTTTTGTTATTAATTATATTGCGATTGTATTTTTTTAGCTGAGACCGAACCTCATGAGGGAAAACGCATCAACGAATCATTATGGCCAATTTTTAAAATTCATCATCAAAAAACAAGATATATATATGATTTGTTTTATCGCCGGAAGGCTATTAGTCGAGAACTGTACGATTATTGTCTGAAAGAGAAAATTGCTGATGGTAATTTAATTGCCAAATGGAAAAAATCTGGATATGAAAATTTATGTTGTCTACGATGTATACAAACAAGGGATACAAATTTCGGTACGAATTGTATTTGCCGTGTTCCCAAATCTAAATTGGAAGAAGGTCGTGTTGTAGAATGTGTCCATTGTGGATGTCGTGGATGTTCTGGTTGAATGAATTTTATACAAATATTTCATGTTAAAATGCAATATTGTAATTTTTGATTAAAAAATTTTTAATAAATAAAATAAAATTAAAATTGTGTTATTAGTATGTGTATAGTATGAATTCGCCTAAAAATTTATAGTATACTGTCAAATTAATAAACATTTAGGCGAATTTCTATATGGCTTCCATCTATCGTTGATGCCACACACTTTAACCTATCAAAAAATAGGTATAAAAATTCAATGGCCGACGATGGTCACCACATATAAATGAAAATTAAAATTCTCGTGTTTTTGAATGAAAAATTTATTTCTGTGATATTTTCCGTTTTGTACAAATAAAAAATAAACTTAGAAAACTCTTAAACCAACAATATTTTCGATACATAATTTTATAAACCGTGCGGTGTGAAAATCCGTGTGTGCGTGTTTTTTTCGTTTTTTTTTTCGTGTATATGTTTTGAAGTTTTTCCAAAAATTTTCCAGAGTTCGGAAACATAAATAAATAATTTTCGTGTTTTTTATACATATAATAAATAATAATTTTGTAATTTTTAAGTGAAAAATCTATATACTAAATATTTTATTAATGGTGAAAATTTGTATGTAGGCGTGTTTACTATGTTCTTGGTGTGGAAAACTTAAAATAATGTCGAAATATTTTTGTTTTTCCGAAATGTCAAAAAAAAAAAAAAAAAAATAAATAAATAAAATTTTTTTCGCATGTTTTTATCAAATTTACCGGCTATACTAGCGAATGAAGGCGATTAATTAAATTTAATTAATTTGCGAGTAACTGAGTTCTGACTAAAGATAAAAAGCGAAGAAAATGTGAATTGAAAATTCGAGTGTTTTGATTTAGTCACGTTTTTATTTCGGTCGTTTTCTATTCGAGTTTTCCTTTTGACGTATTTTTCTTCGATTTTACATTTATGTTGTAATGATTTACGAGCCAGGGTAGTGAACTAGGTCAGATTTTTTTTTTGAGGAAATTATCTAAATTATTTGTTAAAATTTGTAACGGACTTTTTCAGATTTTGTTTACATACCGTTATTTTGATAGATCACTGAGACTATTTAGAAATTTTCTTTGAATTCGTTTGCCCTAATTCCCTGCTTAACATTGAACATTGGTTTGGGTTCACATCTCTTGTAAAACACAACCGAAAAATAATAAAAGCGATGAAAAACGTTGAATACGTATATAAAAAGAAAGAAAAACTACATAGAGATGCGTTGACGACGACGGAAAAATGAAAGGAAAAATTAAAATGTATGTCAGATTTTTCGATTCCGTATTTTTGCCTGCATCATATGTATGTATGTACTATACTTTTCCTTATTTATTCGAGCTTTTTGGTGTATAAAAAAATATAAGTACATAAGAAAACCGTGAAAAACACATTGATATTTTCATACACATATATGTATACATAAACGCAGAAAAAAAATAGTAAATAAATAATAAATGTGTGTTAGTATTGTTTTTGTTTTATATTTTTAGTAAAGAAAAATGTGGGTTTGTTGTTGTTGTTTGAGTATTATCGCATTTTAACTGTTCTGTTCGGAACGGACGACCACCAGTCGTACAACAACGGAGAAACAGCTGTTTCAGACATGCGCATTTAATGATGAGCAACGCATAGTCGAACTGAGCTTCTTTAGCAAGAATTTACGAGAAATTCTATATATTTTGTTCATAGTACAGTATAACGTTTACGAGCGTTTTACTATTTTATGGGGGAGAATTGGCGTATTAGTTGCCTAGTTTTTGGATATATGGCACAATTTGATCATACTATTATACTGAATTTTCTGCATAATTTGTTAATTTAATCATAACGTCCAAATTTTCACTTAAACTTAGTTTCTTTTCACTGTGGGGCCGAAGCTCACTCAATTCGGTCGCGGTTAATTTAACTTTACCGTCTTCAATTAAATTGAGGACGCATGAATATACCATCATTTTGCACATTGAATTGTCCACGATGACTTGCAACTGACCCATGGATTCTGCATTCCAACAGGGGGTCATAGTTGTGTTCATCGTCATCACCGATCGTAATCAGGTGATGAAAAACTCCTTTTGCCACCTTCCCCCGTTAAGATTCGAACCCTGTTCCTCCCGTCCCTAACACCGTTGCTTTAACCACTGCGCCAATTGCTCGGTGCTTAAGCCACATTTAATTATCAAATTTGTTCCAGAATTTAGACTTTACAACTCCGAAACTCCCTATTCTATTTTAAGCAAATTTATTGTAATGTGAACATAGTTCGGTTGTTAATTTATTTAGCATTATAGCTCTTCAAAAAGATTCCTAGATAATAAGTTATTATTTTGTAAAATTCCAGAATCCAAAAAAAGTATCGCTAAATGCATTCATTTTTTGGTTTCCTTTAGAAGGATTTTTGGTATATGGAGACATAAAAACGATGTGTAAGTAAGTACCTGAGATTAACCGAGATCATAAAAACTTTTCAACTTTTAGTATTTCGATGTCATTATGCAGCCATTATGTATACATTTTTAGCATAATAATTTATGCTGGCAATCCCATACACTACCGCAAAATTAGTAAAATTATTATCCGCCTAATAAATTGCGGCGTCTTTTTCAAAGACTACTGTATTGTTCTTTAATAATTGTGCACAGATGATTTCAGATCTATCCAGAAGGTTTCATTTTGGATATTACCAAATTGAATCTAACAGTTAACCAATTTAATCACCTAATTCGATTTTAGAATACAAATCCGAAAATCGATGCAAATTATTTCATCTGTCGATAATAAATTTGGATTTATTGAACACTAAAATAATTTTGAAAAATAATTTTCAAAACTTTGAAAAATAATTTTCAAAGTTTTGTCAAACGCAAGTTTGAAGCTTACTTACGCCATTAACAAGGCACTCAGGAATATAATTAATTCAAGAATACTTTTTGGTGTAGCTAGTAGCTACGATATTAAAGATCAAGTAATTCAAAATATCAAACTGAATCTACTGATGAGGTGAATTATAACCCATCCTGTTATATGTTGGTCGATATATTGATTGAAAAGCCAAAGAAATAAAAGAAGAAATGTCTTTTGAGTTTTCGACACACAACAAGGAATTTTCTTGAGTATGAAAATAATATTCAACGTTGACCATTAACTGAAATTCTTAAGTCGAAACATTTTTTTTTATAATTGGAGATTTAGAGATTACCTTTAGTAATAATTTAAAAATATTAGAATTCCAATTAAAAATCATAAAGCTAAACAATTTTTAATGTTAAAAGTATTCATTTCAAACTAAATTTTACGAATTAAAAGCTGACATTTGGTTTTATGAAACTGAGTGGCAAGGATTTCGTATTTCAACTGGATGGACTCAAAGAATTGGATTTTTTCAAAGAATTTAATTATTTCCAAATATAATTCATCCTATGTTTTCACACCTAGTAAAACCCAATCCTAATAGGTTAAAACTTACGAACGTGCAAGTCCACCTGTACCCCATATTCCATAATAAACATACATAAAAAAATGCTTGTAAAACCGAATACCCGAAGCTAAAATATTTTGTTGTTGATGCTAAATAAAAATAAAATTTTCCAATGATACTCCTCTCTCTCCCACTCGCTCATTTTCATACGTTTCTTGTTTTTTTAGAAAAAATATATTTTCACAAATTTTCTTCGTTTTTATTTTTAAACAAAAATGAATAAATAGAATTTTCTTTTTTCATATTGAATCGAATAAAATTGCGACAGTCTAACCGTCGTCGTCGTCGTGTTGTCATTAAAACTAAAAAGCTTACGTATTACCTATAAATAAAAAAAAAAAAAAAAAATCCGAACTAAATTGTATAGGGAAAATTATTAGGAAAATTTTTTAAAAGACATTCTTTTGTTTTTATTTATATGTGCGTTCCAATATTTATTTAATTAAATTAAAATAAATATTGTATTTAGTGAAATTATTGATTAATTTTTTTCGTGTTATTTACTTAAGTTTTTTGGTTGACAAGGAAAATGATCGAATAGAGATTTTTTTTTTTTTAATTATTTCGCGAAATTTTTTGCGATTTCGAAATTTGTTACTGTGTTTTTTTTTGCTCGGTATGAAATTAAAAATATAAAAAAATAAGAAAATTTGAATCAACGAAATTATAGAATTTAATAAATTTTTGTTATTGTAAATTTTTCATTTCGACTTAATTTTAAGTTTTGTGTGTTTCTTATTTATTGTTGTTATTAATTTTTTGTTGTTGTTGTTGTTGTATATATTTATATAAATAAATATATTATATATATAAAGTGTTTAAATTATAATTATATATTATATAAAAATAAAATAGTAATAATTAAAATTTAAAAAATTTATGTATTAAAGTGAAAAAATATAGGAAAAAAATTATAGCTAAAATTATAAAAGTTTATGGGTGATTATTATTATTATAGTTGTAGTAATTTAAAATCAAGTGTAAAAAATATAATTAATAATAAAAATAATAATAATAATAATAATAATAATAATAATAATAATTATAAGTTAAATAGTAATAATAGTAGTAATTTAATAGTAAAAATGCCAACATCAACCCAAACAATTTTGAGCTCAAATCAAAATTCAGCTTCATCGACCACAACAAATACAAATACGATACCATCATTGGCCATCGCAACAGCACTAGCAGCAACCGGTGGTGTAACAACACAAAATAATGATGATTTATCGTTAATATCATCGGCGGTATCCGCTTCTAATATTGTTGTAGTGACCCCATCGTCATCGTCAACAGCTTTGCTAACACTAGATATACCGCATTCATCGATCGCGTCAACATCATCTTCCAATAATAGTACAATACTAACATCGTTAACGTCACAACAACACAAAGATGATATAAACACTATACAATTATTGAATGGTGGCGGTGGTGGTGGTGGTGGCGGTCTACTAGCAAATAATTCAAATCATATAAATAATTTAAACAATAACAACAATAATAGTATCATAAATAATAATAATAATTTACTCATGGAAACGAACGATCTAAAACTTAACTCAACACCGAGCGATGAGCAACAACAGCATCTGCAACAACAGCAAATACAACAACAGCAACAGCAACAGCAGCAGCAGCAGCTTCTAATGAAACAGCAATTGAACAGTGATTTGATTGGTGGTGGTGTTGGTAGTGGTGGTGGATTATCGAGTCTTGTTTCGAATTCATCGTCTACATCGTCTTGTGGCTCGGCAATAGCAAATCTAAATAATGGTGCAATCAATGTGAATAATATGCTGATTTCGCCTGGCATGTCATCCGCATCGGGATGTGGAAATTTTTTAGGTGGTCCACAACACGATGGTCCCACTAATCATCCTGGACCGGCTATGTGGTCCTCAGGTGATGATGGTGGTGCGTCACAACACATGAATTCAATGAATGGTTTTGGTGGATTTCAAAATTATTCATCGCAACCAATGTTTAATAATTCCGCGGCAGCCGCTGCTCAACAACAAAGACGTGCTATTACCGCAAATCATGGTGGCTACCATAGTCTTTCACCAAATAGTGGTGGTATAGGCCGTGCCACACCACTCTTAAATCATCAACAACAAAATCAACCACCACCACCGCCCCAATCACAACAATCGCAACCGCCATATAAAAATGCCTATCCCACATGGTCGAATCCACCACAACAATCGGTTAGTTGGGGTGGACATAATCAAAATCAAAATCATGTCGGTTGGAATCGTGGTCGTTCGGTACCAAATTTAAATCCACTTGGTGGTATTAATAATCGTAAGCCAACATCACCAAATCCGGGTATGTCACCTTATCAAAATGCACCACCGCCACCCTCGCAGCAACAACAACAACAGCAACAACAACATCAGCAGCAGCAGCAACAACAGCAGCAAACACAAAGTGGATTAAATCAAAGTGTTTCGATTTCTCCGATCAAATATCGACGAAGCACATCGTTTCCGGGCAAAAGTCCTGGGCACGGTAATTATCCATCCAATGCGAGTGGTATGGATGTAGTTCCAGGTATGGACGATGG
Organism: Tipula confusa; assembly: GCA_963556175.1. Lineage (NCBI taxonomy): Eukaryota > Metazoa > Arthropoda > Insecta > Diptera > Tipulidae > Tipula > Tipula confusa. The sequence continues at coordinate 234,573,544 of OY744475.1, forward strand.
CCGGGATTCTTTTATGCAATATCAGGTGAATATTAAGTTTTTTTTTATATTTTACTCGAAATATTCGTATAGTAATAACATTAAATCGATAAGTTTCTATAAATGATTATAGTTTCAAGAAATTTGGTTTATATAGTTTACATAGGCGTATTTAGCACTCGACGTACACAAATGCCCCTTAAGTAGTAGTGGACCGTGAACTAATTTGTTTATGGAGTTATCGAATTCTATATCAAATTCAAACCGTTAAGTAAATTGCTGTTTGGTGCGGTCCTTGCCATGCATCTATCGCATAAGGTATACAAATTTGCAAATTGCAATTTACCCTTCTCAAATTTAACCATATATTCTACTAATAAAAAACTTTTTCATTTCTTTAATTATACCTAATCGTGCTTAAAAAACAGAACTATACTTTAATGATATATGGACAGAAGTTAGAGAGCAGAATCCATGGATTAATATTGTAGGTGCTAAATGACAGCTAACAACGATGAATTTTATGAAAAAAAAATGTCTTGCGAAAGGTTTTGTTATTAGGATAGAAACCTAACCGGTGAAGACATCCAATTATTTGGTTATTTTCATCAACTTAAAAACTATAACATCTGCTTACTGTTCAAAGGTTTTTTTTACCTGAATCCTGAATTCCTGAATTAATTATTTACTACGATCACCCTTAAATAATTATTTAATTGATTAATTGAACCTGCGGGGTCGTTTTCTAGCCATAAATATAAAGGCATCGATGAGATCCCTTCAATGTAGTTTACTACAATTTTCTGCCAAACAACTCACTAAATTTAAGTGATTTAACAACTGTTAAAACCAAAAAAGGAAAATAAAACCAATATTAGTGTCCCATCCATATTTACTTAACCTATTTTTAAATTTAAGATTAACATGCATTAACTGTCTCGGTATTAATTGTTGACCCACACGACACCACATCATAAGACAAAATCCTTCACGCAGATCTCGTAAAATGAGTTCAATTTATGAACAAACCACGCGAAAACTCTCATCTATATACATAGAACAGAACTCTATAGAACCATATCAATCCAAATAACAGGCACGGAGATATTTTATCCAATTAATTTTTTATCCGATAATTTCCAACCTGAAAAGTCCTTTTTTCTATTTATTTAAACTGAATAAAGTACAAATTTACGATCACCAATTTTTATTGGCTCCAATATTTCCAATATTTATTGGCTTCCGAAATGTCAAAATACATTTTAACTGTATTTAATATCTGAAATAAAGTTTCAAAATAAAAAAAAGAGTAAGATCATTATCAGAGAACGATACAGAATAACAATAAAACGAGATTAACTCACTGAAACAAAAAATAAAATCATTTCCGATCTTTCGATCGAGAAAAGACGCAAACATAAATATTAAACTGCATTAAAGTGTTATTCAAATCAATGTCAATTTCATTTTATGAAAAGTTGTATCCACTATGTCGCATATAGGTCGAGAGATGTCAAATTTGTACGTTACATGTAACAAAATTGAAAAAGTCATTTAATATTCAATCAGCTAATCAACTTTTATCAAAACTACGTAAATCCTATATATGAAAAGGCCATAATATCATGATAAAATGACCACCCTAATTTCATAAATACGTAAAAAATCGAAAATTTTATTTTTTATTTAAACCAATCGGAAAAACAAGAAAAATCGGTAAAGAAAATGAATCAAATAATTGTGTTTATAAATAGTAAATGACAATCAATTCAATGAATATTTCAATGGTTTGTTTTGTATATTATGAGCATATATACGTTTGTCGATTTATTTACAGTCGTCGTCAGTCGTATATTATATCGAACAAGAAAAAATAAAATCGATCATTGATTAAATCAATTTTGTTTATAAATAATTAAATCAGCATAAATAATAATAATAAAATAAAAAAACGGATAAATTGTTTATTTTTCACACATGAATTTTCTTTAATTGCCTATAAATCTACTTTATATATACTCGATACGTTTTATTTTTAAGATGGAAATTAAGATTAATATTTGATTGATTGTACGAATTCGAATTGTGAAGTGATATATGCGTTCGTGTTAGTTAGCCTTTATTTTATATACATATTATTTTTATGATTTCACAATTGTATTAGAGTATCAGAGAAGCTCACGTTGTAATATGTCTAACTTTCCTCGATTTTCACTCATGATTTGTCAAGTTCTTTTGTTTCTGTTAGCAGAGTTCTTCTCCAAGTCATTGTTGGTCTTCCTGCATTTGTTTTCCATTGTTGGTTTTAGTCAGAGGACATCCTTGTTACATCACTAATCCATTTCCATTTTTTTTGGTTATTTTTGGTTCGATGCTTATTATCGCGATCGGCTAGAAGCATTTCACTATTCGCTGAAAGCACTTATTTACGGACATCTGCAGTTTCCTTATGATTTTTCGTGTATATCCAAGCTTCACATCCATAAAGTAGTACGGAATTTACACACAATTTTAACATTCGTATCTTATGGTCTTATTTGTTGTCGGTTGATGTGCATCGGTTTGGAACTTCGTTAGCTAAGACAAGTCGTTCTCTAATTCGAGGAGCCAATGTCGCCAAAAAAGCTTCTGCGCCTGCCAAATGGTGGTTGGTTTTCCTCATAGATATCGTATTCACCATCCGTTTAGTTTTAGCTCGCAAAGATATTTTGACTTTAGCAGAGGATATAGGGCGTACAAAGTATGGTTACCAGCAGCAACACGTGCTGTAATACCCCCTCCTACACAATTTCCATGAGTGACAAGGGACTGCAGGTATCGAAAACATGTCACTCGTTCAAATGTGTGATCACCCCTTCTAAAATCCTTTGTGTCTTGGTTTTAAAAACCAGTGATCATATATTTTGTTTTGGATTCATTGATTTTGAGACCAACGAAAGCTGAGAATCTTACAAGTAGATCTAGTAGTTCTTTAACACCGTTACCATTCAGTAAAATTATACAGATATCATCTACATATGCTAGGGTCTGGTTGGACTGACGTTACAAGATGTTGTCTACACCTGAGGTGTATTCGTGTTTACAATTCCCAGATATCGCAAAGCAAACCACAAGCTATCCCGCTGAATTAAGTCATAAGCTTGCTAGAAATCCAAGAACACCTGATGGACGTCACGATATTTTCATAATATGTATTTAGAAAGAATCATCCTCAGTGAAAAAACTTGATCCGTGACTGACTGATTCGGGTTAAATCCTCCTTGGTCACTTACAATTTTTTCCGCCAGTGGAGTGATTTTTCCAATATTATGTAAGACAGTAGTTTGTATGCTTTGCAAATGAGAGCTTGCCATCTTCCTTTATCAGACCTTCACAGTTGAAACGTAAGGTTCGTTTTTTGTGATCGCTGACTTAAAAAGTGCCATCTTATCTTGCCAGTGACTAAGTAATGATCACTAATGCCTTAAAATTGGCATCAATAGGATTGATAAGATCTCTCAACTTGGTTGACTCAAGACCTTACCTTAAACATTAACACATGGTTAATTTGACTTTGGGGCGTCTTTTGAGGGTGTGACAATGGTTTCAAGTGAATATTTTTACTAGGAAAGAATGTGCTATACACGATCGCGAATTTCATCATTCTTTCGCCACTATCGATTGCTAGATTGTTTCTGGAGAAGGACCTATATTTTGAATAAATCAGTCTCACTTTTGCCAGCCTAGCATTAAAGTCACCACTAACTACTCTGACATCGTGCTCCGGTATAATTTCCATCAGATCATCAAAATTGTTGTAAAATGAGTGTTTATCTTTGCGTTGGCTTACATCAGTGAGCGCATGAAAATAAATGATTGGCATAGGTTGGCTAGTCGCATGCGTAAACTTAGCTTATACACACGATTATCAACTGCCTTGAAATCCAAAACAGCCTTTTCCACTTGGTGCCCAAGGATAAAACCACCACCAAGATTGCCGAGGTCATCTCCACTGTGAAGCAATGTATAACCTTAGGACATACGATCTCCACTTTCTGGCCATCGAGTTTCTTGGAGAGCAACGAGTTCCAAGCGATACTCTTTCTTGGCTCATTTAAGTGTGACCATTAAATGTGGTTGGTTTTCATAGCGATTTCATGTTCCACGAACTAGTCTTAATTTGCATATCCGTTAACGTGAGCAGAGGCTGGGTATTAACAATTGAGTTTTTTAATCTTACCAGCGATCCAACCTTTGAGTAATCGCCTCCTACGAAAAACCAAGGATCCTGTGGTAGAATTCTAAGGACATGCTCGTTTAGAAGTCTTTTGCCAGACATGGGCGGGCTCTCAACCGTAGAAAACGAAAGGAATTTTAGAAAAACCATATTAAAATAAAATAAACTATTATATTGGAAAAGGTGGACAACAAAGCAACCCAATTGCTTAGTAGGTAATAGGAAGCTGTTTTCCAAAATGTGTCCTAGTAAATCTTCCCAGTCTGCATATTTGAGTTCTCTTGTATAGTTGTCGGTATATACCATTTGTGATTTCACAAATTTTTGTGCCAACTCAGTAAATTTTATATGAGAGGTTGATTTTGATTTTTTTTGTTTAACACCAACTAAACTGAACATTTAATTCTACTGTCATTTATTATTGCGTGCCATGCAGTATGTAAATTTGGCATAATCTGAATTTTCAAATTTATTTCATTATTTTTTTGGGCTCTAATTTATGACAATTTTTAGCTTCGTGTTCACGTGTACCGTAATAAAACTTCAGCAATTGATAAAATGTCCATAAAATACATATATAATTTACTAAAATTATTGGAATTCACTGACAAAGACTAGCTTTGTGTTTAATCTCTAAACCACATATACATCCACGGTAATGATTTATATTGTCAATATACAGTCGAACAGATTCAAATTTGATTAAAATTCCAAACAAGAAAAAACTGTTTGCCTATGATTTTGGGTCTTATTTTTTACGCACACGTTTGATGTTTTCATTTTCCATTCATATCCATAACGAAAAATATGTGTCGTTGTAAAAAAAAACGAATCGGAAAAGCAGTTTTTCTTTCAATTTTTCACTCTAATATTCGTTCAAAATTTTTTATTTTTGTTATTTATTTGAAATTTTTTCAATCCTATATGATTTATAAAAATGCGATTTGGTGCGGCAGGGTGATTTTGTTGTCATAGATTTGTTAAATCTTTATAGTTACTAAATTCTTTAACACCCTATATATGTTTTGCTAAGATATATTGAAAAGTTAGAAGAAAACCTAAAAAAATATTAAAATTAAGTTTTGTGATTTTCGTCATTTTGTTCAGCGAACGAGGTTCATTTTCTTTTAGGGAAATAAAATATATATCGTGTCATATATATTCGATTTAAGAATTTTCTTGAATTGGATTTACGTGATTTTTTATAAATTCGAAAATTTTAAGATTTTTTTTTCGAACGTTTATACCAATTTTATATGTATTGGTTGTGTGCGACCTATAGAAAATAGAAAATAAGTAAAAAAAAAAATCTAAACTAAAAATTTATAGATTGATACATATGATGATGTATATTGGATCTATAAAGCAGCAGATTATATTGGAGTATCAAGAGTCGTATTTTTTTTTTATAATTTAGGTACAAAGCTTAATGAATTTTATGATTTGTTTCGTTCGTCTCTAGGAAACAGCAATAAATTAAAAATTTAAATTTTCAATTATTTTTTCTCACCCTTTGAGCTTTATACGATAGATCATAATATTATATGAATGATTGATATGTGGAAGCTATATATATTTGTACATTAGAAACTGATGGTCGTATTATTTCTAGAGTATATAGTTGTGTAAATAACTATATACAGTTTTATTGTTAATAAAATCAAATAAATCGATGGCGATACATATGAGATTTCAATGCTGTAATTTTGAACGAATAAATAGATAGAACTGTATATAGAGACTTGTATAATTTTTTGATTGTTTAGCAACGCCAATGTGGCGACTAAATACGAAAGTGGGTAAAATGTAGATACATACATATCATCTGAGTGATTATTATCTCAAATCAGCTTTTAATAAGTCTCAGTTACATGGTTCTCAAAAACTGTATTCAAAAGCTTTGTTTATCTTGAGTTATAATTCTTCACTTTCTCGTTATTTTACTGATGTAGAACTTTAATTAAATGGCTCTTCATCTCAACAACACATGTTGTTGTGATCGCATCAACCTAATAATCATTTAAGCATTCTAGCATCAAGGAAATATCATATTTTGATTGTCCTTTTAGCACCGACAGAATAAATTATTATTTTTTTGATCCAATCAAACAATTAGCTATACCCTGCTTGATGCGTACTAATAAAAGCTGATATATATGCTCGGGTCGTGATAATTCTTTTCAATAATAGACATTCTGCTATACCTAAGTTCCCAAAAGTCAAAACGAAAACTGCATGATAAAATTCAAATTTTTTTTTGTAACTTACTATTTTTAATGGTAACCACAGTCTTCTTTTAACTATAGCGTTGCTAGGTTTGGTTCACACTAAGCCGAGACATTTTCAAATATCGAGATACATTTTTCAAATAAAATCTACTTTTATTCAAGAAACATAACTTTATGGAATATTTTATAATTGTAAATTTATTTTACCTTCTAAGTTACATTGTATTTTGCTCTATTTTTGTCAAATTGTACAAAATTTGTTGATTTGCTTCAATTTTTTTATGCCTTTAACTAATCGAAAACCGTATTAGTTAAATGCGATCTTTGCATCAGCATTTCTCAGAATTTGACAGTTGCATCCTATACAATCATATATTATTTTTATTTATTTACCGAAACAAGTTTTAGTTTTGTTTCAAAATTTAGTTTTGTTATCAGCACAATATGTTTTCACATTAGTTAACGAAAGCTTACTAAATTCTAACTTTAGTTTTACAGATGCGGTTATTTCTTTTGAAGGTACCTCCCCTAGGGAATATACGTTTAGTGAGTTAGGCCAAATGACATTCTATTAGAGTAGTAACGAACTATTAAGGGAAATGTTTTCATGTTGGCGTCAAATTTCGCTTTTAGTTGCAAAAGTTCGCCTTTAGTTGCAGAATTTTTTAATTGGTTCATAAGTTCATAGGGATAGCACTAAAGTCAAAACTAGAAGAAGCGCTTAGCTAATTGTGGTTCTAAATTATCGACATTTCAAACGTTTTCAAAGTTTGTATCAGAAGGTCATATTTCGTTTAATATAAATATAAATTACCTTAAATATGACGATTCTTACCGGTTGAGTTAAAGCTTTGTTATAATTCGAGTATTATATTACACAAAATTTTGGAAACTTCCAAAATCAAAAATGTTCACAATGACGAAAATGCAAAATAGTTGGTTCATTAATTCTATAAAATTTTTGCCATAATTAAAGAAATGCAAAATTCAGATTCTATAAAAAAGAATTTGTTGTAACCTGAGTTAAAGTGTCACATACACAGTAACATATTATGTAAACTGAGCTTTTAAGAGCTGTAAAATGTGCTGCAAAGGGTTTAAACCGTATTTTTGAAATTCGCCTTATGTTATAACTTTCAGGTAAATGGTTGTCCTTTCTCAATACATGATTATTTACGCTATATAGTTAAATAGATTTAACTATAATTAAAATAGTTTTAACTTTAATGCGACCCATGCATGTCTGCGCATTGAACTCTGTTGGACTCATTGGAGCTGGCACTTATATATATATATATGGAATACACAAATTTTTTTTTCGTCTTTGGTACAATCACGAGTAAAGAAATATTCATCATCTATTTTTTCTAAATGTTCACGTTCATCATCCTCTCTTTTGACATATCTTGAGAACTGTTGATATAATATACCGGCTGCTTGTGCTCATCATAAATTTCGGTTACCGTCATGTATGATAGGCTTCTAATCCAAAATTTTAACATATTTGAAATTTCAAATATGAACTGTCATATTTCATGTTTACCAAAACTAAGACCAAACTGATAAGTAACAGATCAAAGAACTTATATCACAAGACCTATTTAATGCAGGAGCAGACATTATATAGAGTGCGTAATTTAATTTTACTCGAAATATTGCCACAGTCTAGATTATTTTTTTCGTTCATTTGGTTTGTTCCCAAGTTTAATTTTTATTATATTATGTATGTATATATAGCAATGAATCTAAATTTATCTGTGTGTTTATTTTAAAAATATTTCTTTTAATTAAATCATCAATAAAACTTAATTTTAATTTAAATATTAAAACAACTAATTTCATTAACAATAAAATTTCTAAAAATAATATAACCTCAAATTGCATATACAATTTTATTTTTGATGCATAAATGTACTCCCAAAGAGTGTTTGCTTATTGAAAAATCTCATTAAACTATTACACCTCTTGTATATAGAGACCAATCATATAATTCATATAATATTTATAAAATGTTGTTTAACTCGTTCCAACCCAAGTACACATACTTGTACTATAAGTTATCTAATAAATTATCATACTCGACTTTTATCTACTTTTTATATATAATATATGTATAATATGGTCGTATCTACATATGTAGAATTATTATTATTTATTTATAATAAAAGGTAATAATATAAGTAATATAAATATGTATGTTGTCTAATATTATTTTCTTCCACCTTTCCAATAAAGTATTTTGCAAATTTTCACCATATAATAATTATGAAAAGTTAGAAATTTCAATTCCCTCACTCTTTTTGTAAAATTATATTATGTATGTACAAAACAATTTTTAATATTGAAAAAAAAAATAAATAAATTTTCTAGTATTTAACCAACAACAAATCTATAACAATATGCATATACATAAGAACATCTAAGAATACATCTTAAAAATCAAAAAGACAAATTTCAAGAGATATTTTATGTTATAATTATTTTTAGTAGTGTGTTATTATATTATTATTATTATTATTACTGCTATCATTATTTTTAATATTCCTTCTATTTACTTCCCCACTGTTATATGATTATGGCAAAATAATTCTAATTTTGTATAAGATATTTCTTAATTGTTGACTTTTATTTATTACATTAGCCCATTGTATTTATTCTAGATGGAATAATCTATTATTAGGTAATATCGAATATTTGTATAGTTATCTCTGCTAAGGATGCACTATAAATTAGATTTGACGTTAAGTAAGTTTAATTTAAGATTCAAACCATAGATGGTAAAAGTTGTCAAACGTTACTATAATGATTTCCACCAAAAGCCAATATCTGTCTAGTTTAAAAATGTACAGCTTAGGTCGTGAATCTATATAAAAAAAAGAGCATGTGTATACTCACAACACAACTAATGCAATATACTATTATTTTGCATTAGTTAAACTGAGAAAGGATATATTATTATTTTTAATCTTTATTTCAAAACATATATAATTGTATAAAAATTTAAGTTACCGTACATTATAAAATAATACAATTTGATAATTCATATTCATTTTCACTTTAAGCACTAATTACAAAGACAATCGCATGAAATTAAATAAAGCTCCAAATAGACAATCATGTCTGTGGTAGAGCATATACAAATTGAACTAAACGATAAAAATTTAAATAAAATAATCGATAATTTACTAAATATGTAATTATAGTATAGTTATACCAGAAACCAAATAATATAAAGAGACGTCGCGACATATAAAAAAACATTGACGGGTTCCAATCGTCATTGCGAATTGTTATAAACAATTATATAAAGTACATAAAAATACTTAATCTACACAGTATTTCATGTATAGCATGAGTATGCAAACAATATGGCTTGCAATATAGATGGTTTTGACCCGAATCGACGATTGAAACCCGATAAAAAGATTCGAACCCGGAACTAAATTTTGGATTTTTTTATAATATGGGTGGCGGCGTCTCTTTATATTATTCGGTTTCTGGTTAGACTTTTTATTTGCTGAAAATAATATAAAAAACCTAAAATACAAACAAAATTTAACAGTCAATTTTTAGTTTCTCAGTCGAATAAACTTTTATGATCAGAAGTGAGAGATCAGATATTTCGTAGACATCCCTATAATTACTATAATATATAGAACGTAAGGTAGCAATTACACATAGCACTCGGTCGCCATGGCCTGATGAGATGACAATTATTTTTTAAATTATCACGATTCCTCATCAGATCGAAACTGAGCTTTGATACTTTATAACGCCGTCGTTATAATGGTGATCTCTACAAGATATGCAACAAGCAACACTTCTTCTGATTTATTCTTCTACAAATTTCTGTTTTAACAAAAAATATTTTTAAAATTTTTTAGACATATAAATATCTAAGGAGCAGCCACTTTAATTCACGAAATAGTGGATCTGTTGTCGTAGTTATAGGACGACAATATTTTAATTTCACAATCAGTTTTTGTGCAATATATAGAGACCTTTAATGAAAAATACACCTCACCCCAACTGGTTATTCCAAACATCAGAATTGACTTTACTATAGAATTGATGGCGGGGCTAGTTTTCTAAGACAATAAAACTTGTGAACAGTTGCGATATAACTATAATCTATAATATAACTATAAGCTGAGAATCAATAATTAGACCTAGGTACTTAAAAGCATTTACAGTTATAAGTTAGCACAGAAACGAACATGGACTACGATGGTAAGTGTGAATATGATACATCAAGGAATTAGGCGTAACTAAAGAATCTCACACACTAAAATTCATAACTCTTGATTTATCACTAACAGAAAGTCTAAGGTAGTAGAACCATTTGCTAAGATTAGATAATCCTTCGAAAAAGATGTGGCGCAGCCGATAAATTCTATATGCCGAAAATCGTATTAAAACATATACAAGGAACAATAAAGGTCCGAGGATTGAGCATTGAGGGATACCACAAGTTAAAACACCTGGGACAGATGATGAATCATTTACTTTAATTACCTGGCGACGATTATGAAGATAACTCTTAAACCATTTAAAGATGTTACCATTGATACTTGAAAAGAAAAGTTTCGTTAGCAGTATATTTTGATCAACTGTATCAAATGCTTCTGCTATATCTAAAAATAAAGCTGTTGCGGTTTTTGTGAATTATTGATTGCTAAATAAATGTTACTTAAAAAAATGTAATCTTCCGTAGATTTCCCAGCTGAATGAAAAGGCAGAAATTTTAATTTTTGGAGGTAACTAAGCAGTCGTCATCCAATAATGTGGAGAAAGTACTAAGTAGCGATAGTGGTCTATAATTTATCAAATGACTTGACACACATCTCATTTTTTAAATATAGGAACCACTACAACTAATTGAAATATATCAGGAAATATACTCATATTAAATATATAACTCAGGACATCAACCAAATACTAGGCATAGTTTTTCACAGTTAAATTATCCACCACATCGAAAGATGTAATCTTTGGTTTCTGATATCAGACCCAATTTCAACGAGATTAAGCATCTCGAAAAGCAAGATGTAAAGAATTTTCTCTAAGAATCAAAGGTATATATCTTTAAACTCATCTAAGTACGCACTAGAGAAGACTAGAGATGCCTTTCTCTAATTTTGAAACTATATCAGAAGAAACATTGATAACAAAATTTATTGAACTCATTTGAAATTAGTTGGGGATCAGTAATCAAGGTACATGATTGGCATTGATTGATTTGAGTGTTCTGGCCTTATAGTTCATCTCCTCGAGAGGACCCTTTATTCTCGTTGTACAGCGATTCCTTATGTAATGCTTTTGATTTTGCGATAGAGATCAATCGATCATTTTCTTGAAAAATCAAACTCTTAATGGATTCCATGTTTCAAAAATGGCTGTTGGAGACAAAAAAAAAAATTAAAATCTTCATTGACAATCAACGTAATATAAAAAATTAAAATTTAAGTTATATTTTGAAAAGAAGGCAATGTTGTGAAATTTACACTATTTATTAACTTAGCTGTTTAAATGCAGTGCTGAATGGTAACAAAATAAAGTTTCTGTCAATCAAATTAATGAAATAATGTCATGTGATAAAAAAACTATTTCTTCTTACGAGTCTCAATTATTTTAACTTTTTGATCGAATTTTGATTACAACACAATATTTCAGTGATTTGATTGGTTAAATGATCAGATTTTTTTGTTAGGATTTTATTCCGAGCTTTTGAAGGCACCTTTACCGAAAAAAATTGAAATTTTTTCTCTTTTTATTAATAGTAATTTTAAAGAGAATTTAATGATCTTCGAAATAATATTCGAAACGGAGTTCAAACAAGCAATTCGTGGTGCATTCTAGTAAGACAGTGAAATGCTCGATGTGAAGTCGACATTTATGCTGTAAACGAAACAAAGGAGTTTTTTCTAAAGAACGGCAAATGGGCAAAGTGTTTCATTTTGATCTTCAAATTAATTTTGAACTTTGATCTTAATAGTAACCAAACAATAATCAATAATTTAGTTCTAGATAAAATTATCCAGAACGTGTTCAACAAGGATTTGTACTGATAAAAATTGTAGGTATTTATTATGATATAAAATTGAATGATATTCATAGAAATCAGGTGAAGTTTTAGAAATTGGAAGGGCTTAATAATTTATATGTAAATATTAATTATTACGCATTTACAATTGGGGTTTCCCAAGCAAAAATACACAAAAATATTTTCTTAACTCGTATACGAGTTACTTATTCTAATATGTTTGAAAGTTAGAAAATATTATCCTGCTACCAAACTGTACTACTCGTACGACTATCTAAAACTTTGTAAAAATGTTAAAACCGTAAATGAAGTTTCACCATTTCAATGGGCCTATTTAATCTTTATATAGAAGAATCAAAACCGATACGATCGTATATAGGCTGGCACGATTCTAATCTAATTATTTCTGCAAAACATTCAAACGGTGTCGGGGGTCTTTTTTAAAAAATATTTTAATTAATTATTGCTAAAGTTTTAAATTAGCCTTACTCCATAAAAAAAACGTTCTCTAAAATAAGCGCGTGACAAAAATCCCATTACTAATTCCATAAAATATAAAGAAAATCTCATATTGGTATCAAAGTTTTCTTTTTTTAAATCCATTTTCCATAAACAAAAAAATCACAAAAATCCCTTTTCTGCTTTTCTTTTTTTTAAATCGTAACAAAAATTTTTATAAATAAAAGATGTCCAACAAATAAAAAAAAAAAAAAATGTCGGTCTTTTAAAGTTGGAAAATTTTGAAATATTAAATTGCATATTATTTGGAGCACAAAATAAGCAAAATAAAAAACCATAACACACAGCAGCGAGACAGCAACAAAAATGATTTTAGTCCCAAACGAACGAAAAAAGATAAACTTATCCATTTTTAATTTTAGATATGCCAGTAATAGCCGCGAGCACACAATTTTTTTTTTTAAAGGGACAAACACAATGTGCAAGGAGTAGGGAATATGTTGTTTTATGAAATATATTTGAGTCTTTTTTGTTGTTACTTTCCCGCAGTATAGTTCTCCTTCGACCCGAATACAAAAAAATATATACATATATCTATATGTTCACAATAAGTAAAGTATCAGGATCCTTCTTAATTTTTTAATATGCCCTGCAGACCAAATATCGAGAATGCGAAGAAAATGTTTTTTCTTTTCAAAATATTTTGCTGGTATAGATTCATGATTTATAATACATGCTGACCATAATGTGGATGATGAGAAATGTTGTTAAAGCATTAGCACACCCACACCGAACACCATATACCCATGCATAGTCTAATTAATCTTCTCTGAAAAGTGAACGATACAAAGGAAATAATAAAAATTATATTTTCTAATGAAAGATTATGCAACCAATAATTTTGTGGTTACATATTTTCAAAAAGTATATATACCTACAACATATAACAATAATGTGCTGTGTGCGGTTCCTAAAAGCATATTATATATGATGTAACAACAACAACAACAACAACAACAACAACAACAACAACAGCAACAAAACGAATACTTAAGAAGTTAAGACTATAAAATAATACAAAAACAAGAACAATAACGAGAAGAAGAAAAGTCTAATCCCTAATGGTATTAAGTCACGTGAAAATTAATTTTATTTTCTAATATTTTCTATTACTTACTTTGTTGTAATGTGCAGAAAAATATGTACATTCAACATAAAAAAAAAAGAAAATTTCTTTTATTATTATTTTCATTTTTTTTATAACAACAACGTCATGGATTGGAACATGTTTTTTTTTTCGTTTAGTTTGTCGTAATACATAATATGAAAATGTAAAGGTTGTTAGTAATGAATTTGAGGTGGTCGGTGGTATGATAATTTTAATTTTAATCCCATTCACCTTTGAACTGAATATAATCTATATTAGTGCTGGTTACTCTATATATAATATGTACATATATGTATTTAATTTATATGGTGCATATTGCTAATACATAATGAGATTATGTTTATGCTATAAAGATTAAAATTGAACGTTTTGTTTTATAATAATTATGAATATTTTACAAAGATCTTTGCGATTACAATTAGAAGCTTATAGCAGTATTTTCGCAGAGTTATCATAAAGTTATATTTGTACATTTAATTCGAGATCGAAAATTAAAAGTTTAAATATTATTCTCGAACTGCATTTAGTACTGTACTAAAGTCAAAGTTCACATTGGGGTTGAAAAGATTTTCTCTTTATTTGGGTTAAAATTTTCAGTACTCTAACAAACCTATCATAATTTCCTATATGCTTGTCGCTTTCTATGACAAGCAAAGGACAATGAGGTGGTATTCTAAGGAAATTTCCAATTGGTGGCATAAATTTCTCAATGTCAAAAGGATCAAGCATAATGTATTTTCTAGGTTTTTGAAATTTTTTATTTGTGTCATACATTTCAAGTTTGGTAGGCTTAATATAATATTTCTTCAGGGTTTTGAAATTTATTGATAAGTGGCTGACATTTTAAATTTTTAGTGGCTTTTCAAAAGAGAAAAATGAAAAATTGAAAGTTTTTAATTTCTGGATTAAAATTATTAATTTTGACGAGCTTTTTATATATTTATTCGTATTTATAACATAATTGAACATATAAATTATTTATACATTTAACCCAACTAAAAAAAAAAATTCATTATTATTTAATTAAATGTCAAATAATAATTATCGATACTAATAATAATAATTAGAATAGTTATTTTATCATAATTCATTATTTACTGGAATTTATAGTTGTTATCTATAAATTGAAAATCACAAGCATAAAAAAATTGAATTAAATAATTTTCAAAAATACAAATTAACAAGAAATAGCTATTACTTTTATATAATTTTATCTAATTCTGTATATCTAAATTTTAAATTATAATAAATTATAATTGATTTTCTAGATACTATAATATATATATATATATATATATATATATATATATATATATATATATATATATATATATATATATATATATATATATATATATATATATATATATATATATATATATATATAAATTATCATTAATACAATTTTTTTTTCATTATAATTGTCTCATCACTATATTTTGTATAATATATTTGATAAATTATTAATACATATAAATGTATTCGACTACAAAACTTATATAGTCAAAATTTTACATTATCTGATATATATGTATATATACAATGTGTTCAGTATCAATTGATTAAGAATAATTTACTTTTTCAATTTATATATCAATTTTATAGCATACATAAATTTTAATTATTAAATAATTTTATTTAATAACAAAAACTTTACGTATACATTAAACGAAACGGGAGAATTGTGCGAGCATATTTTATAAATGTCCAGTGAACATAAATGATTTTATAATAAATATATACAATTATCTAGTTATATAGCCAAACAGCAAACAAATTTTATATTAATATTGCTGAATATAAATTAAATATTAATATTATATATAAAATAATGCATTAATATGATTACGATTGTTGGTATTAAAATTTTTAATTACATTTAAATATAAATGTCTATATACGTAATTAATTTAATAATCAAATTTATGTTGGTTTAATTTATATTTATTATATGTATATCAAGGTTTTTTTTCTATATCCTGGAAGTAATTAAATTGTTGAGGGAATGTCTTTTTGTGATATTTTAAGGATAAAAATAAATATTTAAAATATAGTTTTTTTTTTACTAACAATTTGAATTAGAATTGCGTTTTTTTGATGAGTGATTCATTTTATTCATCAATCATATACCTAATAAAATACAAATATGATAAAATGATTAGACCTCACTCAGAAATACACAACAGAAATATATTTTACAGTAATTAAAGTTACTGCCTCATCAGTTTTTTAAACAGCTCTCTTGAAATGTTAAAACTAAAACAGTTGTAATTCTTATTGAATGCATTAAAAATATTGCATAAATCTGGGTGTGATCTGTGACACAAAAATTCTCAAATAGCTCGAGGCAGTAGATTTTAGAGAACAGGAACATCGTGAGCAAACGTATCATAAGCGCATTTACATTTACATTCTAACGTTTTTCAAAAAATCATTTGAAAATCACATTCCCATCCTACATATAGAATTTCATCATAATCGGTTAAGAACTCACCGAGTTCCTTCCTAATTGGCCATATTCTAGAACTTTCCTAAAAAATCATTTTAAGTTTAAACCACATGTCGAAATATCCTGTTTTGAAATATCCAGTTTTGTACCATATCTCGTTTTGTACCTTATCTCGTTTTAAAATATCCAGTTTTGAATTATCCTGTTTAGTCAAATCCAGTTTGTTTTCAAAGAACGATTTAAAAATGTGTAATTAAACCGCTAGTTTACATCGATGAAAAATTCCGGAAGTGAAGTGATATTGTCAAGAATATAACTGGAATCATGATTGATGCCATTCATGAGTCTTGTTATGATTAATAATTACAATCATATGATTGATAACAATCATTATTGCCGTTTTGATTGACATATACGCCATTATTTGTGATAATTCTTCAGCAATGTAGACGCAATAAAAAAATTCCTCTTAGATAGAATTGCCGTGTTCTATTACCAAAAAGTCACAGCTTAATTAAAGTGGCGCTTGCGCAGTAAGTTCAAGAGTAATAATATCTTAGCCCAGCTACTCTATTTTTAGTATTTGCATACCCAGGTTAAGGTGGACCCAGTATAGGCGTCTAACTTTGCTGTTAGACGATGAGGTAGCAGTTATCATTGCACTATGAGAGATGCGCGATCTTCCATACATACAACATTTTGCATTGAGTACATAGCTTGGTGGTTATTTTTTGTGTGGTTTTGGTTAAGCCTAGTTCAATGGTGTCTCGCAAATACCAAATTCAAAATTTTAATCTACAATTTTTACAGTATAAAACAAAGAAGAAATTCATTCTGTAAACAATTTCTCTTTCGAATCCAATTCCACCAGAACGAATGTGCTACATAGATATATACAATCAATTTATACGAATCCGCCTAAGTGGTTCAACAAACTACGAAATAGTGGTCTAAATTGAATGATGGCTATTTTAACAAAAATTTTAAGGCCTTCTGATGTTGTAAAATTTGATTTTAGAACAATTTAAAAAATCAGTAAAGAAAACATTTGTGTATGGAAATGAAACAGTCTATACATAATTCGGAGTTTACTTGTATACCTATATCAGTTTAGTTTTAAAATTCTAATTAATTCTAATCATGAGTTGCGGAAGTACATACTACAAAAGTTTGATACAGTATTGATCCTTATATTGAATATATATATATATATATATATATATATATATATATATATATATATATATATATATATATATATTCTAATTTTTCATATCATATCAAATACATATACAATTAGTATTTTTATTAATAATTAACTATGTAAAGCATATAGTAGTTAAGTTTTTAGTTCGTGTTATGAAATTATTATTTACTTAAAAATTATGGTATATTGATCTAGCTATAAACCAAAATAATATATTTATTCATAAATAAACATATAATAATAATAAAATATTTATATTTTTACATATATACAATTTAACCGAAAAAATGAAAAAGTTTAGCTTTTGGTTGTAGAAAAATGTTAAATCTTTACAAAACGAAAAGTTAAAATAAAATAAATTAACTTTCTTCTCTAACAATTTTCTTACATAAAAATTATTTAAATTATTTTAAGTTTTTGTTGGTAGAAATAAACCCGAATAACTAATTTTGGTATATGAGATGAATTACTAAGCTACCACTACTTGGTATGGTAACTTCAGATTGCTATTTACTATATATGTATGTTCTATAGGCATTGATTTTACATACATATTTGTTTTTTTCCTTAATTTGGCACCCTTTGAAATAATCAATTAAGATATATTATTATTAGTATTACTACTATCATTATTACCCTATATTTCAAAAAAAGTTAAGAATTAAATATTTGCTGTACCTATATACACTCGAACCAAATATTGAGCTTTTATTTAAAATACAAGCCGACCGACTGTACAAGTACATAAAATATTGTTTTTGGAAATATAGGACTAGAATGTTTTTTTATACACTCATACTCTTGCCACCCTATATCCTCTAAGAAATTTACATATTTTCTAATTCTTGGAAAAATGTTATATCTAATTATTTAAATTTTCTTCTTCATTTTAATTTTTGTGTTTATTAATTTGTTGAAAGTTGAAATGAAATTATATAATAGTTGAGTTGGAGAATTAACTTTAGATTACTTTATGGTTGATTAAATATTGTATGTTGTGTACGACATCCGAGTGATGAATTGGATTTTAGTTTTTAATATTTTCGTTTTATTAATATCTAGTTATTTTTAATTCTATAGTTTGTTGCTGATGGCTTATTATTATACATTAATAAATTGTTAAATGTTAAATTGTAATAAAACATTTTCTAGAAAATTAAATGAAATTCTGAATTGTGTAATACTTTGTCAATATCCAAATACCTTAAGCCACCGGGTTTGAACCGCAATAGAAGACGGTTGTAAAATAGTGTTTTTATTACGTGATGATGGTCGGTGATATATAAGTGAAAAAACTACCCGAAAATGAAGTTCGTAAAGCGCGTATAAAAAAGCCTAATGTCTTTAGATTTGTCACAGTGTTTTCTCTTGCTGTAGGTGACGAAAAAAAAGATCAACCAGAAAAAACTTTTTAGTATAGATATGGCCTTGTTTTGATGTTGGCTTCATTCTAGGGTTATGCGACTAAACAAATAATTAATCATTTAAACGCCCACAAAAGGCAACACAATATTAAAGACTAATTAAGAAAGTAATTCGAGGTAATCTGATGGGTTTTAAACGGACATAGATAAAAGTAGTGAGCCTACTAGCAAAATCTTGTGAAGAACCAACGTCTTGACGGTATAACCGCTCAATGGGAGGTATTGAAAACTTGAGTTGTCAGTGCTGCTCATGACAATATTTCAGTGATTTGATTAGGTGTCGAATTTTAATGGTTAGACTTTAAAGCCTAACTCGGAGAGTTTAATAGAAAGTTTAATATGGTAACTTTAAAATTTATTTAAATCGCCACTTTAACTTTAAATCTCTTTAAATATTTGGTTAATTATCATATAATATTAGAGATATAACCCTGAAGTATAGAGTACCCTCTGACGACACATATTATGATATGTTCGTATTTTTAAATTCAACGAAAGACAAACACACACAGATTAGACAAATTAGGACATCTAAAATTTTTTTCAAATTCCACTTAACTCGGTAATCATAATATCATTACAGTTTTTTTGATAAATTTATAGACCAATTTTTCTTCACTTGAAAAATCTTAAAAAGGTCCCAAGTCCCTTCAACAATATCCTTATCTCGACATATATTTATCATTAAAATAAATATACATTCAGCCAATAATATTTTTAATACTCTAACTACTCGTAATACTAGTTGATAACTATCACTCTACTATATCCTATATGCATGAAATAGGCGAAGGCATCCACATAAATTTGATGTATTTTTATAAACCAACCACTTAAATCGAAAGAAATGTGAAAATAAAAAAAACCCATCATTGTCTTTCTTGGATCAGATGATGGTATGTAGTTGGATAGATAAGTTGCTGCTGCTTTAGTTCTTCTCGTTCATTTCACGAATTTTTGTTTTTCTAAGTGTATATACGACGAGATATAGCTTATAAATCAGCATTAATCAAAATAATGTCTATTTATGAATATTATGGTAAATCATCAGCATAAAATATAATTTATGTTTATAACATGTTTGTATATACATAGTTAAAATAGTTTTAGGTTAATATAAAATCTGATACTTGAAAAAACTTGGCTACGGAAAAAATGTTTTCTCTATATATTGTTTATATTTTTGCTGCATAGTTTTTTAAAGAGTGATCAAATTGGAGTATGACATCGTTCAAATTTTGTCGTACCAGCAAAAAATAAATTAATAGCCCAGGAACAGATGCTAAACTTTGAAATTGGGGGCATATGAGTATCGCTTTGAACTATTAATTTACTCTCTAATCATGTATGCAATACAGGCTAGTAAAAAATCGGACTTGAATTTCTAAGCTAAGTTTGCATTGGTTGTGATTTTAATGATAGAGCTGACAATAGACAGACCGATTTATGTCAAAATATAGATCTAAGGTCCAAACGGTGAAACCGTTAAACTTATTTTGTTTGATTTGTTGCGTCAAAGAAAATATAGGGGGAAATGCAAAGTAACACATTTTTTAAAGCTGGGGGTTGCTCGATTATCATAGTAATTTTTTAATAAACATTTAATTTTATTAACCCACATTTTAGTTTACTGATTTGCTTACTTTTAGATTCTGATCAAGCCGAGTTGTTTATTGTGTTCAGGCCACCAATAGCATATAAACAATTTTTTTCAACAATTTTAAGGTTTTCTTTTATGTTTTAGTATTTTGTGAGTAAAAACATAAATAGTCAAAATCCTAATTAATTTACATTGAAAAATTGATTATATAGCACAACGAGTGTGTCTAGACTAGATATAGGTTAGGCTTGTATGCCCTAATTTATTATTGCAATTATATATGTAATATAAAAATAAAAGTTATAGATAACAATATTACAAGTAGTAAATTTAATTTGTCCAAAGCTTAGTCCAGTAACGTTCCTTTGAATAATTAGAACAAAATACATTTGGAATTCAACTCAGATGTCTCTTTATATATTTGCATTTGTATAAAATTCAGGTTATTTACATAAAATCGTACTATATATCTATATATCTACTGTATGCTCTAGACTCCTAGTGAGTTTTTTTTATCTATTTCTATTGGAAAACTTTTATTTGATTTTTATTCCATTCGGAATACTAATTTTATGTTTATTTTTTATTTTATGTTTTTTAATTATGTTAGTTAATCACATACACCAATTAAATGAATGGCTTTTTGCAAAGATATACGACCGAATTAGGGTGTAAGGTGGTATGTTGTATCTAGGATGAGCATATAACAAACACGAAAAACTATTATTATCCAATTTTTACTATTTTTAAATTGAAAACAAATTTTGTTCTATTTGGTTTATTTATATACTCGTATATACTCGTATATACTCGTATATAAGGTTATTACGAGTAGTATACGAAACGAAAACTACTGTACCCATCATCGTTTATATTGGATTGCGCGATATATAGTAACGAATAGATTTAAAATTATCGTGTACAATTTTGTGAGCTTACGATTTTCAGCTTATATATATATTCGTATTATTGATCGCTAGGGAAATTATACCTGGTTAATTTATTCTTCTGCTGATTGCATGGTACATTGTGAATAATTTATCTTCTACTAAAAATTGAAGTTCATAATTTATATCGTGCTTGTTCGAAAAAAGGACAACTGGTTATATATTTTAGATATAGTACATTGTATGATACTATATTTTAATTTAGATCTATAAAATGTTAGACTCACTGTGTGGCATGTTGCAGCGTCTTGTTGAAACCACATATCATTAATGTCTAGCTCATGCAAGTGATCATGCAATAGCGATCTCCATTGACTGTTACGTGACGGTCATTTTCATCAACGAAAATAAATGGTCCAATAACACCACCATCATGAAAACCTCACCATACAGTTATTTTTTGTGGATGAGGTGGTGTTACTTGCACATAAGTGTTTTCATCTGATCCAATAACGCATATTCTGTTTATTGACGAATCCGTCTAGCCAAAAAAGCGCTTCATCATTGCGAAGATGATTTTGCGATGAGATTGGTGATCTTCTTCAAACATTTCCAGAGCCAAATACGAGAACGTACGTTGCTTCATATGATCGAGTGGCTTTAGTTCTTGTGTTAACTTGATCTTATAAGGGTGCAAGCCAAGATCCTTTCGCAAAATTCGCCAAAGTGTAGTCTGAGTGATTACCAATTCTTGAGAACGCCGTGGAATCGACTGTTTTGGTTCGTTTGCGAAGGACGCTTGAACGGCAGCTTGTCTACTGGGACGATAATTACTAAATGTTTTGACACTGACAGTTTGGTTATTTGTTATATAAAAAATGCAATGTTTATAATATTAAATTTATAAACGATAATATTAATTTATCATTTGGACAATCTGACAATTTGACTGTTTTTTTACCTCTGTGCCAATATTTAATTACATTAATATTTTTGGGGAGTCATTAAAAATTCCTTCATTTATATGTCAGGCAGTCGACAATACGTACGTATCGAATCGCGACCCACACAACACAATTTCTATATTAGATACACGAGCGCACATATATTTTTTGTTGATAAAACAATATTAATCTATGATTCACCTTTGCGTCTCTAAAAATGTTTCTATTTCTATCTAATAATTTAAAAAAAAATTTTTTTGTCGTACATTTTCATAAATGAATAAAAAAAATAAACAATGCAAAATACGAGGACGTTTACATAAATATTGTAATTGAGTGTGTATACAGTACTGTGTAATGAAATCTGGACCACTAGTTCTCTCCTCGTTCTTGTCCTAAAACAACTAACAATTTACAAATGATAACGTTTACAAGTGTTTTTTGGAGCTCTACATTTTCTTCTAGAAAAGATCCAGTAATTTTGCGGTGTAAAATTGTTTTGGTAATTCCTCGACTATACGTTTATATTGTTTAAAGGGAGTTATTATTTTCATAACGTCACAACATTTTCAGATGCTTAGCCTAAGATCAGATGCTTAGCCTGAGCTTAGCCTGATACTAACCAATAGTGAATTTGCAAAGATGGCTCTGTTCAATTTATAATTTTGCGATATGAGAAAATAAAATGATTTTGTACGTTAGAACTTCATAGCAGCAAGTATAATGAGTCAGAGCATTATTCTAGGAATTTAACCTGTTTGGATTTCATTTAATTTCACCGTACTGTAACTGTATACCTTTATATTATATATATGCAAACTCTCTTTATATCTGTGTATGCTGCAATTAATTTTGAAGCGTTTAGTTTGCTTTTTAGATTATGTTTATATTTTTGTTGTTTTATTATGTTTTTATTATTTAATTTTTAATTATTCTAATTTAGGTTTGTGTTGTGCTTTGGTTGGTAAAACGAAAAACTAAAACCTAGAAAAAAAAACTAATTAACTAAAAATATACATAGAGAAAAAGTAAAAAAATATTTTTATGTTTATAAATTTTGCAATATTGCATGCATTTTTAATTTTGCTTGACTTTTTTTTAGGTTTTTTCTATCTTTGTCTGTTTAATTATTTTAATTTTAATTGAAATGGTTATTATTTTATTTATTTTTGTTTTTACAGGCTAAAATGGTCCATTTTCATTTTTAATTATTTATTAATTTAATAAAATTTATATTTATGTTGTTTTGTTTATTAAATTTTTGTTTATTCGGTTTTGCAATGTAATAACAATTAGGCCACAATATGAAGGGTCGACGGTAGTTTTACAAAATATTTTAGGTCTATTTAACTGAACCGCAGTTTCTATCCTCATTTTATTAATTCTAACTTTGTTAGATGCATTATGTATTTTCTGGATTTTCGAAATTTTTAATTTGTATATAATTCCATAATTTTGATTGACTAACCTCATATTGATAACGTATTGATGCTCGACCTGGCGGTATAGGTGCATTTTAGAATAATGATCGAATGTAAAAACTTTTATGTTCGTTAAAAATGTGTATTTTAAAATCCTCTCCAATATTTTCTCGTTAAACTTCATTTAATATTTTTGGTTTACACTTTTGTTTATGCAACTTATAGAAAAGCTAATAGAATTGTTCTACTTTTAAACGTAATCGCGATTGGGTTACGTTTAACATTTTAAAAGTTGTACCACTGAAATTGACTTTCTTATCGATAGGTGGCACAATTGCGATATCTATAGATTAAGCAGCAACCTATTATTGTTTTCTAGCACGAAGCTTCTCCGTTTAGTAATTTGCATGATTGTGTGACGAGACAATATGTCTAATGTTCTAATTTATTTGATGTAAAATCGATACGAGGATGCTTATAGGTAATATATACTACTAGAAAGAAATTATAAGCTAAGAAGAATGTTTGTCCACTTGTTTGGATTGTCATGTTACGTTAAATTATTTCTACATTTGTCGATAGGTGATAGTAATTTATATTAAATTGATTTTTGGATAAGTGTAGCTACTCCTCGACATCAGTATAAATACTCTAATAACATCATTATGAGAATTGGAAAGTCCATTCTGTGAAATTTGTAAAGGAGTCCGCATCGTGAAAACTGAATCAAATGCTCTCTCAATGTCAAGCATCAAATGTCGTCATTCATTTTTGACATCAAGGCTTATGAAATAATCTGTGGGATGAAGACATTTTGTGAGCGCGGCGGTATTGTTGGTATTGTTTCGAGGGGATTGACTTTACCAGTTCTTTGGAACCGAAATGTGTTTTTTTAGCGTTTATCAGTTTCAGCGTTTACCCAATTTATTCATCGGTTTAAGCTTAATGAATTAGTTAAGAAGTTTAAAATTTTACGTATGTCTAATTTATAGAATAAAGTAATATTTTAACAAATATTTACAGTACCTGTTTTGTCTATTCATACCTTATGTGAAAAGTAACAGCATTACCCAACTAAATCTTATTACGCTAATTAATTTTCTGAAATACCTTTGACTCCATTTGTAAATGTACATCAAATGATCATTAATAGTAAATTAATCCAAAATTATCAGGACCTATGGCTGCAAAATATCTGTATTTACACAAAACTTTTTGTTCCAAAGAAATCGAATCGGCATACATCACAAATTTCTAAATGTACAAAACGGAATTAATTCTCTTTCACTTTTTGCACTTTTGTTTGTTGATTTGAAATTAATTTACTGAAATTATGTACAAAACTGTACCTACCTAACTATTTTCATCCAAAACCTAGGTGATAATTATCATTATTTTAGCACAAAATGAAAACTTTCCTTAATTCTTTTATAATTCCATAATGTGGTAAACCACTCAAAACAGTTACGCACTGAGAAAGCCATGGCTTAATATGACACTAAATATGACAGACTTGCTGGTTGGTTTTTATAACGACCGAGATGAGTTTGAGCCACAAACGAATTATGAAAAGATTGATTTCAGAACCATTATTTTAAAAACTTGTTGTAATTGCATAAAAATATTTGTGGAATTTTTTTTTTTAAATTAGCCCTTTTACCTTTTAAAATGTATATGGATCATTTACTAATATTAGATACATATACTCGTTTCATTTTAATGTGCAAACATGTGTATACCATTCACCATATCCACCCATAATAAAAACACATAGTATATTGTATATAGACTATAATCTTGATCGTTCAACTTTAATTACTTAAATGATGTATGATAACAGTTTACATGTATGTTTGTATATGTATATATACGTAGTTAAACAAAAAATAGTATACCACACCTTTAGATATGTAGGTATTTTAAAAATTTTGTTGTAAATTCCATCCCCTATTTTTTAAAAATTACGAGTAATTATTTTATGATTTTCGTTTAGTAAATCAAACAACAAAAAGATCCACTCAACGATAATTACTCGTACCGCATATACAGCAAAAAAAAAAAAACGATTTTTTAATAGTTAATCTGCTATGTGTGTTCACAATTTTACTTGTACATATATATACCAATATACATATCTAGCTAGATACTCTCGTAGATATAAAGTAAATGTAAAAATAATTAGTATTTTATTTTTGATATATATACCCTTTTGTAAATCTACCCAACTCTGTAATATATCAGGTAAATCATCATTTGATTAACCCTATGTTTATTGTGTAACATATTAGGTCTGTATTATATTATCCTTATGTATAATATTTAAGAAAGTTCGGCTGAACATAATATTTTATCGTTAGTCATGCGAAAAATATTTTAACCTTAACGAAAATCCTATCGCCATCACTTTACTAAAATTCCGTAGCCATATATGTATATAGTGTTTATTACACTAAAATTATGTTATGTTTAAAAGGAGCATAAATTTTAGTTCGGTCTTAATTTTTCGTTAGCAGGTTGTTTGTTTGTTTGTATTTGTGTATTCTCTCATTCAAGTGATAAATATATTTTCCTTTGGTTTTTACGTTCGCGTTACACTACGAATGAAAAAGATAAAGATTTTTGTTGTTGTATACTTTGTTTTTCCTTTAACAAACTGAAATTCATCTGCGAACCATGTACGAGAAGAAATTGTATACACAGGCTCCTCCTTTCGAATATCTTAATATAAAAATCTGTTGTTTTTTTTAACTTGTTTGATAACAACATTAAATTTAAATTATTTAATTTTTGGATTTTTTTTTTCATGCCGTAATAATTTTCAATATATTTTGAGATAATTTTCCCAATTTATGTGTCCCTAATTGATCTTATATTTGTTAGAGCGCAATTTGAAATTATTATTTGACGCGTGTGTATGATAACAATAAAGATGCTATTCAAGTGTTATATATTTAAAATTTAGTTAGGTTCGGGAATCTAATAATATTAATAAAATATTTAAATTTCGGTTAACTTAATAGGAATAGCTCTGGCAAATAATGTGCTATATTAAAATACTTTAAAATATGATGGTGAAATTAGGTGTAAGCATTTTGTTGATTTATTATATTTGATTAAAATTACGCATAACACATAATGTCTGAACTAATGAAGTATTAAATATTGTTAGTAGAAAATAACCGAATTAAGCATTTAAATATTTTCATTAAGTCCACCCATAGTCATCACTGCAAAAGTTAATCAAAAAGTTAAAATACTTTAGTTCGTAAAGAGAAATAGTGATTTGATTTGGTAAATAATCGAATTTTGTAGATCTCATAACAAAATTTCAGTAAATAAATTGATAAAGACACCTAACCTACCTTTAAACTTTGCCATTTTACAATCACTGCAAAATAATCTTTATGTATTCTATAAAATTTATCAAGTTTGCAATAAAATTTTCAAATCTACAATATACCCATAGGTTTTTTGATATACGTCTAATTAAGTGTTCATAAGTGTTGCCACACAATTTTTACCGATAACCTGTCAGTTTATGAAAATATGTTGAATTTGGAGCAAAACACCTGTCTATATATGTATTTGAAAAAAAAACTGACTAAACTTAAAAAATAAAAGAATTTAATCTTTATCCCAAACATTTACCTATATTGAGTGATACTGAAATTTGCCCTCCTAAGTCAATACTACTTAGCTACTGAATAAATGGATTGTCAATTGTTTTAAATATTTCAATCGAAACAAACTCCTCTTCAATAAGAAAATGAGGTCGAAAATTAGAACTGCTCCTCAAAAGGGATATTTCTCTTTGCATAATATGGACTTGGGGCTCCACGCTTTGAAATATTTGGTTTAATTTATTAACTTCAACAACTTGGCCCAAAATATCTTTAAACATAAAAAAAACACGAATGATGGGTTATTTAAAGGTTCGATAGTTTTTTACGATGAACATGTTGCTTCTCGATATCATAATTATTCGACTCAAAAGTTGGATGACTGTTGCTTCTGCGAATAAAGCATTTTAGTTGCTTTATAATTCAGCACGGCTTGAAATTGTGGGAACAACAAAAAAATCCAACCCTTTTCGACTATTTTCAATAATAAAAGGAATATCACGAGCACATTAATTGATATACGAGAAAAAAACCAGCACAACGCGCATTCGAATAATATGTACATGTAAAAACATTCAAATTCGGACTGCCATGTTTTAAAAGTGAAGCAAATTACGGTTGTAAACCTATCAATTCAACAGAACGATCTGCGGCAAACACCGCAGCTTTGATTGAAAATTGACCAACAAACATTCTATTGCATTCCTACACTAAATTCTCTTTTTATTTTCTAAAATGGTTTAAATAATAATCCGGGCAATCAAAATTATATTCAAACTGATATGGTTTACAATAAACTGGAATTCTACCAAAAATACTGAAAAAATGTAGATCATAACGAAAAATTGTGATGTACAGGAAACGCTTTCGATATAGCAACGCTGGTTCACACATATAGTGAAATTAGTAATAACTATCATGACCTGAACCAAGTTATAGAAACAAGAGTCCTTTTTTATATATTTTTTCGATTTTTTTTGTTGGCCAACTTAAAGCTAATTTAAAAACTAATGGCAATTAACAGTTACTACTAGCAACTAGTAGATTTAATAAATTGAATAATTGAAATATTATTCAACATATTATGATAAAAGTTTAGCTGATAAATCCTCAACTTTTAAGTCAGGTCATTAGACATTTTCTAGAGCACCTTTTAAAATCTGTAGGCCTTGGCCAATCGATATAAACGAAATTGAAAGCTGTTATGGACCTTTTGCAAAATTTGTTTCTGGGTCTGGTTTATTAGATCATACCATCCAGAAGCTTCATTTATAGTATGATAAGCTTGATATATAGAATGTAGACTTATAATTTAAATCACTTCTGTAGTTTAGTATAGGGTACAAAATGCAATGGCTAATTTTTTTATCAAAGTCATAATATGATTTTTGGCTAAATATTTAGCCGAGCTGATTTTGTCTATTTTTTGTTTTTCAATAGTTGGCTCCGATTTTGTAAGTTTCTTCTGATATTTTGATGTGAGGTTAACATAATAACTTAGACTGTGTGCCTTTTCGAACTAAACTTTTCAAAATTCGAAGCTTTTGCTACTGTCTTATAGGCGGCAGTTTGAATTTTCATTTTATTGTTTAACGTGAATTTATGTTTTGGTTAATTTGTTTTGATGTTAGTATAACAAAAATGACATAATGGAAAAATGGCCGGGTCGTACTCTGTTCGAAGTAATTTTATTTGTTGTTACCAATTATAGTTCATAAATTAAATTCTATATACATATATACATAATTATGTACATATAATATATTATACGTATAAATTATTATTTTTCGATATACAATATGACAATAGTAAATAACTCTATAGTTGTAATAATCACATGCGAAGTTTGACTTCTCAGTTGATCATTACAACTAGATTAAAAAAGACTTTTCTGCAACTTCTGAACTAATCATATTTAATATTGAGTATGGTTGTCTAGCAAACTTCAGCTCTGTTCCGAAAATATCATTAAAAACCTTCTAAATAACAATCCGAGATTTATTTTGTTTTTGTTGTACAATTATATCAGAACATGAAGCAATGGATGCCTTATAGAGCAATAAGAGTTTCTTTGCCAAGAGGGTACCGCTAAAAGTTTTATTTCAGTTTTACTTAAACCGAATTGAGAAGATAAAAAAAAACAAAAATTTCATGACTGTGTTTTTAAAAATCAAGTGCGGTGTGGTGAACAAAAGTTGGAGCTTTTAAAATTTTATTGTTTTGCTTGGCCTAGGACCAAGAACAGCAAACTTAATAATTATTAATACAAAATATTAAATCGCTGTCGGCATATTATAATTAACAACAAATATGGCATTATAAATTTTTGTTAATGCTCATTTTTATAATTAAAACAAAAATTTAACTGTGGTTGTTTATTTTAAAAATTGTTAATTATTATTACAATTATAAATTTTATTATTATTTTATATATACATATATGTATATATAGTTAGTTTTATTGAAGGTAATCGCGCGGTCCATAACTGGCTATTTATGGTCTTGATTAATTATATTTAATAATGATAATTTTTAATTAATTTTATTTAAAAACAAATTATAGAACCTAAAAGCACAAAAAAATAACAACAACACAAATGATTAATATTATTTGATTAAAATGTTGAAATAAAAAAATTAATTAATTGATGTCATATTTTCTGAAGCTTTTTTGTTTTTGTGATATTTGAAATTATTTTTGTTTCGCATGTTTTGTTTTTGTATAGTATAAATGATGAGCTTTTTTATGTTTTTAATTTTATTTATTTTTATTAAATATTATTTATATTTATTTAATCCAATTTATTATAAATATGCGGCGTATAATATACTTTGGTGGGTATTAAACTCAAACTCAGTATGGGCGTTTTATGTATATATTGGATAAACATTTTTAAAATTTGCAATAGTTTTTTGTAGCTAAAACTATAATCCGGCTCCATCAGCATCGATCACATATAGCGAAATCTGTGCTTCTTCTGGAAAATATATAAGTTTGAGTAACGCATGTAATTGATGGTTGGAGTTATTTACCAAATATATAATATCAGGTACCATATTTCAAATTATTGATTTGATAAAAGATAGCAAAGTTATGTTGATAATTTTTATCAACATAACTTTGCTATTAGTAAAAAATGATTTATGTTACCTGTCAATAGTGTAAGATTGTTCCAAACCAAATTTCTAATATACGATCAGATATTGAATCAGATACCTTAAGACTCCGAATCGTTTATTAAGCATTTACATAGAAATGATCGTTAGCATATCCCAAAAATATATTGTTTGACATGACGAGCCCGGAAATAATAATCATACACGACTAGCCTTAGATGTAAACTTTTATCTTATAGTTTTGCGCTCATCGTATTAAGTATTTAAATAACGAACAAATATTTTGTTCTACCCGAATGAAATTTTAAATCATCTCAAATTGTATGTATGTTGCGCCAACACAATATTATAATGTATTACTGTGTTTACTATTTTCAGGGCTTTTATTATGATTTAAGTTTAACGCTTTAGTTCTATTGCTTGCTAACACAATTATATAAATGGAAAAACAAATTTCTTATTTTCATCATTTTCTTCATCTTCTATGAATTTTATTTTATGGTTTATGTTCTCAAATGATTTAATCTTTCTCGGGTTTTAAGACGTGAAACAGAACAAAACAGCTACATGATAGTGGCATTATGGTAAAGCAGCACAGCAAAAAGAAATATAAATCATCATGTTGAAAGATCACGAAAAATAATGGATTTTAATTTCATCATCTCAAATCATCAGTAAAATTAAGATTTTCCATTTACGAGATTCATATATGTATATGTTTTGAGTCTGAGAAAATTTAAATTTTTTTTGATTATATTTAATCTCATGCAATTTTTGCAAAATGACTCAGTCATGTGTGTGGATTTAGTTTTGTATGTGAATACATATATCGAGATATGGCTTGTGTTTTTGATACGTCAAATATTTATGATGAACTCATCGAGTGCTGGTTTTACGAACTCTATATATTATACGAGTACATAATATAATATATATATATATATATATAGGTACTTTAATTCTGGAACGTAGACATACTCTACAATTTTTATATACGTATAAATAAAAAATGAAAATGTGTTAATGACTCATGGTTAAAATTTTAAAGTGAAAATCATTTTGCATATCGTATATGAACGAGTATAAAATAAACAACCCAACAACACCTTAATATCCGTATACTCTACCTATGGTGTACCTATACGAGTATTTTATACACAGTACACAAACACAAAAAAAAAAAAATGAAAAATTAAATTAAAAAATAACAAAAATGGAAATTAAACCATAAACGTGAAAATCATAAATCATAATTACAAGGTCAAATAATGTTGGTTAAACAAAAAAAAATTAAGGGAAATAGAAAAAATATTCAACAACCACACCCGCTCGAGATAACGAACCAAATCCCCGTAGTTTAAATGCACTGGCTATGGAGAATTGTTGGGTGTTGTTGTATGAGACGAAAGATAAACTAACCGTAATCCTATTTCAATTCAATTTTCAGTTTCATTGGTCTTACCTAATGTGCTTTCTGCGTGGGTAGAAATAAGATCGAGCTTCAAATCGAATGCACCAAGTGCTTAGTGGTTGGTTTAATATATTATTATACACCAACGTAATGACCTTGTAAATTACTACATGAACTATAAGAATCGGATTAGCATATAATATGCTCTTAAAGACTTTTGTGTAAATATTATAATTTTTTTAAACTATACGAATGGAAAATACGAAAAATTTATTCAAAACCGCACAAACGAAAAAATTATCTTTAAGACATGATGGCGTCTGTTGAAAAATCTAATTTTAATATTTTCTTTGTTTTCGTCTTATTTATATGCTTGTTCATATTTGGAAAATTATTAAAAAAAACTCATCGAAAATATATTAGATTGGTCGGAAATACCAAACGCTTAAGGCATTTGAATTGTTGTGTAGTTAAATTTGTCGGGTCCTTGACATTATGCTCTCTGGTTCCTAACTTAGTTTACAAATTTTAAAATAATTTTTTTTTTTAAATTCTAATTTATAATGTTTTATTTTGTCTAATTCCAGGTACGTGGTAATTTGAATCGATCAAAATTTAAGCCATTAGCTTGACAGCTATCTGAAGTAAGTTACAACATAATTATAAACTTATATGGAATTTATAAAGCTCAGTCAATTAGAAAGTACATATATTATGATATTACAACAAAACAATTTTTTTAAACATAACTATTAGCATATTTTGGGAAATATTCAAATAACAACAGCAACATTAATAATTTTCATTAAAATTAAAAAAGCCAGAGCCACATCCATACATAGCGCGCATAGTATATATAAAAGCACAACAGATTGGTAGGAATTAAAAAAGAGGAAAATGAGAGAAAAATAGGGAAAATTTATAATTATTGGTTAGATGGAAAAACATTGCGAAAAAGTTAAAGATTATGTATAAATATTTTCTATATGATGCTGTGTGCTACATAATAATATGTTTATTTTATGAACGATAACGTACATAAATTCTAAACTGTTAAGGACGTATTGGGGGGATGTCGGCTTAGAGCTTAGAAATATTCTTCATATAGTGGGTATACATCCAGAATTGATTTCTTGGGAATTTTAATAAAGTTTTTGATTAATTGAAATTGAAAGTCATTGCATGGATAATAATAATCACCCTGTGTTTATACATATATATATATATATATATATATATATATATATATATATATATATATATATATATATATATATATATATATATTTCAATGTTAATCAGTGAAAAGTATATATGTATAGACTGTATATGAGGATGAATATATGTGAAAATTTATTCGATGGAAAATTGTTTTATTTTAACTTTGTTTAAAAGAAAAATATGGTTTACATGAATAAAGCTTTAATTTAAATTAATTATGATGAGCATATAATTAGTAAATACATATATTTATATGTTGAACGTTTGTACATATATGAATTTAATTTTATATTGCGAAATGTTTTTCTCTGTATCACAAAACGAAAACGTGTGTCTCTCGAGTTGTGCAGTAGTTTTTGCTTCGCACAACTTCGCAAATTTAAACCGTTATAACGTTCAAAAAAATGTCATTCACAAACATGCCATTAAATAGTTGATGTTTTAAAAACGGTTGTAGAATTTTTCCAGCCGCATCTTTTGCGTCCAGATTGAGAAAACATCACATTAGTCGAGGGACATCTGTAATTATGTAATATGTATCTATATTTATATTGTAAACAAATATTAGCACAGCGAAAATTTTATTTTTGCCTAAATTTTGATTATGCCACTATGCTACATTCGTAAATATTATGTTTTACATTATTTTAAGTTGGTTCTTATTACTATTTTTATGATGTCAAACGAAAATCTATTTTCATCATATACATATTTTAGTAAAATGTTGGTTGCTCGTGAATCATGAATTTGCGATTTTAAAAACATGATCGTCAAAGGTAATAACCAATTTAGTTATCTAAAATGATGCGCCGAGTTCATAAAGAAAAAGTATCATGCATGGAGGCAAAGTGGTATAGCTACTACTAAATATTTCTCAATTTAGCTTGCGGCTTGCAACATATTTACAATGCTAGATCTTCATTATGAGAAAAGTATAGCGCACTGTTATTTTAAAAATAAATGATCATTATTTTGCATGAACAGCTCAGCTTGTGGTAAACGCATAAGGCGTTTTTCTATCAGATTGTAAAGCAGTTAAAAAATATTGTCATCCGGTAGGTAAAGGGAAGTGGTCAATTATGGCCAATGCTTCTGACAATGCAGCTTATACGGTTATGTGGCTATACAAATAGAGACTTAAAAGAAGGAACAAAAAGACTTATGGAAGTTAAACCTTAAATATATTTTAATTTAAAAAATCAATTTCTATAGGAATGCCATATACGCAGTCTAAAACAAAGGTCCTCACAAAATAACTTTGACAAAACATTTAAATGATCTACCTTAAAACTCGATAAGCTACGCATCTCTATTAACTAACATTGTTTTTTGTTGGTTGCTTCAACCAAGTGACCGCCTGCTCGTAGGCTCTCTAATTTTATGAATTGGCTCACAAAAAAATTCATTGTGATGTTTTCACTAGACTACGTAGAACCTTATTGTTGCGTTTTAGACCGAGTTTGGTTAAGATAAGCTGAACAACTGACACAAACACACACAGTTAATTTGATTTTAGATAAACATAACTGTTTAGATGTTATACCATTTTCTATTATTTAAATAAAAATAAATTTTCTTTAATGGTAATTCAAATGAACCCATTGCAATTCCAGAACATCACTTAACTTTTGCTTTATAGAACTGAATGATTTATCTCGGATGATTTAAAGTAGGAACCTATAGTTGATGTATCTCATATACATTTTATACCTAATAATTTACTGGCCTTTCTAAAAGCTATTATTCTAACCTTATAAGTTGTTGTACTACAAGCAATAAAAGACTATAAGTTTATGCATTAAAAATTATACGGCTATAAATTTGGTTAGCAGTTTGAAAATTTCGGTCAACATTTGTATTAAGCTAGTTTACGTTCTAAACGAAAAACTCTAATTTTGACAAAGTTCCTTAAAACTTAAAATAATTAAAAAGTCAGAAGGACTCAACAGAGAAGGAAATCGTTTAAAAACGACCAATTTGTTAATAGAGAACAATAACTAAATTTAATTTTATGAAGTGTTTACTGTTAACAAACCTAAGATGACTTTTAAAGTCAGAAGATAATATGCTTTAGCACAAATATTGTTATCAAAGCGTAATAATATAAATAAGGTAATAATATATACCCTTAACATGTTCAGGTCATATATTTTGAAAGCTGCTTCTCTATATAGGGCGAGTTCAAATTGTCCGTTTTATACAAAACATACAATAACAATTATCTCCACTTTTTGCCATCGAGTTTCTTGGAGAATATAAATCTATTCATATTCATTGTAAAATTGGAAGTTCCACTTTTTTGTTAAATTTATTTGTTCGGTTGTAGATCATATCAAATCTTACCATTTAGTCTTAATTGGGTAGTTATGCGTTTGCCTTCGAATGTGTAAAATGCGTTTCGTTCTACACTTATAGGTTTAACAAAACTTTTATATATAGCTTAGTATACTTAATACTTATATATATTGCGTATTTGAAATGCTTGTAGGCATTATGGTTGAATATAATTGAAAAACAAAAAAATAATTTTCCTTTACCAAGAATATAATAATAAAGTAAACATGAACATCATTTCCGTCTCCTGAAGGCGTTTCTACTGTTGTATGTACATACACAAAAATAACAGTTATAGTGAAAACTGACAAACAAAATAAGTTTTGCTCGTATATACATTTATGTATAACTTAATTTGATTATCTCATTATTAGAACGTTTACACTAATCATCTTTATGTCTATATTACCATATCAATGAGCTTGTCTTTTCACACAACTGTTTACATGTATGTCTGCCAGTAAATTATAAATTTATACACATATCTATATTATATAAATATAAGTATTCTAGTGCATACGTATATACATTACGTATTCATCTCAAAGCTTATATTTTCATTTTTATTTATTTTACAAAAAACTATATATAGGTACACAGTACACACGACGTCTAGATATTCTAGTTACGTACCTTACATGAATTGTATCTATGCATATTCAGACATGTTATTCTGCTTAATTGTCTTTTCTCAGATTTATTTATGTATAAATACGAAATTCTTCAAAAAAATTTATTTAAATATTATTTTTATATATGAACAATAATATAAAATGTGAAAGCTTATTTAATTATTATGTTGGTTTAAAAAAAAGCCATACAAAAAGCTTTAGGTGTAGTAAGTACAACAAAACTTTAAACTAAAAACAACAATACATTTTTATCTTGGAACTATTATTGTTGATATATTTATCAAAACAAATTGTTATAATTTAAAGTTTCTAACTGTGCACGTGTGATGTGTACCAGGGTACGAGTGTGTCGTATATATATATGGAAATTATTAAAAAACCATAATGCTCGTATACTCCTCGTATGTATATTAAGCTTATTGTTACAGACTTATTGTATATGCTTCGTTTTATGTACAGGAGGTGTATGGTTCTGCTTAAGGTGTGCTTTTGTACACAAATAATTTCAATTTGGTATAATTTAATTAAAGTTTTTGATTTCAACGTGACTGCATATCGTGACTGCATATCATGATATTAACACTGCGGTTCAAATATTCAATACACGCACTGTAGAAATCCGTTTACGCGTAACGTTAAAAAAGTTTCATTCATCCGCTGCTTAATTTTAAATTTTAACTGTTTCATAACTAGAGAAACTTCAGACTTTGAAATTTTTTGTGATTCAATTTAAGAAATGGTACTGTGAAAAATAGAAGCCTGCGGATCTGTGCAAATAAACGCCAAAGTTCAAAGCACACGGATCTTTGAAAAAATGTTTTAATATTGATGTCTTACAATACACATGTCTTTGCCTGACTGAGAAAATATTCTTTTAAATGATTAAATAATTTTATTTATAATCCGTTCGATGGCTGGTTTTAAAGTAAGCCATTTAGTTTTGCTTTAACTTAATAACTTGCAAAATTCTACGTTATTCTTATCACAATTTTTTTAAAACTGTGGAACTGTGGAAATATAAAAAAAGGATATATTTGATAATTTCTGATTCTGATTCTTTTATATCTGATTTTCAATAGTTTTAATTTTTAATAAGTGTTTAATGAAAATGCCAGAATTACGTGGATACTTATAAAAACATCGACAACACCACAAAATAAATTTATATGCTTAACTGTATGTTTGCATTGGTTCATTAATGCCATTCACGTTGTTTCGAAAATTTCTAGCTTTGAACAAATAATTCGCCAAACTGCGATATCGACTATTTATTTATTTATTTAAACTTTAACGCTTTTTACGTTTTAGTTTATAATTTTGTTCAATTACTTCTGTACTAACAGGTAGGATTCGCATAATAGGAATATCCTTATTAACAGCAATAGCACTTTCAAAAAATGTTTAAAAAATATAATTATCATCGAATGTTTGCTTTTCGTTTATCACCTTTCTCGTTTCTCATAAAAAACCCAATATATGTTTCATTAATTGTTAATTTCGAGTTTAAGGTTAAGTATTTCAGTCTCGATTTAATAGTTTAAACAAAACTTTTATTTAAAAAGTTATTTGCACAAGATAGTGTTGTTGAGACAAATTATTTTGTACATGTACTGAATTAATGCTGATTTTTGATTCATAATTTATTCTCGAATATCTCAATTAATGCTATGCCAAACAATACTTTTGACCTCCAAATTATTTTGAAAAAGTTTCCCAAATTAATGTATGCTGTCCAAAGAAATCAATTTTTACGACATTTTTATATATCAACTCGTTAGTTTTCGTCTGTCTCAAAGGTCTCATCCTGAAAATATGCAACCATAATTTTAATTAATTTGCTTCGGTTAATAACTCATTAATTACGATTACATATTTTATATTAAACATTTGATTTCACATAACAAAAATCTGCAAAAAATTAAAAAAAAAAAAATTGTATTCCCAACGATCATATAATTATTTAATTATATTTCAATTATGATTAACATAATAATTTTTTATTATTTTGATTAATCATAATTGAAATGACCACAATAATAATTATAATGTGATAAATTTTTAGTTGATTTAAAATTCGATTATTCGCAATAAAATTCTGAAATCTGTGAACTAGTAACATTTTTTAATAAAACGTTGTGTGAATCCCTTTTACACGTAGGTTAAATTGTGCTCACGCATAATTATTTATTTATTTACCGGCACTATTTTAGTAAGCATAGGTTATAAATTAATCAATAAAACAATGATAAAATAAATTCAGATGTGACGAGTTGTGAACAGGACCGGCACTAGATTTTTTTACATTGTGTAATTTCCTTAAGTGGCGCCCCAAACAAAAATCCGTTCTCATCGGAGGTAGGAATTGCAATAACTTTTACTGAGGTTTCTCACTGAGGCACAATCCTCATAACTAATTTACAATAATTCTACTATAAAATTAAATAACTGGTTGTAACTAATGTCTCATAATTCAAGATTGTATTTATAAATCTAAAATCTTAATAAAGTTAATGATAAAAAATAGATCTTTAAAAACTCAATTTGTGCACAATATTAGTCTACCATTAAGATGCTGTAGTCCTTATTTTCAAGAAGGTTACTATATATTGATAATATTGCTAATCCTACTAATTTTTTTTTAACCTAGTAGTTCTTAAATTGTTTTTAATGATTTGCAAATAAACTCGAATTTTCGTATTTTATTTCCTTCTTGTCGTTTCCATACTAAAGCTTCATATATAAATCAAATAAATTCAAAATTAACGGTTGCAACGCAACTTAACGAAAATTATCATTTTAATCCATACTTAATTCATCAATTATTAGCGTCTTAGAAATTCTGTACTGTTTTTCTGTTTTTTTAACACATTTACATTAAGTTAACTAAACGAATTTCTTTCAGTTTAACGACCCAAAAAAATATTTTTCTATTTTGAATATAAAACGTTTTTCAAAAACAAACAAATAAATTTTTTAATACTGTACTCAAATAAATTAACGAATTATTAAAATATTTTAAAAGATAAATTAAATGTATTGATCGAAACAATTATATTTCAAGGCATTTCTAACTCGACAGACCTAATTTAAGATGAATTGTAAAGTCACCAAAGTAATCCTGTATAGCGAATAATATTACAAAATTATGACAGAAGTTACTTGCTCAATCTTCAAAAGACGTGTTCGTCACCAAACCCTTCTTATTCTATTTCCAATGGATTTAAAATTTAAAATGTTGTACTGTTTTTATATTACAAAGTTTTGTTAATACTAAGGTGAGTGTAACTGTAAAAGTAGATGGTATTTAGTTCGGCCATCTACCATATTCCTATAACAAATCTAAGTATCGTTCTGTAATCTATTTATAAAGTTTCCAAATGTTACAAGTTCTTAGACCAAAGTTAAAAATTATTTTCTGTTTTTACTATCAGATACGCGTCATTAATTTTTTAAATTTTCAAAATTTTCATAAATTTTATATAATCAGATAAAAAAACTTTATTTTTGGTGTTATTAAGTTAGAGGAAGTTGTAAAGAATATCAAAAAAAAATAAATTCTCATCCGGTATATTCAAACTATGTATATAAAACACATGTATACATGTAAATTAAACATCTTATAGTTTGGATTGGTTTAAATTCTTTAATTCAATTAGTTATTATCTTTCTGGCTCCGTACGACGACGTATCCATATGCTGAGTTTTGAATTTTTTTGAATTGAGTTGAGCTACAAACAGATATTTCATATTAACATTTTTTCTCTTCATAAAGTTTTATAACACATTTCATAAAAGTTTAAGACGCTTACAAGAAGTTATTTGTATATATATAGAAACGCCATTTTTATTACTTTTCATAAATTTTATCGGAGTGATGACACTTGTGTATAACATATAAGTATATACATATACCGGTATATGCACACAAAACTTTAATTTATGTAATCCTTACAGATATGATGTTATCCGCATATTAATTTTTATTAAGTATTTTTTTAAAACTTGTATAATTTATTTTCGTGACTAGAAGTATTTATAAAAAATAATTTTAAGTTATGACATGCTGGATCTTGATTGATAGGTATATAGGCGATTCAGAGGCTATATAACTGATGTCATCCTTTGAGGTAGAAACCGTTATTTTATTCAGATCAACTTTTTTCCATTTTTCGAAAATGCAACCGGTCATTCGTTCAATATGCTGATTTATCAAACTTCCAGAAATCATTATTAATGGTTGGTTGCTTGGAATTTACTTAATTTGATTATTTTTGGCTTTTTTGGTACGCTAAGTAATATGGAGTAATATAGTTACCATTTTCTGTTCCAAAGCGATTTGAATATCAAGCTTTTCATTTTAAAATGTTTCCAACGATTGATTTAAATAAGTTTCAAGCTATTATTATAATAATTCTGTCAACGATTTGTTTAAATATTCTCTCAAAAATACAAGTTACAAAGTTATCCAAAATATAAAGATGAAATTGCTTTTTAAAATTAAAATTTCAATTTGTTTATGTTTTTAAAGGGAATTTAAAAAAGTGTCTATCTTTGGAGCCTGCGCACGTATTTAAAAAACTGACAAATTAAATTTTAGTTAAGTAAAGCAGCGTCTTTTAGACTTTATTTAGTAGGTTATAGGTTATTCATGTAAAATTTGTACAGAATTCATTATCAGCTGTTCAGTTTAAATAAACTAATTAAAATCTGCTATCTAAATGCATATCTGGTCAATCCAATTAGTTTTCATTAATTAATTGTCTTTTTTTATGTGTATTTACTAAATAAATTAATTTTTACTACACGCACCTATAGAAATTGGAAATTTCATTATTAAAATACAATAAACCCAAAATTATAATAACTTTTTTTTTTATTTTATTTAGTAAAATTAATTTTCATTTTGTTTAAACTATTTAATATTATTTTTACAACCTACAACAGATTAATCGAGATTAAATAAAATACTGATTTTATTATTAAAAAAAAAAAAAAAAAAAAAAATACAGAACACTAAAAAAAATAAATAAATAATTAAATCAACTATAATTATGCGATTAAAAATTATTTATGTAATTAATTTATAATAATTATATAATATGGTATAATAATCAAACTTTATACTCTATAATGTTCATTAATAAATCATTATGACACTATTTAGTACATAAAAATCAGTCATTTATAGTTATTTAACGATTTTTTTGTTGTATATTATTATGTTATTATGTTTGCCATATTTTTGGAAATAGGACATAAATATTTTTTATCTGATTTTCATTTGGTTTATTACGTTTATATCGATATAGGTAGCATATTATGTGTTCTGGTGCTATATTTAAAGCAGGTGTTAATATGTATGTTAAACTATTTCTTTGTTACAGATCGAAATCTGTAATCTTATGAGTAATTACGGAAATGGAAATTTATTGAAAGCAAAAATTGATTGTTTGGCAGCAGACAGACATAAGCTGTATTTGACTGTATAAATTAGAGGCTAAAGTTATGTCTAAAACTGAAGTATAATTTTGGTACTATGTTTATATGAAAGTGAATAATTATATCACTTAATAAGCGCAATTTACGTAGTTTCTGAAACATTACCGGATCTTGTATAGCCACATTTCATTAAAATTAATTTTTCAAGAAACTTCTTTTTCAAACATAAACTTTTAAGCAAAAATATTGATAGTTTTAAAAAAAGATGAGGAATTGTTAATTTCAATGAGTAAAAAATTTTCATTGAAAACTGTTTCTTAACTAACAAATTCTTAGTTCAGTACGTTTAGAATTTAGGTGAAACTGTACAATAGTTCATGGCTTAGTGAACTTAACTGTGAATTAAAACCAGGAACTTTTCTTACAATTTAGCTTTTAATTTTTCAACATTTTTAAGTTAATACAAATGCATCGAGACTGCCCAAAATTGTATCGTTTCTACAATAAAAATTGTCTGTTGTTTGACAAAATTTGACTTTTCGTGAGCATAAGATTTGCAAATAATGGATTTAAGCGCGAACAGTCAAATTTTCGGCAGTTTTTTATACTAACATGAAGGGACCATTTCGTCTTATATGGATTTCAAACAATTTTTAGCTTCATGTACCGAAATGAGACTCTGATACCTACCACAAGCTTTGTGAAATCATGAATTCCGG
The DNA here is from genome assembly GCA_963556175.1 of Tipula confusa. Classification (NCBI taxonomy): domain Eukaryota; kingdom Metazoa; phylum Arthropoda; class Insecta; order Diptera; family Tipulidae; genus Tipula; species Tipula confusa. Next base: position 234,616,062 of record OY744475.1, read on the forward strand.
TATTTGATAATAATTATGGTTATATATAGAAGTTTAATTCAAATATACGCTATAATAAATTCGTAGAAAAATTAAAATTAAATATCATTATGCATTAATCACACAAATACATCATATAAATTTACAAAATGTTGACTTCCGGAAAAACCATTAAAACATAATCATTCCCATATCTTTTCGCTTTCGCAATTTTATATCGTGAAAACAAGTAACAACACAGCACAAAATAAAAGATAAATTTTAAATAAATATTTTAAATAAATATTTAAAATTGTTAACATTCCATCAAAATAAATTTATTTGTTTTTATTTAGAACGAATTTATATATGTACAAGCTTTTTGAGCTTTTTCTTCTTATTTATATACTCGTATATTATATACAAGTATTTTTTTTAACATTTTCACCGTCATCCTATGCCATACTCATCAAAATACAAAATACGAACCAAAAAAAAAAAAAAAAACAGAAACCACATAATTTTTGGTGGTGGATAGGAAAGGGTGGCCGATTTGGAATGGGTGAGTGAAAAAAAGCTTCACTGGTTGTTCTATATATAAAATAACGAGAACCAGACAGAAATTATATACAATGTTATGTTGTATGTATATAATCTATATATACATACAAATTATTATTTTTTATTTATTTAACTTTGCATAGTCATTTTATATAAAATACAAAAAATTATTTTTGCTTTTAATGAAAATGCGGTGGGAGGGAGCACAAAGCTTTTTTTTTATAATATTATTTAAAGTTCAATTATGTAATTTACATATGCTTGGTTGGATGATGGATTTCATTGGGTCAATACAATTTGCATTTATATGTATACGGTTTGTTTTTATAATATATATTTGAGTTGTTTGTGGTGGTGTTCTGCATATGTGTGCATGTTTTATTTTAATTTATTGATTTGTGAATATGCCGCGTTTGTATTTGCCATATAGCTGTAATTTAATCCAGTCGGCACTCGTGCTGTTCACTACATGCTTTTTTTTTTTTATTATTATCATTACTTTTGAATAAGACTCAAATTGCTGATTTAATTTGATTATAAAACAAAAAACAAAAAAAACCAATATGAAACCACCGAACTCAATTGTGGTATTCCGATCGTTCAATTTGTCATATTATATGTGTAGAATTTCCGTTTTTTTTATTGGTTAATTGCTCAAAATTAATTATATTTTCCGCAAACGAAGTTATTTGTGCAAGTTTTAATTAATCGTATTTTAATTATCGTATTAAAATAGTATTAAAAGTCATTGCTGTGGTCCACTTTGTGTCACAATTGGTATTAATGGTAAACTGGTTCGTAGAAATCTCCTTTATTTTAAATATGTCACAAATATTATCCAACCTGACCTGCGTCGCTTTAAATATTATTCATTTTGATGTGCTTAGTTATAAACCGACTGTCCAAATGGTTTATAAGTCTTATTGAAAATGTTTAATAATTGTACCGTTTTACATTATGAGGTTATCCAAACAATAAGCGAGTTTTCTAATTAAAATTCCATAGAACATGAGTTTTACTGGTCGAAAAACATTAACAGTAAAGCTTTTTTACCGTCCTCTGAATTGCTACCAATTTGACTTTTGATAACTTATCCGAGATGTCAATGCTTGTTAATTTTAAGAAATCCACATTTAACCATATTTCTTTTAAACAAGGACTGATAAACTCCATGGACTATTATAGACAGTTCACATTTTTAATTGGTTTGCTGCAGCAGTTTGATACTTAGCTGATGATAATCGTCTTGGTTCTTGACGAATTGTTGTATTTACTCTATCGATCTAAGGTTGAACCATTTTCCTCACATCATCGTCGATGTGTAAATATCTTATGAAAATCTATGCCCAACCGTTAATTTCCACTCATAAATGAAAGGGCAAAATAACAATTTAGCTATATTTACTGACCTTGAGGAATCTTTAAATTTTCCTCATCTTTTAACTAGCAAAGTTAGTGGCACATAGTTTTCTAAAAAAATCTGTGGAGTAAAGTTTTCCCATAACTTAGAAAAGAATATCGCTGAATCTTGCATTCAAAATATTTTATAGTGCACGTTTCGAATATTCGAGTATGTTTCGTAATTTTTTAAATTTTTTGGGAGAATTTCTAACTATGGTATAGAGACTGTAAACTGTTATTAATGTTTTTATGACATTTACACACAATTCAGTTACCGGCGGAAGCTGTTATTTTATTTTTATTTATTTTAAGTCTAATATTGTCTCTTAAAACAGCTGAAAACTTTTTTCTTTCTTTGTATCTCTACCTGGTGTGTCTACTCTAAAACCAAGCTCTGCTATGCTATTGTTCTAATTATGTTGACATCTATGTTTCAACATATCTTAACTTTTGTTTATGACTTTTGTGTTCAACACTTATTCGCTCCAAATTCCGATATTTATAATAAAAATTTTTTTTATTTCAATCACTTTAGATCAATGACTATTTTAGATTCAAATAATCCAAATTTTGTCTTGCCGAAACTCGTTTATAAAAATTAATCGTCCAACTGTTACTACTTTCGACCATTGTTGATATTAGAATAAGGTTTTAACTTTTCTCGTATCTCTTTCAATATCGTGAAAGATGTTGTTAATTTCAAACATTGGAAAAATTAAAAATTTCTTTTAACAACTTCCTATCTTTTCCAATTTTTATTAATACTTTTAACTACTTGAATACTGTAATATTAAAATTTTGATATAGTTACTTTAAATCGTTTATTGCTGATTTATCAAGGACACATTTCACCTAATGGTGGAACTACCCTGATTGTAGTCTATCCATCTAAAAAAAGTAATTTGATTGGCCTAAGTTACACAGCATGTGGTTTATTTTCTAAGTGGGTAGATTTCTACAATTAAACTTTTAAATTTTTTAATTGGATTATTATTCAAACCGCAGATACAAATATCAAACGGTTCGATAAATGGATAATTTGCTTTACCAACAATTAAATTCATAATTGTTGATACTGAAAGTGTTAACAAAAACAACAACAATAAAAATCATAAAACGTAATAATACTATAAATTCCAATTATAAAAATATTTTTTTTTAATGTTTCAATAAAAAAATAAAAATAAATAAAAAATACAAGAGGAAAATGAAAAAGTTTTTCTTCCAGTTTAACGATATTCCTTCCTTCCAATTTTCAAATGCTATTCCGGTTTATATAATTCTATAGCGCAGCGGTATGTATATAGTGTTTGTGTACAATTTGTGCTTATATAACTACAAATATATTTGTGTGCGATTTATACTGCGCTATGTATGTGTGCTCTATGTGCGGGTGAAAATTCTACAAATAATCTTCCTTATTACTTTCAGGAAAAAAAAAATAAACTACAAAATTGGAAAGTTTTTTAACTGTCGTCATATTTTCTTAAAATGTTTAGGAATACTATATGTATACAAAATTTTCGTATTTCTTTTGTGTTTCTGCATCTTGTACTGCATATACATACAACTAAGGAAGTAGATATTTTTTATTATTTAGCTCATACTTATAATTACTATGATTATTATAAATAATTCAATTGATTTTAAACTACTGTATTTTTGTAGATATTTTAACAATGACAGTTTATTTTATTTTTGCCAGAGTTTTTTTTTGGTAACAAAAAATGCAACCAAACAATGGTGGAGCTAATTTGACTGCAGATTACTACTAGCATTCTTGAACATCGCACAAAACACAAAAATTTAACTAAATTTAATTCAACATAAAAACGTTCGTTTCTTTCCTGTTCAGTTTCGATTTAAGTATGTTCATACTATGAAGTCTGAAACAATTGTTTAATATATGTGTGAACAATTGTTTAAAATAAAAGCATATCTTGTAAACTACGACAGGACCCTTACACACGGCAATTTTCATTTATTCGCTCTGTGTTTTGGTGAGTTCTTTTACTAGAAACGATATTTTCAGCTTACCTTATAATTTTTTCAACTTTCCTTTTCCCTTGAGAGTTTGTTTTATTTCCTGCAGAATTTTTGAATAATTTTAATTTTGTGATTAGTTTCATGAACTTATAGGATATAGCTTCTGTATGTTGGAATTCAGTTAATCATAAGAGATCAATCATTTGAGTAGTCCAGATTATTTAATCCTGCTAGAGGCTCTAGTCTTACTATTTTAAAAGAAATATTCGAGTTTGCGCATAATATACTGAATTTTCTACTATGACGACCAATAGAGAAATTGTTTTGCTTTGCCTTACTCCCATTGAACTACATATTTTTTTAATTGGCTTTACTTTGTTTTTTCGTTAAATCTTTTTGATAAGTTAAAATGTTTTTCGGTAGGTTCATTTTGAAAATTGTTTAATAGATTACGATTTTTTGTTGACTGTCTAAGAGTATAAGTGTTAAGCAAATGATAAGTAAATCTTATCGAATCAAATCAGATGCTATATATCAGATGCAAATGTAATTAAATTATGTAAGGGATTGTTTACTGCGCCGAGGTAATTCACAGTTTTACTGAAAATTGTACATTTGTATAATTGAGGCGTAAACCAATATAGTGTCTTAACTAAACGTCAAATTTTCTGTTTGATTTTAACTTAAAATTAAGCATTCATTTTTTAAGGTATTCCTTAAAGATAGGATTGCCAGTTTTAGTTATTCTACTGAGGGATTTTGAAAAATTAAATATTTCAAAATTTAACTTAAACAAAACTAGTTAGTGACATGTGGCAAGAGATATTTCCCAAAATATTAAAAAACATAAATTTCTATTGAATTTATTATTTACCTGTATAAAGCTTTTCTCTAAACATATTTATATTTCATATAGAAGAATAATAGAACATTTTCACATGTATATATGTGTACAGATATACACACATATACATATTAAACAAATGGACATAATAAATTTTTAACATAAATCATAAATACTATACAAAAAATCCTATTTACTTTAATTTAATCAGATTTATGTGCAACAAAACAAAGAAAAGCTCTTTTTACTCTAATTAATATTTCAAAAAAAAAAAAATTTTTTTTTGCTATCCAAACATTTAATTAGAGATCAAAAAGATTTTATTCGTTTCGTAGATGATTTTTGTTTTAGTGTTATATACATTTCTATTTACTTTATTCAACTATACATTATGTATATATACAGTAGATAGGATTTTTAATGTTTCGGTTGAAATTCTAAAGTAAACGAAACAAACTACTGTATGTGTTTTAAGCTTAGAAACTATTTTAGAAATAAAACTAAAGCTTTTCATCTATATATGCACATATGTATAAATATAAATTTACACACAGTATTCGTTGAAATATGTATTTAATTATTAATCTAAAGTTTATTTTTACACGATGCTTTACTTTTTTTTTGTTAGTTAAAAGTGGAAAATCCACTTAATGTTTTCGCTCTGTTTAATTTACGAGTTTATACACATATAAAGATATCAGACAAAACACTGAACAAACCGAAAATAGAAAAGCTCGGTTTATTTATTTTCGCTTTACCAGTGTATATTACAAGTAATATACACTCAATTATCGTCTTATTCTCATTACACAATTTTATTTTTTCTACCAATTAACCAGCAATGAGAAAAAAATGTACAAAGAATTTATGTATTTTACCAAGCATTAAAACATATATGTACTTTGTGTTGGTTATGTTGTTCGAGAAACATTTATAAATCTTAACGAACAATATATGTTATTATATATATATTGGAAAAGCTTAATAAACTATAATAAAAATAAAATAGTTTCTAGTAAAACTTTACGATTATGCAGGTATATAGTTAAAAGTGAGAATTTCACTTGTATTTTTATTTTTTTTTGCTTAGAAATCAATAAATTAATAACGCTGTAAATATCTTATTTATTTATCCGACAAACAATATGTAGAAAAGTGTAAAGGTCATTAGAAAATGTCATAAATTAAAATTATAAAATGGAAAAAAACGAAAAGTGGAAAAGGGGAAAAATAAAATTTAATTGAAATGACATAAAATAAGATTTATGAGACAATGCGAACTTATAACTATTATTGTCTTATCGTTATTATTATTGTAAATATATATAATGTATATATATATATATATATATATATATATATATATATATATATATATATATATATATATATATATATATATATATAACTGCTAACCTCCGGAATGCCGATTAATCATGAATCTTGACATTTATTTATATTATTGCGGTATAATGCGATGATTTTAGTATGACGATAAATGAAATATTTAGATGGTTTTTTGCATAACAGATAACAGTGATAATATTTCATTTAATTCATAAATTTATTTAAATTTACATTTAGTTACTCCTCTATTTAAATATAAAGTCACCGGTTGATAGTTTTAAGCACTGGATGAAAAGGGTATTCCGTTCTTTAAATTAAAATTTTGTTACTTCTTAAAATTTTGCCTAAAGTAAGATATTCTCAACACAAGTCAAAAAAGTAGGTCTAGTTTCTATCAATTGAATCGATTCCGTTTATCGAGCTTTAAAGTCAAGTTTGTAGATTTTTGTTCTTTTTACACTTTAAGTTAGCTACATCAATAGTTTTCATAACTATAGTCAAATCGCTTTCTCGAAAAAAAAAATTTGTCACAGAAGTTACAATATTTTGAACCGAATTTATCAGTTTTCCTAAATCTGTGTACACTACCATTAAATATATTGTTTGCATATTGTGGCAATACCTGCCCAATGACTCATCAAAATATTCGATAATAAGGAATCAATAAGGAAACCAAAACAGCACAAATACCAGTGAAGCAGTGAAATTAACCACTACAGTTTAAATTCCTACAGTTTAAATTCCAACATTCATGTAAAAAATTAAAAACACTTATATGTAGCTATTTTTGTCACCGGCTTTAATAATTTTATATAATTACAAAACTATTTAATATTTACTTATAGTTGTCAAAAATTAATTTAAATGTTTGCATAAACACATCAATATACAGTTTTCAATTTTCCATTTTCCATTTTCATAAAGCAATTATAACTTACTTGCTAAATTAATTATTCAAAAACCTCATAGAGAGTATATATTGTGTTATATATGTGTGGAAGATATAAAGATATTAGAACAACAACAAATATATAATGGTAATAATCCAACGAGAATATTATTTTGGCTTAGCATAATATATGTATCGAGATACATTTAAATACATAATTCATTTTAATTATTAATTTTTTGACTATTCTTAATAAGAATAAATATATAAAAGTTAAAAATTATATTAAATGTTTTTGTTTGTATAATTGTAAATTTTAACAACAAAAATAAAAATCACTTTAATTGGAAAATTTAAAATTTCTGCATAAAATTTTCTTATATTTATTTATTGATATTTATTGAACCAAATACCAACAAAATTGCGTTTAAATAATTTAAGTATTTATATATTCGAATATGTCTATTTATATAATATTATTGCTATCTTTCTAAATTTTAACTAAAAAAGAAAATGTTATAATTTGTGGAAAAATATCATAAAGTAATCATAATAAAAATAGTAATTATTAAATATGTGCCTTAATCGACTAAACTAACAAAACTAAATTATGACGAGTTAGTTTATGCTTTTTCTCGATAGACGGAACTACACAAAAGTAGACAAAAGTCGTTAACTGTGCCTCAATTTGAAACTAAACTAAACCAAAAAGTATTATAGGTTATTATAGTTGTATATTTTAAATTTTTTGTGAAAATTCATCGAAAATTTACTTTTCAGATCTACTTTTCAGCTACCACCTATGAGGCAGTAGCGAAAGCTTGAATAATTTGAAAAGTTTAGTTTGAAAAGTTGATTAAGGCACACAGTATTAGTATATAATTATGACGAAGTGGGGCACTGCGATCGATCAGTATAAATGTCAAAATGAGGTTTTTATCAAAAAACTGTCAGCCTTTCATGAAATTTTCTCATACATTTTTAAACTATATTTGCAATATATGTATTTGTAAAAAAAACAAACTAACCAGCTTTTCAGAACGTAGTCCAATTAAACGTTATCAATTTGCAATAAATTTTGCAAAAATGTTTTCGAAAAAAAAAGAAATATTCATTTATAATTACATTTGTGGCCATAACATTTACTTATCGCCATAAATATTCTCTCGTTTGTAGTATTGCATATTCGATTGTTGTGTCAATTGTTGTGTATATCGTTATCATGGGTATAAATAGTTGCTATATAAAGTGAATATAAATTATTATGATAATAGATTTAAATAGAGAGATTATATGTTATCAGTATACTACCTTGTTGTCGTTAAATAGTAAATATGATTTGAAATTAAGTTTATGGGGGTATGCAATATATATATATATATATATATATATATATATATATATATATATATATATATATATATATTTATTTATTTATTTATCAGTATAGAAAAATCATTTAAAAATCAGTAGAATCGTCTTAAAGATAAACTAAGATCTATTGTATACTTTATTCCCTAATATATATCGTTTTTTATTAACGAGCATAATTAACGAAATAACTTCCGTAAAGCATATTTTGGGTACTCTTATTTTTAAAATATTGTAAAACATAATTAAATTATCAAATAGTTGTGTTTTTTGACAGTTCTTCGTTTGACAGACAAAACATTTAATTTCTTTTAATAAGGAAAACATTGTATTCTAAATTTTGTCGGCAAATTTTCCATTCAGAACTGTGCAGTTCTGTAAAATTAGTTGCGCACCTTACGGGAACTTCACAAAATTTTGCTCGATATTCGAATATTATTAAAACAAACCTGGTTTGGTTTTAAGTTATAACTTTGGTGTAATTGATCTTACAGACATTTTTAAAATGGAAACCTTTATGTATTATACAAAATCTTATTCTGCTCAACTTTACAAGATATTCTGCAAAATACATGTGTCAAGGCTAGTGCCATAATATGCATTATTGGCCAGTGTAAAATCCGCATTGATTACTTGAAACTAAACTTGAATATTCTTTGCGGTTAAGGTTTGGTGTGGAATAATTCGGAAAAAGCTAATCGGACATGCTTTATTGATGGGACTTGCTCTTCAGCTAAACTATTTAGTTGCAAAAAGCAATGGATGTACATCGCACTATTCTTTTGTTATAAAAACCATATTAGATAAGGATTTCAATGGTCATTGGAAGTGTACCTGAAAATAATCTGTAAGATGTAATAATCTGTCACTGGAGTTGAAATGTCTTTTTGATCTCACTTTAATTCGTCAATTTATCTCAATTTTATAAATCAGATTTTCAGACCTTTAACTAACCCTAAAAACCTGAAAAATGCGAAATATTTTGTCTACCAACTACATTTTAGAAATAATTTTTCGTCAAACATTGAATTCTGCTTCATCCGTACAGTAGCTCAAATTAAAACTGGAGGTGTTACTCCCATAATTTTTTTTAGTAAATGTAAGAATCGAGATTGTGGTAAATGATCTGAGGACTATTACAAAATAAGTAGTAAATTTTTGAATAGGAATTTTTTAGCGTTAATAGGAATTTTTCGACTAAATCCTGGAATGCTATAGATAGAATGTCGATTTTTTTTTGATTTTTTCTCCCTTAGCTTTGTGTTCTGTGTACCCAACTTAAACAACCGTTATCATGTTTAGTCCCAGGCTTTTGATAATATTCTTTTTGCTAAAGGTTAGTCAGTGCGATTAAACAAATCTTGCAGTAATAATAATTATTCTACAATATTTTTAGAGTGAGTATAGTTTTCTCTGTCGGTATATCTTAATTAAAAGCTCTAAAGGGTTGAGCAAATACGGCTTCAAACTATCAGTAGCGCGTTAAGTTGTTATTCATGATATTAAAATTAGATTTCATTGTGCTAAATTGTACCTCAAAAATAAAATTTTTATTTATCTTTGCACCACGAAATGACAAATGATTTTTGATGATATTTAAATAGAAAGTGGAGCCATCTAAAAAGCAAATTTGATCGTATATATTTCGATTAATTCAACAGGTTGGTTCGGATGTCTATATACCTACCATATATCAATGTGCATTGACATTGTGTATATATGTATACGTAAATAATCGACGCTTAAAGACGACAGGAATATATTGTAAACAGAATAATTTTTAACACTTTAAAGATCAACGCCGCATTTTGTGCCAACAACTGTTATATATGTTCTCCCATTCACAACCGTTCAAGGATTAACGTAAGAAAGTGTTATTTTCCTTTTGCTATATACATAAAACTTTTGTTTTTGTATATTGATTGAATTTATTCAATTAGTAGGTGGTGGATACACCACTGTGTATCTTCTATTTATACGAAAGAATTTCTTATTTTTCTGCTATTCCGTGTATATAATTTGTTGAAGATGAGATGATGATGCTAAAGAAATGAAGACATCTGATTGTTTGATTAGATTAACGTAATGAATTTATTTTGATATTTTACAAGGGTTATTTAGTATCAATTTAATATTTTTAGCTCGTCGAATATGATGAAGAAAGATGTTATGAAATTTGATGTATCAGTAGAATTTTTTTTATAACTTAGTTACTTCGAGTTTATATAGCAATTTTCTGTTTACGTAAAAAAAACAATTGCAAGGTGACTTTATCCCGCAATTATTGAATTGGTATATGGTTTGTAGAATAATAAACAAGTTTGAGGCTTTGTGATGGAATTAGTAAATGATTTGGTTGATATTTTGCGGTAGGCCAGGGTAAGTAAATTTGAAAGAAATTTTGTTTACAAATGTTCTTAAGGGATGTCAAATTTAGATGAGTATACAATTTTAATATTTTAGTCAAATATATAGGCTTATATAGAGTTTATTTGAATTCTTTTAATTATTTTTAATTCATACATTTAAATTGGCGTTAAATATTTACAAATTCACGTTCCTCTTTGATCTTTGACATCTACTGCACGTTTTGAAATTTTTTAAATGTGAAATATGAATATTCTTTAATTCAAAGGTCAAATTTTAAGAACATTTAGCTATCGTGTTACATAATATCAGATTGGGTTTGGTACCTTCATCATATTAATTTAGAATACATTTGAAAAGAAGGTTTACCCATTTTCGTTGATATTATTGGTCAAGTTTTTTTTCAAGCTTTTGTTGTCTTCGATTTAGAGGTTTTCAATGGCAAAAGTTGCTTCGATCATTTTGGTCACAACTTCAACGTTCGTATCATTTGATTCGTCAGTTGATAATTTAAACCGTGTGGATTAAAATTTGAATTGGTACAGATTCTTTATCAAAATTGAACTCATTCTCAGTAGTAAGTTATCGCGAGAAATACAAATTCAGACGACAACCTTATACTTCAGGTTCTAAAAATAATCTTCGTTGTTGGCTATCTTCGCTTTTTGTTTAGGTATGGAAAGATTGTGACTGGCTATTTTGTTGTCAAGATATTTCAAATCAGGATATTTTAAAACGCGTACCTTGCAAATGCTGACAAGGTTAATTTATATACAATGAGTTATTTAGTCCTGTTATCATGTATGGTTATACAAGCTAATTCTTGGGAGATGACTTATGACTTTTAACAGAAAACCTTGAAACTAGACAGTGACGATTGCAATTAAAAGAAAAAAAGGGAAAAACGGAAAATGAATTTTCATATACTCAATGAGCCACTCAATCACTTGGTGCATGTTGCAGGGGCTTGGTATAGATAAAGAGGCACTAAGTCAATAATTTCGTGTTTGTGGTTATTTTCTAGAAAGCGGATCAAAATCTGAGGCAATCAATTTTATGATACACAACATGCAAGATTATAATTTGCGATATATTGACAATGACTGCGAGCAGTTAATCCTGAAAATGTAAGACTCCCGCTCTATAGAAGTGGCTAATAGCAAATACTCGTATACAAAATCACACAATGATTAATGTTAACCTCATAAATTCATAACGATCATACATAATAAACTACTAAAAAAAAAAAGAAAAAATGAAAATTTCCGTTTTTTGTGTTCTGGATTTTCATTTTCAATTTTTCAATTCGAATTTATATTTATGTGTGTCGGTTTTTTTTTTGGTGTTGTTGGTACGATTGGGTTTACGTTGTATGTTGCTGTTATCAAATAAATAAAAATGCATTTCAATTATATGAATTTTAATATAAAAAATTGATATATATATATATATATATATATATATATATATATATATATATATATATATATATATATATATATATATACTTATATTCGTATGCAAACTAAAAATAAGTTCGAACAGGAAATATAACATTTTTTACATTTTTGCAATATTCATTTCGAAATTAAATATTACTTCACAATATCATTTTTATTCTATTGGACAAATTTCTGGTTAACATGAATGGCAAAATATTACCAGTTATAACAACGGAATGATGCTTAAAGTATGACATATGAATGATGTGTTTATATTCTGTGATGACAATTTGAGCAGGCGAATTTATTAGTTTTTCCGATGGCATTAAATGATTTGATGATGAAAACAAAACAACAACAATACATGTTTTCAACACCTCTTAGGAATTTACATATTTGATTGGTAGAGTATAGCGTTTTAGATTATCCAAGGAATTTATATTGTATTTCTGTACCTTAACAATATTTTTGTGCAGCTACAATTTTTTTAATTAAAATTGGTTAGTTATGTTAAATTTAAGAGTATGTTGTAGACGCATTGATTTCTTGCTATAACCATAACCTCAAAACGATAAAATATACTTATCGATTGCCATAATTGAAATATGGAGAATATCCATCCAATAATAATGTCTAATGTGTTCGTCTTGTTGAACATTCGATGCGAATTTGGTATAGCACATAAAGAGAGGAAGGAGCCAAAAAATAAGGATATCATAAATTTATCCTTTTATTCAATTTAATAAATAAATATACGACCATAGAAGAATAAGAGATAAGACCAAACACACACATATATATATATATATATATATATATATATATATATATATATATATATATATATATATATATATATATATATATATATATATACATAGATAACAGACGAGTAAAGGAAATCATAAGAGATCAATAAATTTGTTTATATTCTAACAGAATGTTTATATGGTTCGACAATAAGGAAAATTCATTAAATAATCAATTGATTGAATCGAAAAATATTTTCCTTTTACATTCACTCCAATTATGTTTTTGTATGGTAGTTATCATCATGATTCGATTCTATCTACACAATGCTTTTCAAACACTATTCATATCCTTATTCAAAATTCACCTGATACATAATTAAATATGTACTTGATAAAAAATATATCAATTCGATGTTATGCTATATGACGGCACACAAAGTTTTAGAAATTAATTACAAACCTGCGTAAAAAATATTTGTTTGATTGATAGATCGGGGTTTAATTATTAATAAAAACAAAAAAGTGAATAAATAAAAAAAAAATTAATGATAATAGAATTAATTTTTTTTTTGGTTTAAAACTGTCAACGTAACACAACATCAAAATTAGTCTAAAAATTCATCAAAATGTGTTCGCCCGAATGGTGTCATTGTAACAAGGATTGTGTTTAGTAAAAAGGATTAAATTCGCTAATTTAAATTTTAAACCGAAAAAGGATAAATTTTACAGCGCATAATAAACTGAGGGTGGTGTATGTATGGCTTGTGTGTCTATTTATTTGTTAACACATAACATTCATTACATAAACCGAAGAGTTAAATTCATAAAAATTATTTTGCGGTCAGTTGAATTAAATTTTTAATAAATTTAATTATGTATTTTAATTTAATTTTTGTGAATTCCTTTTATTTTTATTTTTTTGAATGTTGATGTGTGTTTAACCAAATTTATATAAATTTAAAATGCATCCGTGTATTAAATTAGTCAAGTTAACAATCGATACGATTTTTAATTCTAATTATAGACCACAAGTGAATTGAATATGATTCACTATATAACAAATTTTGTGTACATTACACAAATCATAGAATAATTTATTGCCAAGAATTTATTTTTTCTCTTAATTTTCTAAAAAAAAAAAAAAAATTAAATCTAAATAGAAGACACATTTTCTTGTTGAACTTCAATTTCTATTTATAAATTTGTCGATGACACTCAATCTACTGCGGTATTTATTTTGATATTTTGGTATGTGAGAGATTTTTCAAAAATATTTTCTTAAAAATTAATTTTTCTTTGGTTCGCTCGTAAATTTTCTTTGCATCAAAATATTTTGTAAACTATGATTTTGCTATACACATTTTTACTTCCTGGATTAGATACATTCTATATAGAAAGCAACATAATATGGTTCTAAAATACTTCGATTGTTTCTGCTAATAATAGTCTATACCTATAATAAAAATAAATAAACAAATTTGATCTCAAAGACAACCAGTTCTAGACAACTAGTAAACTAGTAAACGTATATAAGTCGTTTTTTCCGAAGGCGTCATTGTTGCTGCACTATAAACGCAGAACGTGACCGAACCAATTAAATCGTTATACCTTTATTTTATCAACGTCGTGCGCATGACACTTCTAACAAATTCCTTTTGACAACTTTTATACTTATATCTGTATACTATATAAAGAGTGAAATTAAGTTAATACTGAGTTCCACTCAAAAACATTTTTAACTGATTAAGGGAAAAAATTAACTTTAAGATTGTGGTATTTCCATTTTTAGTCCGGATCTGCCAAAAAAGTCGAATAATGTTTGATTGCGACTTTAATATTTGTATCGATAGTAATATGAGTCCTAAAAAAAGATTCCATATTATTCCGCCAAAAAACTTTAAATTTGGTGCTGTGTATTCTTGATGCTACTTGCAACCAAGTTAGCGTTTAAGGCGTTTAAATCTTGTTTGTTTGCATAATGCAAAGTCAAACGTTTTGATATTTTATTCCAGTTTAAAGTCGTGATATAAGATTCTAAAGCGAAGTTCGAGTATATAGTGATAATTGGTTTCAGCAAATAGTTTGCTGTTCCTTTCTCCTGGATGTCCAAAAAGATTTTTGACGGCCCAAACTTAGGTTGTTGTTACTAGAAAGTAAGTGCTAACGTTCTCTGGCTAGTACTATTATAATATGAATGATATAATGCGTGAGGCAATAGGTCGTACAGTTACAGATACCAAGCCGTAACATTCCACATCATAGTAAGATACAAGAAAATTAAATTTTTCAAAAATATTTTTACAATTTTCCAGTAACGAGCGCAAATATAATGGGAAAACCTACATATAGTTTGGTTCTGAAAATGATTATTTTTCTGTTCTGCTTCCATTTTAGATACGAATACGAGTATCATATTTTCGAAATTACATTAAATTTAAATATAATTTAGTGCTTCTAATACCATACTAAATACATGCATGCATCTATATATTTTTTTCTAAAGCATATAGTACAGTACGCAAACCCGAGGGTGATCAAATTTTTCCCGGTTATATTATATGTATAATATAGGTCAATACTTTGGTGAACTATATGTCTGCATCACCACTCTAGCATATAATTAAGCCAATGGCATACACGCCAATGGACATATAGAAAATATACCTATATGGAAAGTGTTTAATTTTTGAAAAAAAAAAAAAATTAATTTAAAAACCAGGAAATTATTTTCATTTTGGTGGAAATTTTAAAAAATCTGTCTCTTAAATTGCATTAAAATACATTAAAAATTTAATAACTATAATAATTTTCTACCTTGTGTCGTTTTAACTGTATAATATATATATATGCCCACATATGTATGTATATGTGTATACATAATATAGAGTAGCATATTTAGTTTAACCATTTTAGTATGTAAATACATAAAATATCGAGAGAACCAAATATACGTTTTGGGTGGTTTTGCACGGGAGTCTATATATGCAGAGTATAAAGCAAGTTGCAAAATTGATTTATTATATTATAGTTTTTATAGTGTAATCCAAAAAAAAAAACTAATTTTTATTTTTATTATCTCGATAATCATAAATTTTGTGCTGTATACATATTTCAAAATAAATTTATGTTTTTTTCCCATATATGTATGTTTGTGTATAGGAAGGGAATAGTTTTCAATATTTTGGAAGTTGCCCAAATTTATGCGCGAAAATTGATATTTATACACAAAACAACATTTAAAAAAAAAATTCTAATCGGGTAAAACGAAATACCAAATCGTCGAATCAATTTTAATGATATAAATGAAACACTCTCAAAAAATAATAAATAACCGACTATATGACGGTTTGATTGTCAAAAGCCTTTAAATATTTCGATATTTGAATTCAGCACTTACGAAGCACTTCTTTTAGCAGAGATTTACTAGAAAAACAAAATATCATTAAATTACGTCATAAACTTAATTCTTGGAAATTTTGGTTTGTTATCTAATTAATAATAGATTTAACGGATATACAAAAAACTTTACTTCAAAAATTTATAAAGTGAAATGCACAGGCAAAAGAAACCGAACTATATCAAAAATATTCGAATCAATCATAATGATGGTAAAGTTTAATTAGACTAGGAAGGGGAACTTTAAATAAATTTGTCTATATATGGTAAATAAACAAATGCATTTGGTTAATAGCAATAACTTAAATATAAATAATGGAATCGATATTGGTTTTTAAAATATTTTCTTTTTTAAGTCAGTGATAGACTCATAACGTAAAAAATACAAAATGAAATATTGCGTTCTCGTTTGCTTAAATTTTTATATGGCTTTGAACATCGGTGTCTTTTTTAATTTATGGC
Organism: Tipula confusa; assembly: GCA_963556175.1. Taxonomy (NCBI): domain Eukaryota; kingdom Metazoa; phylum Arthropoda; class Insecta; order Diptera; family Tipulidae; genus Tipula; species Tipula confusa. The sequence continues at coordinate 234,632,838 of OY744475.1, forward strand.
TACACTCTATATCGATTTTAATATATGTATTGTATGTCGTTGCCACGCTATGAGATAGCTCAGAATTTTGATAAATACAAATTTATCTAATTATGACGATAAGCAAATCTCTTTCTTAAATTTAGTTGGAAAACCATTGTAACACCAAAATTAGAAAATTTAAAATTCTAATTTTTAACTAACGCTATAATTTTGACATTTAATAATAATATATTTGATTTAAATAAGTGAGTAAATTTCAAGGTTTGGCTATATTCCGTAGAAACTTCGTTCATCCTTATAGAATAAAATAAAAGATTCACTATATCAATTGAATTCTAGAAGGACAGAGTGTGCTCAAGATTTACATATTTAAACAAAAAATATTTCAAATCTGCTTGAAATATAATTGCCTACTTTAAGAACAATATATCATTAAACAACCCCTGTTAATTGAGAAAGTCAAGAAATTTATTTATTTAAAGTTATAAAATAGGTTGACGATTTGTCGGTCTTACCTCCTCTAATAAATTTCTATATTATAGATAAGACAGCTAAATTAGTCAGTTAGTACCCTTCTATTATTAGTAGCTCATTATTTTGAACCAATCTTCTCTTCGAAATCTAAAGAGTCTGTGGTCTGGTTCGAATTTTGATTGACGGTCCAAAGATTATTGGTATCTTTCTTTGTTCTTATCATATAAAAGTTTTACTGGCGTTTTACCCAATAAAATTGTTGGAAGGTTAAAATTCTAATAGAGTTAATTTCGTTGAACTGTTACGGCAGCTTAAAGGTTTCTTAAAAACACGTCAAATTGCGTTTTTTGATAGCTTATCGTTATATAGAGTGGGACAACTACATATTTGGCTTATATATGCTATAATTTTTAGGTTTGGATCAGCTTCTGTACAACGGATAAATTAATCTAGATGAGATGAAAGAAACAATTCATTTCTGAGTCTCGCTATAGATCGAGATTATCAGTCAAACCTTTGGGCTCATTGAAAGATGTAGTTCATTTTTCAGAACAATACAAGTTACTTTAGAGTTTGTTTTTCTTAAGTAGTCATTCCCTTTTAGAGTTGTGAATGGAATCGCTGGAATACGGCTTATGACATTCGGTTAAACTCAAAAAAACCAAAGTCGTTATTGCTATTTTGAATATAACTTCGATTATTGATAATACTTATAAATAGTTGTATGACAGTTTATGACATCGAGATTCAATATCATATTAAATTGTGGGAAAAATGAGGTAATGAATTATACATATGGCCATTAAGACGGAAACATATTTGGTTTATGTATTATACACATGAACACATAAAATATTGGTTCCTAAACCTATATATAAAAATCTATTCAAAGGCCTTTGTTTTTAGTTTGCCTTGATAAGTAATCCATCACCAAACTAAAATAAATGTTTGATTCATCATTTGACGAAGAAGTCAACATATACTTACACACACACAAACACAAAAAAAGCACAACCCAAGCTGATTTTAATTTATCATTCCTAATCAATTTTATTTTTCTATTTCTAGGAAAATTTGTTCGTTTATTTGATTTTTTTTTTACGACAGGTATGAATTGATTCAAATATATCATTTCGAATGAATGTACACAAAACTAACATAGAAATTGTGTACCGAATGAAATATAAATACAAAAAATAGTTGTTCCTATCCTTCTGTGTATATATTGCAAAGTTTGTGCAAATACAATAAGAATCTGCTATACAGTATTTGCTTTTTAAAGATAGATTTTTTATGTTTTTTTTTTTTTTTTTTTTACTTAAAGTGTAAAGAAATATGCTTTTCGTTATCGTACGTACATATACATATATAATATGCATGTACCATACAATATAAGAATGTTTGTGGTATTAAAAAAAACGATGTTAGCTTTATGCTACTAAGAAAAAAATGCTATCGAGCACCTACATAGCAAAGCAATATACCAAGCTTGGTTCTTTATTACATAATTTCCGTTTTTAATCCAATATACATGTTCCAGGTTGTTTCGTTCGCTCGTCGCTTCAATTTGATACTCTTGTTAAACGAAACTAATTTATAAACAATGTTGTCTGACACCCTGCCATGGTGATAGTGTGCCATTGTAAAAAAAAACAAACTATTATCGTGTATTAAAAGTAGATATTTTGCTTGTCGTTGTGGCATAATAAAAACATAAAGTTTTGTACCATTTTATGTGATTAAGATGGAAATTAGGGTTTTGACAGACTAATTTCAAGTTGAGAAGGTGAAAAATATAAAATGGTGTGATCATATAAAAAATTTATTTATTTTTTTTTTGTCTTCAAAGGTTTTCATATTTTCATTGTATAGTGTTAGTTTTTCATGCCAATTCCGCATGTTATAGCTATCTTTATCAAAATATTTGTACAACCTTTTTCATAGTTTTTGCCATCTGGGCCGTTTTCAGTAATGCCAGAAAATAATGAATCTTATCGTGTCGGTATATAATCTAGCATTGTCGAAAGCAACTTTAAATTGTCAAGACTTGAGTCAGGTAGAAGTCGAGTTGAGTATAGATAGGTTTTATAGGTTTACTAAAAGTATATACAGTCCTATAAATAATAACTCTAACTTTACAAGCTTTCAATTCTAAATTTATTTTATTACATAATACATATCTACAAATTCAAATAGTTCATTTCAATAAAAACTAATCCAACAATTAATAATTAATTAATGCAATGTAAAGAGTAATATACTACAGTAATATACTCTAAAATGTATAGTCATTTTAATAGCATCAATATTCATCATGAGTGCCCATGTTCATCGCACACTCATGGCTGCTGAATAAATAGATATAATGCATCGAATTTATCTCTAACGAAAATGGTAGTCTATATTAGTGTGCAATCGTTTCTATGCGGTGAATAAAATGTGACATAAATGAACATTCTGGCAAAACAGATCTTGTCTTGGTTTTCACAGCCATTTAGATTAGACTTTGACAATCACAACTTACGTACTTTGACTAGCTCTTTTTCCGGTTTTCTGGCACTTACCAACTCGTAATATTTCCACTAGAGAGGGAAGGATAGTCACAACAAATTTTGTTTAAACATTAATCATCTGTAATTATTGTACCGTTACACATGTTTTTTTTCTGGAAACTTTTTTCATCGCTACCCGCATTCCACCCTTATCCTTCGATAGACTTAATCGATACCCTTGATTTTTATTGTTTTTTTGGCCAGTATTTTTTACTTATCACCGGTCGTATATATATAGTAACGGTTAAGGTGTTGGCTTCAACACACCGCGTTCGTTAGGCTGACTACCTACAATGTTCATCATTATTGTCTGAAATATCTTGTAAAAGATCTCAGTAAAGGGTCAACTTTGATCTGTAATGCTGTTGATTTTGTGTTTTCACTTTAATAAGCCAACAAAGCTAGACAGATATTTTCTCGATTTTCTTTAATGTTAAAATTTATACTTAACGAGGTTCACGGACACTGTCATTTTTTTTGGGTTTATTTTTGTGAAGAAGCCACAATGTGCTCGTTCATGTTCATAAAGCTTCTTCCCAAGTTTTACTTGTTTTAGTTTGATGCGTGTACGACATATATGTATATGTGGTATGCTACATAAGATCGCACAATAGGTACCGTTGGACACATCATCAACATAATTGTATTATTTAGTTTAGCACTAGAAATGAACCATAAATCACAACTATAAAAAATCACTTAAACCATAATAAAACACACTTCAAAATAACAAAAAACAAAAACATAATTAAACATAAGTCAATTCCCAGACTACATAAACCACACAAACTATTAACTCATTTTATATAAATTCTTCATTCAAAGTTTGTAAGCACACATAGTTACACACACATTCATACACACATACACACAAACACATAACGATTAAGGTCATGTACATTTTTATTTTAAATTGAATTTATTTACGTTATTTCTTAAATAACAAAAAAATAAAAAAATTGTCTTGCTATATAACTTTCTATATAAATAAACTATAATAATTTTATTTTATTCAACAAAGCTCTTGTACATGAGTGCATGTCACTATTTAACTATTTAACAAAAAAAAAATTTTTTTTTTCACTTATATTCACAACTCTCTAGTAATAATACAATCACAATCTTATTATGGAGACGTTAAAAAAAAATCGAAAGCTTTCTTATAATTGTATTATACCATATTCTGTACCAAATTTTTTTTTATTCGTGTTCAAAAAAATATGTTTATACATAATATGAGCTTTTGTGCTACTGCTTTCGACTATACAGTATGATCTGTCGAACAGTTAAATAGTGAAATTCAATGTCATGAAATCTGTTAATTGGATTTAAATTTCTTTAGTTATAAAGTTCGATCAAATATAATCATCTCAATTATTATCATTATAAACTATAATTTACTCTTTGGTTTGGAAAAGTATTGAACATGTATATAAGATTGACAGAAAATAAATTTTTACCTAGAAAATGTATAATTATTGTACACATTGCCAGATCATGTTCTAATTGTACGTTTGTTAACCAGGTTTACCTTGTGACAGGGCATACTCATTATTGACCTACTTTCTCTTAAAGCTCTAAATGAAATTTAAAATATTAAAAATATTTCTCTACATTATCTATGTTGAGTAGCCATAATTTAAGAAGCTTAACAAATTTGCGTCTGCGTTCAGACGTTTGTATTTTTAAATGTTTAGAAAGCATGAGTAACCAGAATGACGCCATTTATAAATAAAACCTTCGAAACTTTTAATTTTTACACCGGAGATCGAAAAACATGTTTGGATTTCTCAAATTGTAAGCATATAATTAATACGACTGTGAAAGCTAAAACAATAGAACTTTGTAGATATATTAGTTATATTGGCTCTGAGAAGATAAAATGTTAAGTTTTATTAAAATATTATGTTGTCTTCTCTAAAATCATATGGAGATTCGTCCCCTCTAAACAAGGTCGCTCTCTCGTTGGCTCATTTAAATAACTGAGGAATCCATACGAGGCAAGCATGGATAGATAATTACATCCAACATTGTCCTTTAATATGTTGATGTTAAGATCACCTATTATAATTTACAATCTAATTTACTATCTAATTTTTGAAGCAAATTTCCAACTCATCGTAGAACACTTGAATATCCTTATTATGAAATCTATAAATTCAAATATGTTGTTCAAATTGAATTTCCAATGAAAGAATGTCAGCCGAATTCCTATTGTAATGTCGAGTCGAAGTTATGGCAACACTTTTATGTATGAAAGCTCCAACACCTCCTGAGCGGTAAGAATGTCGAACTCTCATGAGAATAAATCACCATTTCAACATTTCAGACACAAAAATTAAATTGGGTTGAGTTCTTGAATTGGCTATAAACGTACTAAATACATCGAAGTTGTTCGTAAACTCTGAATAATAACCAAGTATAAAACATAAATGAAACACGAACCTAAACATTAAAAATTTAAAAGCATCCTACTGTAAAATTTCCATTGCAATTGAGTAATGATAAAAACAAAAGCATGTAATCGATTACACATACCACATTAACAAAACATTAAACTGCAAAACAAAACATGTTTTATATTTTTGAATCCTTTTGAAAATAACACTTCGCCAATATAGGTTCGAGACTTTATACGCAGGTCTGCATCCATATTTCTAAGTGGGTATTTTTTTTATTAATATGTCTAGTAATATATTGGCGGTATCTTTTGTGTTTTGTGAGCTAAACAAACGACGCGTTTTAATTTAGAAAATGACCAAAAATATTAAGACAATTTTGAGTGATGAATTTAAAAAAAAAATGTGTGGTTTATATTCTATAATTTAATTAATAATATTCTTTAGTTTAGTTATGTATTACAATAATTTTAATTAAATAATTTATTTAATAAAAAAATCAAACGGAGTCGTCGAAATTTTTTATCATATATTTATATTATCGTTGTTGAAGATATTTGACGAAAAAAAGCACGTCGAAAATTTCACAATAGCCCAATAGTTGTTGATATGGCATAATCTACGAATATATAAAACGGTTAAAATTGGTCATTTATATATATGCCTCCTCATTTTGTATTCGGAAAAACTACCAATCTAAATGAAATAATTTAATAAATAATATGCATTTCCCTTTATGTTCTATATAAGCTATAGGAGGACATTAATTTCAGTAAAAACTGAAACAAAACTTTAACCTATAAACGCCTTAGTTCAACGTCTGAGAGGGTATTCTGTTGATTGTTCTACAGATCTTACTTTTCATATTTATACTATAATATATCTATATATATATATATATATATATATATATATATATATATATATATATATATATATATAAACCAGTATCTGGTAGTTTCATCTGTATAATAGAAGTGAAATCATAACAATGTACACAAAAATTATTAATGACTTTCAAACATTGAAAAGAACTAACCAAAAAAATAAAGTTTGGTATTAAGTAAGTCATCAATAGAAGAAAGCTTAAAATAAACTTTTCTATTTTTATTTTATTTTTAAATAAAGTAAAACGAAAGAAAAACTTTTATTTTATTTTACTGCATTCGTTTGCCTCACGTTCGGCCTATATTTATTAGGGTGGGATGGGATGGTTGGGGATGGTATCGAAATAAAATAGTAATAAAAATAATCAAATAAAAAAAGCTTAAAGCTTTAATGGTGTAATAATCTTAACACAACAAAAAAAAAATTATACTATTTTATTTATGAGAATTATTCTCATGTGAATAGGCTATTTAACATTTAAGGATATCATTTAAAATGAATTATTTGAATGATTATATATTTGGCACTTTATGTGTATACCGAATTAGGTGACATTTATATATGTAACTTTAATCTGTATTAAAGGTTTATTTATATAAATAATGCATTACCAATTTTTAATTAAATTTCCAATAAATTAAATAAATTACCACCAACAAAAAAAAAAAAAAATGATAAAAGTTTTAGTATTATTGTTCGAAATAATTTTATAATTATTTAATTTTGATCAATGATAACCGATTTTATTTTAACACCCAGCTTAATTTTTTTTGTTGGAAAATTTGTGCTGCTTATATGTGTTTCAAATTTGAAATGCATTTTATATGCATATAATGCTTTCTATAAATATATGAAATACACACTTATTTTATGGTTTTTTGATATTATTTGTAATAATGATAGGTTTCGTCACACTAAACGTGTTGTTGACTTATTTTTTAACTTTAAATTTATGGCCAAACTTATAAAACGAAACGAAAAATTCATAATAAAATATGCAAAATTAAAATTTGCACTCAACGACTGCTCTATTAAAATAAATAGTTAACAGCAACTGTACGAACAACAAACTATAAATATTCATGTACTCTCCTTCTCTGCACGGCAAGTCAAAAAGCGTTAAATATTTTATCAATTTTTCACAAGAAAGTGAGAATTTTTATTTTTTTCGTCTCGGTATTTGCATAAAAAACAAATTATTCCACCCGTCTAGAACTGTATGCGCTGCTCAATTCGTAAAAGCTGTTGGAGTTTTATGTCTATACGTTTTTATGAAGAACGATGTTTACCATTTTTTGTTTTTTATTTAATTATCAAAAGTAATTATTTTTTAAGTTTATAAAAAATGAAAACTTTAATATTTATATATAAATTTAATTTAATTATTTATTAGTTTTAACTGTTTAAATTTATTGTTTAGTATATCGCTTTTCTTTCGAAATTGTACAAAAATTGGGACATAAAGTTGTACATAAAGTTGTACTGAGTACACAAAAATAAAATCATTAAAATAAAACTTTAACTTATAATTAAATTTAAGGCGTAAATATAATTTATTTAATTAAAAGCTTTGTCGGCACTAATTCAAATTGTCAACCCAGGATATTAAATCAAACACAAATTATTTACTTAAGTAAAGTTCAAAGTTTAATAAAATTCTTTTGTTTGTTGTAATATTTAAATTTTTTTATTTTAGAAAGTTAAATTATACGAATTTATATAATTTTACATATTAAACAGATTTGGTTTACCCGAATATCGATTATTTTAATTAAATCATGAAACTATTACGCATTTTAAACTTTTAAAGCGCACCGAACCACTAAAAAATTAAACAGCAGCACGAAACATAAACATAAAAACACAACAACAAAAACAAAGTTTTTGGTTTTCCACGATAAATCAGTAAAAACCGCACACGAAAATGTTACATAAAATACAACAACAACAACATCATGGAAAAATTATTTACAAGCAAAACTTTTTTGTAACAGTAACACACACATCCAAACACACACACACACAAATGTTTGAAAAATAATACTTTGGAAAAATAACAGCAAAAAATATTCAAGTGGTTTCGATGGTTACGCACACATACAAAACAAGTTCGAGATTTTTTTGTGCTTTCGGTGGCATACAACTCTCAGTACCCCGTCACTATTTATGTTTTATTATAATAAATATAAATTATGAATAATTTAGATTCCAGATTTATTTATATATTTTTTTTTGGTTAAGAGGACTGTTGTGTTTGAATATATGGTTCCATATATAGCTTGCATCAGTTTAAAGATGTTGTCTGTTTAAAGATTATTATTTGGGAATACAATTTTTTGTTATGTGTTTTTTAACTACATTAAATTGAACTGATTTAAATTGGAAACACTGGCTGCCCCATAATTAAATATACCATACGGCAATATGGGTTTAAGCACCATTTTATACTAAGCTTAAGTTTTATTGGCTTTCGATTTGCTGTGATGCATGGCTAATATTGCTGTATCATCGAAAAATAATCTGTATGTTATTTAAAATAATTGCATAAAAGCTCACGGGCAGCTGTGTTATAATTTAATGTATACTTGTGTTTAGGCATAATTCCTTTGGAACAAAAAGTCCATTATATTAGGAATTTTTCCTTCTATCTTGGCCAGCAGATGTCTTAAATTTTAGAAATAATTCCGAGGTTACTACTTTTTAATCGAATGTTTCGGTGGCCAGAAACTGTCACTACAACTTTTCTATGTAATATATAAATATCCCATATTTAAGATTGGATGTTCTTCATTCGATTTGGGTAGTTTCCCAATTTTAGTTGGGATATTTACGCTTTACCGAATTCATAACGTTTCTAATCTTTAATTTTGATGAATTAAAGCAGTTACAATTTTCTTTAACGCGACGGTTATTTTTAGAAATATCATCCCGTTTATTAGGAGCATTAAAATAGTCTTGATAGATTTATTAATTGATTTGATGGTGACTTGCGAAGGTATAGTGATTGGGCTTTTCTCTTAATTTTCCGTTCTCTTCAAAGTTGACGGGTTAAAACTATTATTCCAGTTGCAATTATTTTTGGTTTAACTAAAAATATCTTTAAAAGTTTTAAAATTTTAGAAAGCTTAACAGAACATTATTCCTCTGAAATATCAACTATTATTCTATATTTTTGTATGCTATGAACACATCACCAAATGTACACATCATGTTTTTGTTTTACAATTCTTCCTATATGATGATAAGGTATGGTGTTCGCTTTAGCAATACACATATCTATATATAAAAACCAACCATAAATTCATTTTTTATAAGGTTGTAGGGTTTGTTTTTAGTTTTTATTTAAAATCTTAGTCACCAGAGTTGCATGAAATGTGTATAGCAAAGGAAATAAGCAGAAAGCTACATAAATTATTCAGTAAGGATAATATTTTTGATAAGCTGCTAGTTAATTTTAACTTTAAAGTTTATTAAATTTAGTTTGATTTAGAAAATTACAAAATTTTATTTCAAAAGATTTTATTATAAAAGAGAAATATTATGAAATATTTTTTAGAAATTTCAAGCTTAATTATAAAAATAAATCGCGTTTAATTCTTAAACATAAATTTGTTGATTATTTTGTATTAAATGTTTGAATATTTGGCTCTACAGGAATGGCTCTACCGCTGATGTGCCAAATTGGTGACGTCATTTTTAAATTTTAATTTCAAATTATTTGACAAGTTCCATGATTTTCTTGAAATAAAAATGCCTGAGTTTCAAGAAGTTTGCGCTATTGAATTAACCACGTAGTTTCCGATGAATGTAATTTTCTTCAATATATCAAATGAACAGATTAATTTTTAACTGTGGTAGAAGCTACTCTAAACGAAGTTGGAACTATCGTCTCTATATGGATTGGTACAATTCTACTATGCTGTGCTGAGCTAAATAAAAATAGTTTTGTAGCAGAAGATTTCTTAAAATTGTTTTTAATACTAAAGTAAGCTATTCCGTACTTTAATTGATATTCTTGTCTATAAGATGTATAAAAATAATGTTTCCAAAATATGATTTCAAAATATGGATGAATTTTGCAGATAAAATTTTTATGCATAACAAAACTGTGTCAAACAATTTCAGTACCATAAAAGTTTCTAAATTTATCTATTTAGAATGCTCTATATGTAAATGCTATAGTACCATAAATGCCTCATCTTTTCCATTATCACATTTAATTTAAACACTACATGCTATAAATAATATTTGGATAAAATAATTGTTATTTTATTAAAACAACTTTAAAAAAGCTTAAAAACGAGTTGCATAAAACTACATCATCATTAATAATCACCAATACATACACGATAAAACAAAATCTCTAATAAAAACATATATAACCATAAAATGAATTCTATCACATGATGTTACTTTCACATAAATAATTAAAATAATTGGAATAAATAACACAAACATTGAATATTTTAATTTTTGTGTGCCATAACTTTTTATATATTTATGGGAAAAAGCTACCCTCTATTATACCCATCCGTATCGAAATACATATACATATAGATATAAACCATATAAAAAGGACGAGAAGAACAATTCGAAAAAAAAAAAAAAAAAAAAAACTTTTCCATTTGAAAATAAATAAAAAAGTTTCAAATCACTAAGTGTCATTCCCATATGGTAAAAATGAATTAACATCTTCGTTTCGTTTTTCCTCTTGGTTTTCTTAAAAACAAAATACAAAAATTTAAAACGGAAATTCCAAATTTTATAAATTTTTTTTATTTTTATTTTTTAACTTTAAGCTATAAAAGTATTTCAAAAGTAATCACAAAATACAGTAACACAAAAGAGAAAAAAAGTTCGTCTTAGGAAATACTTTAAAAATGCTTGGTGTGTGCTGTAATAAAAATATTATCTTATTGCTTAAGTTTCTTCTCTCTCCTGGCTTCCCTATATACTGTTATATACAGTTTGTATAGTTTTGTGCTAAAGTATCTCGTTGGTTTTCTATCGCATTTATGTGATTTCTCTAAAATTATGTACAAACAAACTGCAAAAAGTTTAATTTTTTTAGTTTTTGGTCTGTTTCGAAACGATGAACGCCTTTTGTTGTATTGTGGCTAAATAAGAAAACATTCCTTTAAGTCAATTAAAAGAGTTTGTGAATGTATAAAATATGTATACTAAAAATTCATGTAGTGTGGAATTTATTATCTCGTAAAGTCGGTTAGTTTGCAGTGCATATAGGATCCGCAGATATAATATATTCCAAATCTCTAGAACTAATCCTATGGACCGGGTAACCTGGTATATGATTGAGTTGCATTTACTAAATTTTGATCCTGCAACTAATGCGGGAATAATATTTTAGCTGATAAAAAACAATTGTTGAGGTAACTTTTTTTCAAAGAGATTTAACCGGTTTCAAAATCTAAAGATATTCCTGATTTGCAATTGTGTAACAAAATACGCAACAAGCATCTATCATATATACGCAACAAAATAGCTAAATACGTACATTCATTTTTAAATAAAACGGTCAAGCCATTGCCTATTTATTTGGTTGCGGGTTGTCGGGCCAGTGATCCAATATTTGTGTAGTCGCCTCCTGCGACAAGCCCAGGATACTGTGGTTGAATACTTGAATTACGAGATACGGCAGTGCCCCCGACCATTCAATTTTTTTTAAAATCAAGATCGAGAAAATTCTTGCTTGTTTTAGTGATTACAATCGATTGCACTCTGTAATATTTAATATTTTATAGTCCTTAAATATTTTTCCACAATTAGATATAAATCACCAGCTCGTAATGAGCGTTAAATATTTGAAAGGATTATTTTTCTGTTACCTATTTTAAATCTCATACCAAATAAATTTTATATAATTGCACTATTAGTATATTATGCAAATTAAATATCCCTTAGAGATCACCACTCTAATGCATTGATTGCCCTATAATATCACACATATTATTAATAGCAAAATTTTATCACCTAAATCTCCTAGTGTCCGATATATTATGTTAACATGGGTATAAATGCAACCCCATAATATTATCATAAAACATCAATTCCCAATATTCTCTTAAATTTTTTTTTATCATAAAATAACAGAAACATTAGCCAATAATATCTATAGCATAAAATGTAATAATCATAATTATTATAATTAAAATTAATTAAAAAATAATATCAGGACATAATTATCGATTGGTGTAGATGCCAAAATAAATTAGGCGAACGGCGCAAGGGACGGATAAGATTCTATGTATATACGAAATAATTGAAATTAATGTTTTATCTGGCTGTTGATGTTGTTGCTGTCAGTCTTCTTGGTTCAAACAATATAGTGTTGTGTGTTTCCTTATTTCAGTACACATTATGTGGTCGGGAGTTGGAGGTTTCACAGGTCTGGGAAGCAATATTATATTTTTATTTGTTTACAATTTTTGGAATGACGTATGGTGGGGGCGAAGATATTCAATTTTTTTTTTCGTACTTTAATTGAAATTTATTGATTTTCTATATAAAATGTATAAGAAATATGAAAATTTTTCTGTTGGAATACGTCGATGTACGTATATAAAGCACTAAGAACTAGAAAACAGAATGGTAAATTCAATTTTCACATATATGTATATGTATATATATATATATATATATATATATATATATATATACAAAAAGCTTGTATATGTTATTTATACACTAGTACATGAAAGGTCACATAAATCTATCGATTTTATTTTAAATATTTTGCAGAAAATACGACGGCAAGTGTATGTTCGTATATTTATAAAAATAATGCATATTCACTGTAGGTTCATTTGAAATAGCAATAGCTGTTGTGCTTATATTGTAATACAAATAAAAGAAAATTCTTAAGGTAAAACATACATACCTAATAAAGTTATGTTATTGTCACAATGACTGTCAGTTCAAACGTAAATTTACCAGTGCACATGTCGTCTTACTTGTCGTCCACACTTCATTCAATGTGTATACGATGGTGAAATTGAAATATATTTGGTTCCTACGAGAACGAATTTATGGTTGTTGTTTTTCCAGAATATTTTCTCGGTTATTTGTGCTCTTTGTGTAACATAATACGATAATGGAATGGATATATGCAGCCAAGAAATATACTGTAATAATATAGGTTATAGAAATTTTCATTATTTTTAGTTTCGAAATTGGAAAATATAAACGGAAAATGGGTGACGTAATGCATGATGAGGACTATACATTTTGTTTTCGTGTATAGCTAACTAGTGTACACGCTGTTAGATTTAAACAAAGCGTTTATCACAATTTATATGGATTATATAAGTTCAAACCGTAAGAATCAAAATAGTCGATTAAATGAATTTAAATTGTCTGGTATTTAACATTTATGTATTCTATATAGGTAAAACCGTAAAGCTGTGTGCCAAACGGACAAAATAATTTAACTGAATTTAGTTGAATACCCAACAATTTCCAACGTAGACATTTGACAAAAGTATACATTTGAGATAGTGCCATAATGCTAAAAAAAAGCAGGCAATTCTTGTGATGTTTAATCTCATCCATTAAAAGTGCCACCCGGATTCCAATTCAATGAATTTAAAGCATTTTGCCAATGTAGTTAATATAGTGAAAAATGTTGCGTACTTAACTTCTATAAAGTTTAAATCCCTTTATATTATAAATTATATGAATCCAGCAAAGCTATAAAAAGCTTTGATTGAAACTTCAGATACACCAAATAACGCACCACCATAGTAAATTGAGTATATATACATATACATAGTTTGTACCTGAACTATACAACCAAAAAGAAAAGAAAATCTTGTTATCATTATTATTCAATTCATCTTATATTTCAAAAGCTTGAACAACGATAAAACATAAAAAAAAATATTTTGCTTTCCCAAAACCAATCATCATTCAGCCAACTGAATAAAAAAAACATTTTCTCAAATCAAAAATTGATCTCTTCGTAAATTTTTCGTTTTTCTATTTGCAACCATATCACCTGTCGATTTTTCACATTGATTCCAATATAATATACGAAACGAGAAAATGATAAAAAAAAAATATTTTCTCTATTTGTTAGAAGCAAAAAGGGTTACCTGAAAAAGTGCATTGAAATGTATCCATCGTTTTCTTTTTCATTTTGTTTATCTAACCTCATTTTTTTTTTTTTTTTTTTTGAAAAGTGGAAATTCTTTTACATTACATATTCCTTGACTATAAATATGTATAAACATGTAATATGGCACCAAAAATATAGGTAATAAATAATTTGTTGCCAGTAAATTTTTATTTTCAGGTGTATGAAAATGATAGTTCGTACAATAATGTGGTTATAGTCGAAACGACATTTTAATATGTTTGTATGTGCTTTTTGATTGTGCTCGCTTTTTGGTTGGGCTAGATACATTGTTTTGTCGTTGAGCTTTAATATTTTCATTTTTATGATTTTTTAACACACCGACAACGACATTGACTATACTCCAAAATCACGAGAAATGGTGTGGTATATATAGATAATTGTAAAATATATAATTTTGATATTGTTGACACATTTTATGATTTACTTTGTATTAGGATTAAAAAGCGGATTGGGTTAGAAAATAAGAAAATAATTTTTGTAATAATATGATGCCATATATTATTTTCGTTTGTATATCACAGTGGTTTTATATCGGTATGTATAGTTTAAATTACAAAGAAAGTTTAATTTTCATATAAGACGGCTTTGTAACTAACAAAATAAATACCTTTTTAGGTTATGTTTGGTGCATAATTAAAAAAAAACATTAACCGAGTTCCTTTTGTTTAAAGTTAAATAATTATTTGGCACGTAGTTCAAAATTGAATGTATGTCTTAAAATATATATAAAAAGTTATTTGTAAAGGGGTTAAATCACTGACGTTACCCAATTTACTTCTCCAATTTGTTAAGCAAAAAAGTTGCTTTATCTGATCTCTCACCAAACAACAAAAAATTAACAAAACACTAAGAATACTAACTTGGAATGCTAATGGACTTCTCTTTCACTAGAACTAGTATTATGCAAAAGTAAAAGGTTACTTTTGTTACCATTCTATACATCCAGCAGAAAAGGTTAAGGCGGAGCAAGTATCTTCATCAGAAAAAAACTTTAAAAGGATGATTACTGAACTTTAAAAGGATGATTACTTGTCAATGCTCAAAATGATGAAATTTGGTCATAGGAGAAGACTTCAATACCATATATACGCGTTGGAGTTCGAGAATTATATCATACCTAAAGATATAGAGCATTATTAGAACCTGGACATAAAATAAACTGTGAGTTTCTTTTATACAGTCAAATATTAAGCCTGTGTGCACCTATGGCATCTACCTGTGGGAATGCTCACAGAAAACGAACGACAAACATTCCAGAACAAAGTACTATACGATGCTTTGTCAAGGCATCTTGCTTTATTAGAAATTATTACTTACATAGGGATCTAAAAATGGAATCCGTCAACGAATAAATCTCAAAAAATGCCAAAAAATATATCCAGCGTTTAAAACTCCATGAAAATGCGAATATTACACAGATTTTTAACGACGTTGACAGCGCTGATACTAGACGGCTAAAGAGGACGAAGACGCTTGATTTAGTTCCTCAAGACTGAAAGTTGCTGGTGTAAACGGAAGAGCTGAGCTCACTGGGAATAACTACTATGTTATAGCCCAACTGACGGAGAATTAAAATAAGAAAGAAAAATTGCTAAATGAGTTGTAATAACTTAGTCGTACTAAAAAAAAAAATAAAAAAAATATTGGTATTACATTTATATACTTTCTCCAGAGACAAAAAAATCTATGCCATTTATTTAATTGGCAACCCTTTTATACAGCTTCGTTTTCCGTATCCAAACACGATGGCTCGTTTTCTTGTTTCCTTTCTCTTAGGTTCCTTTAAATTATTTCTCTTCGTTTATTTGAGTTACTTCAGCTATACTAACTCGAGTTAGGCTGTCTCTTGTTTTTATTTTGGTTAAAGTGGTATTGGTTTTTGTTGGAACAATGTATGCCGGTTATTGTAACTGATGTTGTATTGGATCAATGTTTGCAAAACATGGCAATATTGTTTTTGATGTGATTCTTCTCCAAATTGAATTATCTAATAGTATTACTAAACCAATGGATTTCATCACTTATCATATGATGAACACAACTAGCAGTGTAGAGTTATGGAAAATGCAAATTACTGATGATTGATTTGATGGAGGTTCCTAATCGAATATTTTAGACTATTCGTACACATATGTATGTAAATTTGTCATATTTAGAAATATCAATGAGATTAATGGTGAAAAGCTGTCAGAAATTCCAAAAAACTTATTTCAAAAGCATATAAGTACATAAAGTTTTTGCGTCATTGCATTTTTTAACTAAAAATAGTTTGTAAAAAACCCATTTTGTAGATAAATTTGTTGTGATGGTCTCTATAGATATAAAACTCAGTTCAGTTTAGTTAGTTGGTATTGCTAGTATTTCTATTTTGTAAATTTTGCTTATCAGATTGCAAAGTTCCATATTATAATATTATGTATATATAGTAAGAGCAGTGGTGTACAGTGGTATATACTACAAAACTGAAGGGTGTTCCACTATGGATGCATACTTGAAGTCTAATAACGTCTTAATTGGGTTTGAAACGATCTATATGCACTGTCTATAGTAACATATTAGAGTAGCCTGTATGTATTTATTTTGTACCAAGTTTTTCTCTTCCAACAACGGATTTGTATTGCCTTGGTTTAGTCGATGGAATATAATATCGTAAAGTAGTTTCATGTTAACTAAACTTATCCCAATACATATTGTTTTGCATTTCGTTATTTTATTTAATTTTTTTATTTATATTTTTAATGAATTTCCAACAATATATAATATAAATAGTTTATTTATTTACTATTATTTTCAAAAAAAAAAAAAAAAAAAAAAAAGAAAATGCTCGTTTTATTTTATTTTAAATTAAAAGTTTTTGATTGAATAATATTACTGTGGAGATTGTGGTTATATTTACAATGTGTGCAAGGTATTTTATTATTTTGCATACTGAAAGCTAAAAGCTTATAAAGTTTTTCTTTTAAACTATCAAATTAAAAATTGTGTTTTAATGGATAATACATTTTTTTTTAATAGTATCAAAATATATGGTATATTATATATATATATATATATATATATATATATATATATATATATATAACTTTATTTATAAGCTTTCTTTGCATAAAATACAATTTCTTATTTACACACATATAGATAAATAAATTTTGTATGTTTGTGTGTATACGAATTGAAAATTAAAAATATTAATTAACATTATAAAAAAAATCATAAAACAACAAACTTTTTGCAGAAATAAAAAGTTCAACGTTAGTTCGATGCAAGTTTATCAAAAGAAAATACAAACATTATATCGTACCGATTTCAAAAACTGAACTAATTAAATAAATTATTTATTTTGAATGGCAATTTATAATACTGAAGTAATTTTTTATTAATTTTATTTATTTTTTTGATCGGGTGAGTGAGCAAAAATAAATAATTTATATTCGTGAAATATTACAACTTTATCTGTAATAAATTAATTAATTTTAATATCGAACACTTTGAAGTAATTAAATTTTATTCGTTAAGTTTTTTACGCTAGAAAATTAATATCTATAAAGAGGAGTAGTTATCAAATATCGATAGTGATATTGTTAATTTAAGTGATTTTGTTCGCTAAAGAGGGCAAAGTAAAAACTAAATTATAATTAAGAAATTAATTGATGAGTAAAAAAAGATTGTCCAAACAATTTGTTTCAAAATAAAATTTTATTCCTAGAATCAGATGGGTACCAGAAATACAAGGAACAAGGCTAATTGAGCAGCGAGTGGTTTCAACGAGTTGGACCAAGAAAAAGACAAAAATTTGAGCAAAAACATGAAAACTATTCAAAATTAGTAGAAAATTCGTAAGCAGTTGATACTAGCAATATTAAGCCAGCAAACAGGCAAATGGAACCATTAAATAAGTTATACGAGGTTCATGCGAGGTAATATGTATGATTTGTAAAGATCATACTGCAACTTATATTGGATGAACATAAGAAAAAATAAACCAACAAAAACCCAAATGATGCTAAAACCACAATTTTACAATTTCCTTTTAATTGAACAATAGTCATATAATGCTGTTAAAGAAAACACAAAAAAATATTATAGAAGTACATATATAGAAGTCCAAAAATGCAACTTTCTACAAACATGTAGTCTTCAAGATATAACAAGCGACTATAACCAAGCGAAACTACGAATGAGATGTTACTTTATCCGTGGTTAACTTTTACTAAAATTAGCAGAACACTAAGAATAGCCATTTGTAAAACAAATATAGTCTGCAGCATATTCCAGAACTGGAAATTGGCCTTAAATTATAGATTATCAAGTTTAAGCTACAATCATCCAGAAAGAGGAACATAAAATAGAAACTTACAAACAATGTTTTCAGTTAATTGCCTCTGACTTTTTAACTATTTCATTGGCATGGTGACTTTAAGAAACACTCATTTGGGATCAAGACTGCAAATTCATAATGGAAAAAACCTAGTCAAAGCCAAACGGGCAAACAACTGTAAATATTAGTTACCAACATATTATGGCCTTTCGATAAAAATATAGTCTCATTGATTTCTTTTTAAAGTAAATGAAATAAATGATGATTACAAGTCCTTAAAAAACAGTGACGAGCTAACATCTGGCCAGGCTAACACCTGTTATTATAACTCTCAGCCTAACAATAATTAATAAAACAAATTAATTAAAGAGCAAACAAAACTATCAAGTGATACGCTCCCCATTAAATAGAAATTTACTTAATTTGCTTTGCAATAAGCTAAACTAACTTATCAGCGATAATTAAAAACGAAACAATTAACAAGTGACTACAAGACCTTTCGGACCAGAACGAGGTCACTTTCTCTTAAGAAACTCGCGCAGAAGTAAAAAAAATTTCAAGTCGTTATTGCATGCGCAAATATCACGATTTCAAATTTTTGTTACTACACCAGTTATTTTAATTTTCTCAATAATACAATGCAGACACAAAAAACTTGACCACGATCATGTTAGTATCGTCTGTAGCTAAATTAACTTCGGACAAATTTTGTATTTTTTCTTTCGTTTATACGATTAGGGTCGAAAAAACATATATCATCGGACAGTACAGCAGTAAACTTTATATCGACAATTAATTAATGACAAAGTTCAAGTTTAAATTAAAATTTTCCAACGCATATCGCTTTTTGGTGTTTATGAACTATGTTTTTGGTTAAAAGTAATTTAAGAACTATTAATAAAATAATCATTAAAATTTTGTAATATTTTCGTTTACCGTTTTGAAAAAAATGTAGAAAAATACTTATGACGTACTAATAATAAAAAGTGTAAAATGTCCGACGTATGATAATTTGGTTTAATCAAATTAATTTGGAACGTTTTCAATCATGTTATTCGGATATTCTAACAGGAAAAAACATGGTTGGTTAGACCGATCTAATTCTATAATATGGTAGGGTTTTTTGAAAATTTTATTTTGCAATTTTGCAATTATATTTATATGTACATATATATATATATATATATATATATATATATATATATATATATATATATATATATATATATATATATATATATATATATATATATATATATATATATATATATATAAATGGATCAATGGAAACAATGCATATAAATATTAACGGTATTTTCGTTTAATATAATTTTTATATTAATACGGTAGAAATTACTAACGGTAATAAAAATTGATCGATAAATTTTACCTTCAGCGGTAACTCAACAATAACGGATTTAGTATTTCATTTATTAGTTTTTTTTTTTTTAACGTCATGAATCTTATCCAATTGGTGTTTTCATTTGATCCATGAAAAGTTACCTGATTTTGAGTTTAACATCAACCAAAAAGTATCTTTAGATACGTTTAATAATTCGAAACTTCAAATTAAATAAACTTTTGGACTAAATCTCCTAAACCTTTTTATTTGGTGAATGGTATTCGTAACCAATCCTGGGTGATGTTTAAAACCAAGGTCATGTTATTCTAAGCTTGTATTCAATTAGTGACCAATTATAGTTCAATTATTTATTATTAAAACTTGTATAATGTCGCAAAAAAAGAGTGTCTGAGGATGTAATCTTATTTGGTTATTGGTACGGTAGAGAAATTTAATTTCATTCTTAAACTTATTTTGGTCTAAGCTCTTAAAAACTAAGTTTTAAAATTTCGTAAAATAAATATTCTCCTTATGTATTTAAATTAATTTAGATTTATTTGTTTTTACTTTTAGGTAAGCTTAAGTAATTGATTTGAGGATGCAAAAGCAACATGTTGTGAGTAATCAAATGTTTTTACAATAATTACCCCGTTAATTTAGATTTGTGGTTTACCCTTTTGCTATAGCACTTATCATAAAATTACATCATACTATATGTTAACTACTTTTTTAGGTTAAGTTTTCATTTAACTAAAATAATCACATTACATTGACCTATCGATATAATTTACACCGACTGCACCATTACAATAAAACAAACGAACGTCTGGTATAAAACAGATATTATAATTAAAAAAACTTATAATAAATCCTGGCCCATCCTGTATTTGTTCCAACTCATTACCAAACCACCTTGTGAACAATTTCTTATATTAAAAAGAACAAACAAAAACACAGAATTCAATTGCAGATAATAAATTTTATGGAAAAAACACAAGAAAAACGAGGTTTTCTCTATTTCTCAAGTTTCAAAATGGATATAATACACACTCACACACACACACACAAAACAAATTTTAACATAATTTTCTTCATAGCACAAAAAACTTATAACGTAACGGAAAACTAAAGAAAAATCTTTTCTTCATTAACCTAATTTTTTTTTGTTTTTCTTTGGGACAAGAAAATAATGAAAAATAGACTCTGAAAAGAATATTTTGTTTTTCATTTCGCTCTCGCTATGCTTTTTCCACTTTTTTATTGTTCTATATATTTTCTCCGGAAAAACATCAAATAAGGGTGACACAGTTTTTATTTAAATCCTCCAGAGTATTTTTGTTCATATTTTGGTGTGAGCGTCTTACTAAAATTTTCATATTCTGAATTAATTGAGTTAATTAAAGTATTTTAATTTGTCTGGTATATTCGATACGCTGTTGTTGTCAATGAATATACATTTACATAAAATAAAAATAAGTGTAGGAACAGACAGTCAGATAGAGAAGAAGAGAGGAATCGAGGAGAAATATTTATTGTCGAAATATGGCAAACATTTTCGTTTTTTCTACTTTTATCATCATAAATCATTTGGTGGTAGGACTAAAAGAGAGAGAGAGGATGGCAATTTATTGTATTTTGACCTTATTTTTACAAAAACAACAAACCATTATTTATTACAAACATTTTCCACAGAACCAAAAAGAATAAAACGTCATAATGACATACTTTACGTATGTGTGTTTGTGTGGTTTTTAAAATACGATAGCGTCCCGTATTTGGTCAGTGATTTTTTTTTGGTTCAAGTCATTTTTTGCCATTTTTAAATTCATCTCTTTGAACGAACAAAACGAACAAATAAATAACCGAAAAGAATATCAATAAAATAGGATTTGATTTATTAGAATTATTTTATCCGACAGTATGTACATAACACACACATAAACATGGGATATTATGTGTTTAGAAAAAATGAACATCAAAATGTGATAAAATCCATGTTTAACTCTTGATATATAAATACAAATTTTCTAAAAAATCCATCTATACTCTCGTGTAGTTTTGAGTTGTGCGGAACAGTTGGAAGGACAACTAAAATAAATTCAAAGGATTTTTTTTTAGAAATTATTTATGTTCTGTTTTATTTCCGCCGTTTATAAAATGTTGCTCTTCCTGGATGTTTGGTTAAATTTATCTATGTTATTATGAACAGCACACAATTGATAGCATCAATTTCTATAATTTAAACAGAAGTAGGGTTACATTATTAAGAGTTCTTGTTGTATTTTGCTTTGGACGAGAAGTCTTTATTAAGAGAATAAAGTTTGATAAGATTAAATCTATAAAATTTGAAGCATCGATGATTTAACATACATTATTTTGCCAATCTGTTTCGACGATTATGTTACCACAGTTCCAAGTTAGTGGGTTTTAATTAAACAGCCCTTTATTGTGTTTCAATATGAAATTAAAATTTGATAAACTGTTTTTTGTATAAATTTAATAACTCAGAAGCTCGTAAGCACATACTCGACATGTTTTCAATTAAAATTCAATTATTGACATCAATAAATCGTAAATTTTGATGGCCAATAAAATTTATAAGCACAAAATTACAAATCAAAAGAATATTTTACAAATTTTTTATTATAAAAGCTAAAACCTCTCTCTTTCTAATTCAAATAATTTTTGTTTGCAATAACATTTATATTAATTTACATTTTAAAACGATAAAAGTTTAATGTAAAATCAAGAAATAGTTGGAAATACTATAAAAAGTTCATCTATAATAAAGTTTTTATGGATATATATATATATATATATATATATATATATATATATATATATATATATATATATATATATATATATATATATATATATCTAGCACAAAAAAATTCTAAAAAGCTCGTTGTGTAAATTTAGTGTTGGAATAAAAATTGAGATGAAAAAATAAAATAACATAAAACTAAATTATTGAACTTTTGAAATAAAATGATGCTACGTTTTTTTATTTTATTTTCTATTATGATTCTTGAGCTTTTTGTATTTTTATTTAAACATACACATATAGATAGATATAGAGATACATATTCCAACTATTCCGTTTGTTCAGGTTGTGTTATTGTATTTGTTATGAGTGTCCCTTTAGGGAATAATTGTGAAATGAAAAGTTAGAGAATCAAGAGTTTGAAATGTTGGTACTCTTTATAAAGGGTAAAAAATTTACTTAAAACTTTTTTTCAAGTACTTACTGCACAATTTGTTAGTATGCTTTGAACTGAAAGTTTGAACAATTGAAAATGCGTTACAGAATTTAATTTTTTTTATTTATTTCTTCATTTTCAATTAAGTGATAGTAAAATGTGTACTGTACTTGCACACATTGAGGGATTGAGAATGGGTTTGTTATGCTGTTATTTTATAAATAAAAAGAGTAAACCAAAATGGTACTGTTTTATTGCACAAAGTTTGTATTTTCCAACAATATCTATATTTTAGGTTGAAAAATTTTTTTTTTATATTATTTTTCTTTTTATAAAGTTACCGCTAATATTGCTGTTATAGTTTAGTAATCTTAATTTTATATCGAACTAAAGTTCTTTTTAAATTAAAAATGAAGGTTATTGCGTTTATTACCTGAAAGTTTGATATAATAATTTCAAAGTTGGTTTGTAACGTTCACTAACTAAACTACCGAGCTAATCGAGCTAATTTAAAATAAATTTAATTAATAAGACGGTAAGTTTAATTTATCATTTAAATTTGTTGCTTCAAAAGTTGAACAATAGAGTACAAAATGAAAAGTAAAAAGACATTCAGGTCGTTTTCGATAATATCATAAGAATTAAAGGAAATACTATAAAAAGAATTATAAACTTTCTAATTAAAGGAATAATAAAGGAAGTGTCATATAAATTAAATATTGTGTAGAGGACATATTTGAATAAATATAGTCTTTGAAGTTTCAATATGTGTATGTTAAAGTAAAACCTGCGTATTATATTTATGATTTTTCCTTAATGATGTACCATGGTGCATTAACAATGTTCATTAGTACTCTTCTAAAATGTTTGTATAATATTAAGATCATTTGTTGAAATATGGAGAGAGTTTATTTGTTATTAAAATTAGTTTCAAATTAAAATACGATCATTATGCTGCAGTAAATATAAATCTGGTCATAATACCCACCTAGTATCATACCCACCACGTTAGCAATACCACGTTAGTTTAAGCTATGAACCTAGTTTGCTTTTTTTAATGTCTAAAATGATCTTGAAACACAATTTTTTCTCATAAATGTTTTTCATGATTTTTTAATTTGTTATTATTTCGATTAATCTGATTTAATTTTTTTATGATCAAATCTGTCTATGTATAAGTTTTTGGGTCCAAAGTTCCCAACTCTTTTGCTATATAATTATTTTTCATTATGCCGCCGTATGAATACATGTTTGCTTTAGTTTCATCCTTAGAGCCGTGAACGATAGTTTGGCCTTTGAATTTTGTGCTCCATTGGGTCACAACAGAAGTATATGACCCACTCCAGTGGGTCATATACTTCTGTTCTTCGTCATCACTGATCGCAATCAAGTGAAAAAAAATCCCTTTTACGTCACTCCTCCGTTGGATTCTTAATGCTTCGAGCTTAATTAACTCTATCGTATTCTTGTCCACATATAGTTAACAGATATGTACTTAGTGATAAAGAAATAAATCAAACCTGAAATTTTTTTTTTCAAACCTTATTTATGAAGTCTTCTATGCTTGTCCTTCAATTGATATTTGTTTATTTGACTGAAAATATCGAAACTTTTTTTCATTTAAAAAGTGATGTTGAGGGTAGAAAATACTAAAATACTTCTTACGTCATCTTTTACAGTCAGGATAATCTATTTGAAAATGTTCTATATTTAATTTTTGTCATAAACGTATTTTCCTTGATATTTATGGAGCTATTCATAGATTGTATTTGATTGTATTTGCATTTTTTTATCCTCAAAAATTAATACAAGTCTATTGTATACATATATTTTTAGAACCTCTGCAAATTTAATATAGTAAAAGGTTACAGAGGTTCTAAAAATTTCTAAAAATGATCGACTATTTTCGGCTATAAGTACTTAATTTTTGAAGGCTTGAATTGTAAAACAGGGACAAAATTAATGCCACTCTAGTGTTCATATACGTTGGTGTAATGTACTCAACAGTTTTAACAGTATACTCGTGTTTTTATCCGAAACAAACGATAATTTGTTATAATGAAAATTCGTTTCACATAATTATGATAACGATATCTCGTAATATATAATTATGCATATATAAATATATGTGAGAGCATAAAAAGCTCTAAAAAGCACTAAAAATTTAAATGAAATAAATTTTATAAAATTTTATGTTATCATTGAAACATGAGCATAAAATTCCTTGTCGAGTACATAGAAATAGTTGGCCTGTACATACATCATATACATATGGCGTAGCATAAATGTTGTTGGCACATATGGTTTGGACTCAAGTATTTTTCGAATGTATGAAAAGTTTTTATGCTTTTATTTTTTTATTCTTGCCGAAATCATTTTATGTTCGGTTCATTTTTTTATTATTATTTTATTTATTGCATAAAATTTGAAAAATTTCGTGTAAATAAAATAAAATAAAAATTCGACGATGAATTTTTTTCTTTTTAATTTACGGTTTTGTTACATATTTTCAATCGAACTTGATACAATTTTTTTATTTTATTTTAGTTTGGTTTGGTTTATAGTTTCACAAAATATTCATTTTACATAACATGCAAATTTTTTTTTAATTATCTGCATATCATGTGTACTCTGTGTGTTATTTATCAAAAAAAAAAAAAAAAAAAATTATTGATACATTTTAATGGCTTTTAGCATTTAGGAGTTTTTATATACATATTTTGAAATTATTGCATTTCAATCAAATTATTTTTATTTTTAAGTTAATTTATTCATTTTTCTGTGTTACAAAAATGTACAATAAAAACTAGCGGAAGAGAAACCCTGGTATTTTTTGTTGTACAGAATTTTATTAAAATTTTGATTTATATTTTTGAATTGGTCAAAAGTTGAATTTTGTATAGTGCTCAAATTGAATTTATTAAAATGATATTTAAAAAAAAAAAAAAAAAAAAACACAATTTGAACTCGTTAGTTTTCCGGAGAATACAAATTTATGGTTTTCAAAATGACTCGTTTGGTTGAATATGAACTGGTATAAAACAGTCCACTAATTAAATGAACTGCGTTTTTATTAGGCATTAAATAAATTAAAAAATAATATTATCGTTTAAAGTGTTTTCCTAACTATAACTACTGTGTCTCGAACGTAAAACGGTATGTTTCTTAAAATAAAAAGCCTTTGTAGTATTATAGCATTTATTGAAAGTGCTTAGATTTAGATTAAATAAGTCGGTATATAAAACATATTCCTAATATGTAAATTTAAAAATGGCTCTGCCTATCTAGTGACATAAATTTCGTTATGTTGCGTTACAAGTTTCTAGGTTTTTTTTTTTTTGTAATATCTATTTATACTCCTGTCTGTCTGTCATTTAACGATTCATTCCAAATATAAAATAAAAACACAATATATATATATATATATATATATATATATATATATATATATATATATATATATATATATATATATATATATTATATTAGCATCGCCATAAAAATAAGCTCAACAAATAAATAAATAAATTTGGTTATATGTACGAAACACAAATTCCCAATAAAATTTCCATATCGTCAACCCTTCAAATTTAAATCAACCGAATAAAAATAAAATGCCATAAATCCAGTTCAAATCAATTTTCGACAGATAAAATAAAATAAAATTTTCTCCTATCTCTGTGTTATGTATGTACATGCACGAAGAATTTGGTAATGTATGAAATACATATACACATCGACGAAGAGATCAATATTAAAATAAAGTCAAAAACATCAAACATATGTTCGATATAAACAAAAACAATATATATATATATATATATATATATATATATATATATATATATATATATATATATATAATGTATATGTATATGATATAATAAAATTGGAATTTTTATTGACACTATTTATATCCACTATAAATTTTCCCAAAAGTTTATACATATATGCAGACAATAAATTGATATGTAAATATACAGTAGCTTCCGAAATTTGAATCTCCCCATCTACCCTAAATACAAATTTTAAATACTACAAAAATATTAACACTCACAGTTGTATACATCATTAATAACGCAGCTTGACGCACATAAATAAAGCTCCGCAACGAACGAAAATGCAAAATAGTACATAAAAAACTTGAATATCATTTCAATTAATTTAAACTTTTTCTACCTCATTAACGATTTATAATGTATAACAACAAAGTTGGTTTCAACCCCGCGAACCAATTTTATATATCCGATATTTTGTAGTCATGGAAAACTTTGGAAAACTTTTTTTTCTTTATACCACTATACACAACTATTCACAACCAAATATAAATACTTTTTTTTATATTCTTTTAGTTTTGTTATCATTGTCGTCAATTGATTGCAACTCTATAAATTTTCGTAAAAATAAAAAAAAATAACGACAACAACAATAATAACAATATGAAGCACATGAAAGCTCTAAAAATTAGTTTTTGTTGTTTTCGTTTTTATTTAAAATGCAATCGGGAGCGCACACAAGAGCAAATGGAATACACATAACTATAAAAAATATAAAAATGTATTTAACTTCCTACATTTATTTTATATATTTTAAGTTTAAAAATAATAATCGAAATAAAAATAAAGTAGAAACAAATATTTATATATATATATATATATATATATATATATATATATATATATATATATATATATATATATATATATATATACATATATAAATAATCATCAATTGTATGTATTTTATGTGCTTTTGCTGCTACAAGCAAACTTTTGACCTATTTTGTATCAGATTTTAACAAATATATATTATAATGCTTTTGATGTTCGAAACCAGGAACAAAATCGACCATGACATCCGATCACCTTTTAATACCTTTTATCATAATATTTTTTTCATTTATAGAACATTGTGCCGATGAGCTTTTACTGTGCAAATCGACAAATAAAATGTTTATACACAAAACAAATGCTCTTAGACTTTGTGTTTTTTAAACATTTTAGCCTGCAACCTCTTTTAAATATTGCAAGAGGATAAAATAACAATATAAAATTTAAAGCAGAATAACGATAACATTTTTTATTTATTGAGGTAGCCTGCTACACAGATTTATTTATAGAGGTGTATAATATTCAACTGGATATTTCTTTTTATTTGAATTGAGAAACAATGAATTTTTAGGACGAACATATAATAGCTCGGAGATATACAGGATATTCTGCTATTAAATAAGCAAATAATGTCTAAATATTTAAACAATACAAAACATGGATATAAATAGTACAGAGCTTATTTATATATATATTTACCTTAATTTACAGGAGTTCTAGGATTTAAATTAGATGGTCAATATTTAAATGAGATGCCGAAATAATAAAGCCTAATTTTATTAAATTGCAAAAGCCCTTCATGCAACTTGTAAAAAAATATAAAGAAAGTTTAAAATTACAAAACTAGGTAATAGAGATCAAAATTTTCGTCATATGTGTATCTTCTAAATTTAATATATCTGCGTTATTTTAAAATGATGGACGTTTTCAAACTCTTTTTGTAATTTAGATATTGGTACCCCACCATGGCCCCGCTACATGGCAGTTTTTTTTTAAATTTATCGGATAGCCTATTTGACGTTTAAAATTTTTTGCAATATGTGTTTTTAACCATAAATGCTCATTTGTCCTTGTATATTCGTTTTAAAATTTTGTAAAATGTTAAGGAAAATATAAAAGTAAATACATATTTTAATTTTTGCTTCCATAATTTATTTATTTTCCAAAATTATTTGTTAGTGACATCTTGTGGCAAAACGATACATTCTATGTTAGTGACATCTAGTAGCATAATTAAAGAACAAAACAGTTTTCCATCACACACAAAAGGTTGGAGGGAGCATTTTTTAGTTTTTAATTTTGGTTCCCTTCTGAATATATTTTTGTTTACATCAAGCGGCAAAGAATCTTACTATTAAATAAACATATTTTAATTTTATATTTTTTGTGATGTTATAGTTATAACCCTATCTAAAAAAACAATAAAGATAACAATAGGCTAGGTTTAAATTATAATCTTTGCAAATTGACATGGTTATTGACATTTAAACAATGTACACTATATGGTTGCTAACGGAAGTAACATATTTCGTTGATCTTGAAATCCTAAACTAAAAGATAATAATCTTGGAATTATAAATTATGCTATTTTAGTTATCAAAGCACTACACTGTAACCACTCACCTGCTACAGACAAAAACATTTGTATGCTGATTTTACAATAAATTTACTATGATTATGCGCTTTTTTCACTTTCACCTTTGTTGTTTTTGTTTAAACTGCAAATTATATTTAAAAAATACCTTTACACAATATCTCGTGTAAGATAAATATTAGATTTTGTTCGTATATATCTTTTGGATACCGATTAGATAAACAATTTTTTCTTTTCTGCTCGAAATTGTGTTGAGTTTTTCATTGTGTATGTGTGCTGGTGATAAAATCAATTTTCGGGTGTCTGACGTTTACAATTTTGTGTTGACTATATTGAATATCTGTATTAGAATTTCTCTTTTTTTTGTTTAGGCCCATAGAAGTTTAAATATTTATGGTTCTATTAAAAAACGATTTCATTAAATTTTGTATGTACGATACCGTATTAGGACTGCTTCGAAATGTATTTTGAGTGATATAATTTTCGGGTTTGAAAACAATTTGGTTAAACTTTTTACAATGTTTTGGGTTTTTCATTTTGGACACATTAATTCGATTTTTACTATGGGTATAGAAATATACACACACACAATCTTTTTTCTAGTTTTGTTGGTCTAATGCTATTCATACATATAGACTTTGAATTTAATTAAGAATAGCACCATAACATGATATTAATTTTTTGAGATAGATTATATGGATTGAGTAAAGATACCTTAATATTATGTGCTATAGATAAATATTCCAACATTCGTACTAAATTTCAATTAGTTCTAATATTTAAAAAAAAAATGTTGTTTCAGATGAAAAAAACAAATCTCAAAGGTATCTGTAGATATAAATAAACACATAGAAATTCAACCGCAACAATAAATTTAGTGAACATTCAGTACTAAAAATTCACAAATTAAAATCCTTGTATAGTGTTGTGTGTTTCATTCACGTAAACTAGAAACTGTCGAAAACAGAGAAAAATTAGAACAAAAATTGTTTATAAACCACACCATGATCGAGTAAAAATTTGAACTTTTCTTCACCGTTGCAGACAATAAATTTTCTTTACCGCACACCAAAAACCAAAATATAAAAAGCGATAACGCAAAAACACTAAATAACAAAAATATTAATTTTATTTTAACAGTTTTAATAAATACTACATTTTTAAGCACATTTCTTTGGTGTTTACGCTTTTACCATTCTATCTCCGAGCTTTTTTTTATTATTTTTTTGTAACTTGGTATACTCTCATTTTGTGTAAAATAAATAAAAAAACATTTCGTTTCATACTTTTGCTTGGTCGAATATGACATTTTTATTTAACAGTTTACCACCGCAAACAATTTCTTGGCGCACATGTACAAACCACCCACCATCTAAATATAGTAAAAGCTAAATAGTTATATTATTATTATTAAAATCATAAATTTATTTATTTTAAAGTTTTTTATTTATGTTTATTTTTTATTTTTTAAATTGGAACTTTGCAGTAGCAACAAACCTAAACTATAAACACAAGTATATAATAACCGCGAGACAAGAATTCTGATAAGAAAATTTCGTAATAAAATCATTTCTTCGGTATATATGTATGCTGCAGCGCATATTGGTTTTGGAAAAGTGGTAGAATAGTATAAAAAAAATAAAATATTTTATCATTTTTTTTATCATCTCGTGTCGTTAAGAGTATAACACATATAAGATATAGCCAAGTAGCATAACAAAACATAATATTGGAGTACAGAAAACTTATGATTTATGATTTTGATTGTAATAAAAATTGTTCGATTCTCAATTGAATTTATTGGTCATTAGTTTGCTTAAATTGTATTTAGTATTGTCTTCTTCGATGATGTTGCCTTCTTTCGAGTCATTGCGAGATAGCAAAAAAAAAAAAACGTAGCAATGTCAAAATTTATTATACGCTTGTACCAGATAATTTGTGCGATCACAGAAGTTCAATGGTTGTATTACATATGTATGAACATAGTGGATATATTCGATATGGATTGTAAAAAAATCGCTTATACCATAGTATAGAACATTTATTATGTGTAAATGTGCATGTTTGGATAATTGATACTAAGCTAATACGAGAGGTCAGAATTTAAAAGCACATGGATCTATTATGTCATTATTATTGAGTTTATATCGAATTAAAGGATAGTTGAGAAACCCACGGTTTGGATTACAATCTCCTTGACACATTGATACTGATATATGGTAAAATACTTGGTATGTTCCACTATGGTTGTTTATTGGCTCATCTTACACGTAAAAACCTTTTCTTTAACTTAACAATCGAGTCACTAACTTATAAAATTGAATTTCTGGTCACAAAGAGAAAACAAATTGAGATGCTCAATTTGAGATGCCCGAGGAAGCTGCCATAATTTTAAGAAAACAACACTAGAGCTATGAACATTTATATTTGGCTACGCATCAAAGATGGTTTTAAAATTTACGCTAAGGACACTTTGGATTTGCTCTAAAAAAAATAACCTTCGCCGGAACTATACTTCTTTACATTGGATGTAAACAAATTTATAAAGGGTGTTTTTTTTATAGGTTCACAATTTTGAGTTGCAACACTGCTTTATTTGACAGTCCATTTAACAGCTTATAGTTGCTTTTTGTTTAGTTTGGTTTGACATTTTATTATGGATAGACTTACATCGAAGCAACGCTTGCGAATGGGCTGAAGCACAAATTGATATTGATGTTGAATTCCCATTCAAAATTTTGTCCCCCGATGAACCCCATTTTAGGTTGAATGGGTACGTAAATAAGCAGAATTGTCGGATTTGGAGTGAGGATAATCCACAACCTTTTGCCAAAACATCATCGTTGGTCTCTATGTCTTCATAAACGATGATGGTCAGAATGTTACTGTCAATAGTGAGCGGTATAGGGACATGATTAGACATTTTTTCGTACCTCGATTAGCTTGCATTAATCTTTCTGACATGTGGTTCCAACAGGACGGAGCCACATTCCACACAGTGCGCGCTACAATTGATTTACTCAAAAAAAATTATTCTTTTGATGAAAGAATAATTTCGCGTAATGGTCCAATTAATCGGCCACCAAGATGGTGTGATTTAACTCCATTGGATTATTTTCTTTGGGGTTATGTAAAGTCACGTCGATAAACCAGAGACAATTGAACACCTGGATATCAACATTCAAAGATTTATTGGCGAAATACGGCCGCAAATACTGCGAAAAGTTGGCGATAATTGGTGTTCCAGATTGCGCCTTGTACGCGCCAGCCGTGGCGGCCACATGGCCGAAATCATATTTAAACATTAATGACATAAAATTTTCTATCCAATAAAGCCCGTTTCATTGATATTAAAAATATATTTCTGTGTTTTATTATGATTTAAATTTGTTGAACTCTATAAAAAACACCCTTTATAAATGGTTCTATAAAATTAGGTTGAAAAAAATTAAACATAGGCTCAGACTCGAAAGTTTTATCCTGTAGTGGATATTGGTATGATTTTATACGTCACTTGAATATGAATGTGTTGGAATGATTCAGTAAAACTCATCAGAATATCTTATCCAAAAAATGTATTACAATTACTAATAAATGCGAAATAACATTGCAAGTGCACCTTACTCGTATATATAAGTAAGTGGCACTTACACGACTCATACCAGTTCTTGATATTTATCGCAAAATTTTGTTATTTAGTTTTTTTTTAATGCCAGTATCACAACATTTTAATATGTATCTTTTTATTTATGCCCCTCGACTTCTTTTTATTATTTGCTCTTAATAGTTCTATGTGTTCCTATAAAAATATCTTTGATAACAAACTTATCAAAATTGAATATTTGCTACCAAACATATAGTATGTAGTGTGAAGGCTGAAGCGTATCGTGTAGGCTACAAAAAAAAAAAAAAAAAAAAAAACGACAAAAGTTTGATTACATGTGTTGCATTTCTGACAATAAATCCTATCAAATGTTTTTTTCGCACCCCGCATGCCATTCTAAAGTTTTGTGCATGTATATCTATGTGCATCTATACTCTCCCAAATCACATTTAAATATTTATTTATACTTTGTGCACATATTTTTTGTTGTTGTGTTCCACATCCATTTGTTATTACGCTTATAAAAATAATAACACTTTGTAATAAAAATGAAAAGTTGTACAAAAAACACTTTTATAGTTGTGCTTTTTTTGTATTTGTGTGTGTGTGTAGTGTTTGTTTACACTATGGGTTGTTATTGATTTTAATGTAAATTGTAAATGATATATACGAAAATAAATAAATACAACAAAAAAAAAATATTAGTTGTTGTTGTTGTCGAGCGATATAACTATATGTATATGTATATTGTATTTGTGTGCATGTGCACCATGTGTGGAGTGTTACATTTTTAACACTATTTTTATACACTATTTCCGTCGTAAAAAAATAAAATTTAAATTTAATTATCGCGTTATTGCCGAATTGAACGTGCTACATTTAGTAAAAAAAAATTAATTGCGATAAATTGTAAGGCAGGAGTTTGTTGCAATTTTTATGAATTTTAATCATTATTTGTATATAGCATTAGAAAATACATTGCAAAGCTCGATTTTTTTGTATATGTAAAAGTAATGATGTTTATGTTGATCGTTATTTGACGAAATATATACTTTCAGACAAATAATATATTTTAACTAGCAGATATTCTGACGATTTTCACGAAAGATAAAGAAACCAAAATGAAAAGGCCATTGTAATCGAATTACTGAAA
This sequence comes from Tipula confusa, assembly GCA_963556175.1. Lineage (NCBI taxonomy): Eukaryota > Metazoa > Arthropoda > Insecta > Diptera > Tipulidae > Tipula > Tipula confusa. The sequence goes on from OY744475.1 coordinate 234,667,112, forward strand.
AAGTCCGACCTAATTTGAGAATTTTCTTTTTATTTTAACGCAAAAATATCGACTTGAGTGTCGATATATATTAAACATTTTTAAACGGTTTTGGCGGTTAGGTTTCAAAAAATCATTTTTCCATAGAGAAACTCTATTCTGGTAACTGCTTTACGAGCAGGAACAAATTGATTCTTTTATTGTATCGCAAAACCGTTTCAAAATTTAACTTTTAACATATAATTTTTAGCCAAAACATCCCTAATTAATGCATTACTAAAATTTTAAAATTTAAATTAATCACATCCTAATTATTTCTTTAGCTCGATCAGTTTTTAAGCTTTTCTTTGAAATACCTAATATTATAATATTTCTAAATTAATCTCAACTGACAGCTTATTGTATTCAAAATTTGTGAATACCGACTACACGAAAATTCCAATTCAATGTAACGGTAAAATAGTTTGATTGTAGATTGTAGAGTGGTTTTGTAGGCGGGGTAGTTTTTAATAAGTTTAATACTTTTGCTTTGTGCGCTGATAGTTCATACAACTTACATTTATTTAACAACGACTAAATATGTAACATATGTAAAAGATGGCTATTGACATGTGCATATAGTAACACAATTAAGTGGGTTTCTTATTTTACATTGCCCAATTGCCCAAATTCCAAAGTTTATAGGATATAAATTTTTTTAAATTTCAATAATATCGTCATTCCATGACAGTTTAGAGATCAAATATTAAAATTTTGTTTCCGTATTCAGAACGTCGCTCAAACGACATTAACTGCAATATTGCTGTGTGACACTTGATGTTTTATAAACAATTAATGGATCATCCACATACATTTGCAGAGTTCCACTTATATCTACAAAAGGTATGATTATTTCGTTCGTTCAATAAATTTAACCAACTCATTGTAGATGACCTGTTTTTCCATTTTATGGTTAAGATGCATTGTTTTTCTTCTTCT